>CM032662.1:31442801-31532203 GCA_019095985.1 Streblospio benedicti | reverse complement strand
TGATATCAGTGACATACACGTGACAGCTGAAAGTGCTGATTATTCAAAGAAAGTTTATTCATCACATATAGGCTGATAGTTCATAGTCCCTAAAATAATAAATAAGTGATAGGTTTTACTTTTACATTACAGTGATCCAGCATATAGACGCATATACAATGGCTGAAAAAAATAAAAACATTTTATCACTTAGTTAGAGTATGTCGCCATGTTGAAAATCCAACAATTTATATTAGAGTGTCCACAATGTGTATCACGGTCTATGAGTTGTCACAAAACATAGCAAGTAAAGTTCTATAAAAATAATAAAATGTTTCTCGTCCCCTCCCGCCTGTGTACAGTGCAGCCTCCTGAACATTTTTATTGCCTCCCCAGTGATGAAAAATAAACGACCCTCCCGCCTGGCTGCAAACAAAACGGCTCCATGTCAGAGGCCTGTCATTTGTTTGCTATGCACGCTAGATATTATACTTCATTGATTATACTAGTTGTTTTATAAGTGATGTTTTATGATTTTGATAATAGAAAGACATTGTTCACATACAATTGTAACACGTAGTTCATTCATGGCCCAATATTCAACTTGAAAAATAAAAGATTTTGCGCGGGAGAAAAATAAAAAATAAAAAGTGAACCCCTCCTCATTTTTTTGAGAAAAATAGGAAGGAAAATATGCAGGACGAGAAACATTTTATTAATTTTATGGAGCCTTATCAGTTCAAAGATGTTTTTCATAACCTTAAACCTTACTAACTACTATTTATTCTCCTGATTTTGAACTTCACTAGTGGTTTTAAATTTTGCAGGACTGCTGACTTAATTCAGTGATAATTGCTTGGTGCATACTGGAATCATTTTATACTTACACAAGAAGTATATGCTTATTTAGAAAATTGTTTTATGAAAATGTACTGTACTGTTAATTTCAGTGAATAAGTAGAATTTACATTATTCCAATTCTTGTTAATAAATAAATAAACCCACATGACGTGGCATGAAAAAAATCAAAATATCAAGTTAAAGTTGTTTCTAACACTAATACAGCAATGTATGTGCATCTTCTACCAGATTGTCATAAGCAACATACTATGGTAAAATGATAATTATAGAGTTCTGCTGACATAAATGTGCCTTTCAGATATGCATTTGACAAGACTAAAGCAGCATGTATTTTAACTAAAAGTTATCTACATTTCCAGGGAGCTTATTGTCACAAATGTTGAAACTACTGTCCTAATTTAAATGTATTTGACATTTTCTTAAAACATGAAACTTGTCTACCACATATGGCATATGAGAATCAAATAATTAAACTATTTCTTAAATATAAATTACATTATTTTGTTCAGCATTATTGCAGCAATCACCACCAGTAAACTATATTTAACTAGAATTGACATTCGGCCAAATGAAGTTGTTGCAATAACAATGAAAGACACCCCAAAATGACAGGTAGTTTGGTTCCTAAAAGTAGCTTTTAAATTCTAGTAGTTTATATTCTAAACATCTAAAAAAATATTATGCTACTGAAATGTAATTACAAACTATAATTTGCATAAAAGTGTTTCAGTAAAATATTTGGAGTTGATAAAAAAATAGATGAGCGTAACAACTGTGAGAGTAAAATAACATCTTAAAATGAGTGGAAGTCAAGATTAAAATACTTTTAATTTGAAATGAGCATTGCAAAAGGTCTTAGTAATAGGAACTGTAATTTCAACTAATGAAAGAGACTTGGCAAGCAGCAAGTAACTGACACTGTTATTAATGGTTAAAACATTGAGCTAAATAGTATATATTGACTATATTGTATTGTTTATTTTACTAATTTAAAACAGAAATTGTTTATATCTCAAATGCTGACATTGTTGATAGCAGTTTTACGTTTCAAATTAATAATGGCCCTAAAACTAGAATTTCTATAGGAAAATTGATCATTCTATCATTCCGTACAAAAATCTCCGCCAATAACCCACGCTGATTTGTCAATCAGCGTGCTCAATTATGCGACGGAATGAACGCTCCAGAGCGCGCGGAGACCACTACTACGGCGCTAGTCTAAACTCCTCACATTATCAATACAGTCACTGACGTCGCAAGGCGTGTCCCGTGTAGCGGAGAGCAAAAGTTTAGACTAGTGCCGTAGTAGTGGTCTCTTTTTTTGCAAAATTGACTTGAAATGAGAATGTTATAATATGATTTATTTTAAAATAAAATGGGTTTTAGTCATGATAGAATGGTGATTGACCACTCGATTGTCGTGTCAATCGCACTATGCTGACGCCTGATTTACCCTCACTTCGTTCGGGTAAATCAGACGTCAGCATGCTCAATTTTGCGATCGACACTCCAATCTCGTGGTCAATTCCTACAATTTCCGTAATCATTGACTAACATAAGAGTATTTGTCATTACTTTTCCAATAAAATTTTACTTTTTAAACATAACCAAAGTTTAAGTTTGCATTGAAACAAAGTGAAGGCACACATCACAAAATACTGTAAAATCTTGGCTGGTTAATAATTTTTTAATTTTATCTTATTACTTGCAAGCAAAACAAAAATTTTTATTATTTTATTTTCATAAGGCCTTTATTTTTTGATGTTATGGTTTATAGACACACAGGATGCTCAACTGTCATCGGAGGAGAAAAAACAAAAAATGAAAAATAAAACATTTTCACAACGCACCCGAATAATACCGGCGGCGCTGCGTATTTGCCTAACTCAATGGCGAGTAATTTGAAATATGTTCGTACTTCTTTAAATATCCACCACATGGACATATACATGCAATATAATGGATAACAGTTCATTTATTACATACTAGGACACGTTATTGTTATAGTATGATGTTTATCGGAAACGATTCCAATGAGTATTTTAAGTCGGAACAGGCCATTTGATTCAACGTCTCGTATTATCGCCCGTTTTTTTCAGCGGCGGAATTAAAAAAATACAATTTTTTAAATTTTATTTTTATTCCAAAATCCTGTTTTTTTGAGCGGCTGGTCTGTAAACCGAAAAATCAAAAAACAAAGGCCTAACAATGCATTTGTTACACCATTAATTCAGATATTGTACAATGATTTTTTTTCCAGCAAAATATATGAAGAGTCAAAGGTAGATTAAATAGTGGGATTTACTTCATAAAATATTGTTAATTTTAGAAACAGGTTACTATCAAGTCAGAATGGTCTGATACAGGCATGTTTAACTAGTGATTTTCATATTTATAGGAGTTTAATTAATAAGAACTAGCTGGAGTTGGCTTTTAAATTTTGGTGGATGATAAAGTATAACTTTTTAAAATACATATTTCAAGTGTATTTAACTGTTATATTCATAATCACTGCATGTTAATACTGTACATATGTTTTTATTTGTTATATGGACATGTTTTATGTCCGATTTAATAAATGATTTGATTTGATTTGATATCGTTCAGACAATAAATGGATAAAACTTTTAAGATATAAACATTTCAAAGAATAATTTAAAGAAATTTTTAAGTTCAAAATTTACGCAGTGATTTCAATAGTTGAATATGTAGAATTTTCATTTTAAAATTACAAACATTTTGTTAAAATGTAAAAATGAAAACTGTATATCTTTAAATTAAGATGTTTTCAAATATTATGTGCAATAGAAGACATATGCAAGTTGTTTTATTATTAAGTTCTCCCCCCCCCCATCCCCCCCCCCTTACTTTGTAACCTACACCGTTTCTAACCCTTGTATGGCTAACCCAATATGTACATCACTGATTTAATATCCCTAAATGTCAAAATTATGAATACATTATGAAAATCACCATTAATTCAATTCACACATACTGTCTAGTCAATACTGTGTAAAACCATGTTATACCATGTCTAAACTATAATTAATGCATATAACTAACTATTATTAGAAATGTAGAACAAAATTTGTAATACTTACCTATTTAAATAATGTATCATAACACCTATTATCACTGAGACTGTACCTTATATATGCTTATTAATGTTTATTTGTTGTTTTTGGTTTTCTATGTTCATTTTGAATTGTATTATATTTTACCGGAAGAGGACACTATTGTGTTGAAACATAGGAACTATTTAATAAGGAACTATTTAATAAAATATTGTAAAATCTCAAAATTCCGTTTTTCTGTGATTCAAAATAAGTCTCCACAAAAATACAGAATCTGACAAAAAACAATTATCAATAGAAAACACACCGTGAACATTTTATCTTAAGTTATGCATTAGGCCAAAAGGACATTTGTAGCCCATGAACAGGGTTAGACGGATTAGTTTTATTCAGGAAAACATGTACACTCAAAATATAAATAGAGTTTAATATAATATAATATCACATATAATCACAGATCATGATTGTCACATGATGCTCCTTGAATAACATATGAAAGCGTATGTATAGTATTGCTTATATAAAATCCAGTTTCTTCCATTTGCCTCAATTTGTTAACAAACATTTTTTTAATTTGAATTTTGAAATTGAAATGTTCACTAATTGATTAAATTTCCACTGGAGTGTTGTTCAAAAGATTAGTTACTGAATATATATAAGTTTACTGAAGCTGCCACCCTAGGAACTGATATAATTTAGTGACAATTTGTTGAAACCCATACAAGACAATTTACTAAAAAGATTATCATGGTCAACTGTATCGAAAGCTTTATTTTTAAGGTTTATTAAAACCATACCAATATAATCACACTGATCCACATGTTATCTTATATAAACATATTATAAAATAGACTATCTTGTTTTATAAAAGTTTTATATATTATTTTCCATTTGATTATGGATTACTTTTTCCAAAACTTTTGATATTATACTAAGAATAGAAACAGGTCGATTATTTCCTTGGTCTGTTTTTCTTGCTTTTTATATAGAGGAGCATTGGGTTGGAAAATGTTGCAACATTTATAATAAATGTCAACAAATGTCAAAATTTACGATATATGTCAGCATTTTCTAAATATATCAATATTTATGCCATATATTCTACATGTATTATGCGAATTTTGATGGCTATGACATATCTGAGACTGATTGCATTACCTGATGCAATATCCTTTGTACAATATATTTTAATCAGAAAACTCAGTATAAACTCAGAGAATTTAAGAAAAATAAGTACTACAAATATTAAATGACACAAAATCAGAAAGACAAATGTGATGTAGTGATATTTATGACATTTCTATTGCCATAGATGTCAAAATGTTGCGTAAGATCAGTGAAAATAAAAATCATGCTGTGACATTTATGATCTAATACAGAATGTTAGAAAAAAAGTCATTGATTTCAAAGCTCGTGAAATAAGAGAAAAAAAATAGCATGAAGGGATATTTATTACATTTGCTGGAACCAGCAAATTGAAAATGTCAAATCACTGACATTTATTTTCCTCTTTTTACACAAATTGATACTTACGAAATTATCACAATTTGAAAATTTCACAAATACAACTTCATGACATTGATTTTACATGTCCTTTTGACCTATATGGTAAACAGAAAATGTCATAACTATCGATTCTTGATATTTATTTTTCTGATTTTCATCATCATTTTGACATTCATGACAAATTGAAAATGTCGTAAATATTACACTATCATAATTTTTTTCTCTCATTTTTGAGCATTGATAAAATATTTACTATAAATTTCAGTGATTTCATTAGGAAATTTTACATTTGGTAAATCGAAAATAAAATACATGTCAAAATAACACAAATTTTGAGAAAAATAAATTACATAGATAATCACACCATGTCCCTTAAATTAATGTAAAAAATGTCGATATACTACATGAAATACCATTGATATACCAATACCAATCCTGCCTATGAGATAATCAAATAAATAGTGCCAAAATAAATAATCTGGAATTAGATCTAGATTAAAATGTGCATATTTAATATCAATTAGAATTAAATTATTAAACATAACTTGTTGCCATGATAAGATGATTTTAAAACATGAACTAGATGAAGCACATGCTATTAAATACAAAATTAGATAGTCTACACTTTCTATTCAACATATATTATAATATATATGCCACACATTTTAAACAGAGGTTTAGAGGAGCTCATTATGATTCCATCACATACTAGCACTAAAATAACCTATTTTTTTATTTTGTATTCATTGACTAGTTAAAAATGATTTTTGAAAATTGTTTTAACTTAAGATATTGCATATAAATCATGAAAAAATATGTAATGCAGCAACATATTGGACGTCAAAATACACGGTGAAAATAGTTTGCAAAAATTATATACCATCAAATTCATATGGTAACATTCCATCATACTAAGACTAAGTAATGGTAATACTCAAACATTATAAAAGAAATATTAAATAAACTCATTTCATCTAAATTTTCAATACTAATACCATCAAATTTCATAATCATTTATTTCATAAAAAATGAATATCAATAGTCAGTAAATATAATAGAAATTTGTTTATCCAGAACATTATACTACATCATTATTTCATTTTCCAGTACTACTACTAGTACTAGTGCATTTTTATTACAAAGTCAAACTTAAAATATTGTGAAGAAATTGCTAGATCTACTCACTTTGCAGAGCTGTGCTTGCGATAGTACGTCATTTTCATGGTGTTCTTATGTTTCTCTACAAAGATATTGATATCTTGAAAGTTATAACATAGGTTAAATAGGTTCTCCACGCGTTTTATATTAGATTACTTGCAAATTTTCTATGAATTTAAAATCACAATTTCATCGAATGTTAAGTAAAATGCACGTGCCAAGATATTTTTATACAAGATAATCTCGCAGTTTGTGACCTACTTATAACTTTTACTTTCATATAAAATACAAAATTTTTATATTCAGTCATTTTATTGTACAATTTAATATTTGTTTGAGAGTATTCAAGACAAATACAACATATTTGACAGAAAAACTACTAAATAAATAGTAATTTGAAAAATGACACAACGCAAACGAATCCGGACAGTCACCTCTGCTCGTTATGGTCATTTCATCTGTAGCTGTACAGTGCTGTAATATTGAGTAACGCGCGTTATGATTGAAAATGCAGCTAGTTCGCGAGCAACTGCGTTTAAAATCACAGTGTACACTGCCAAAGTGAGTAGAAAACATGAAATCGCTACGGGAACGTGCATTATTTTTAAGACTTAAAATACCTTTCAACCAGGCTAGGCGTGGTTAGAATGTAGGGAACTAAATGCTGTGTTTTCAAAATAAGAATTTGACTCCCAGATTATAATAAGCGTACGCAGATATTTGTTGATGGGGTGGGGCTGGTGGAAGGGATAGACTTATGAGACAAAAACACCTTAATTTCCACAGTTCCATTCTCAAGGCCCTATACTAAAGTACATTGTAACGTAGGCTATATCAATAATATATATTATACGGTAGAGGATTCAATTACTGTCAGGTATTACCTGCTTTTCTTCCGAAATGTAATGCTATTAAGCTACAAATTCTAAATATAATTTCTCATCGATTTCGAACCTTACTTTGTTTTTTCAAAATTAAACATTATAATAAAGGTATAGGTTGGGAGAATTCCTAAACTGTGGGGCGTTGTTGGTAGTGGTGAGTGATGTGATAGGCAAATACCAGAGGGGTGGGTTGTCTTATTTTTCTTTCGCCACCTCCCCATTTAAGAGGGTGTGGGCATCATTCTAATATAGCACCACTTCTGAGGCAGTCGTTGGTTGTCAGGGATCCGGGCACAAGCAGTTAAGATATTAAAGATCTACACCTGAACGTTTCCCCCCTATTAGTCGAAACACAAATATTGCAGGAAGAAAACGTAGTATGAAATAATGGACGAATTAATGTTCAGATACACCAGTTAATTTCAAACTGCAAAAATAAAAAAAAAACTGCTGCTGGAGTGTCCCACGTACACGGATGTTATGCATGTTTAAAATCTGTTATGACATAAGAGAAAACACACTTCAAAGAAATGAAAGAGTCGCCTACGTAACGTAATGGCTTTTGTGTGTTAGCAAAATATACCCCCCTGGCGAAAGGTATTTAAACTTCATGACACGTCAACATGATACCTTCATCAGAGATGTATTTCGTTTGGGCCTTCAGTGAATATATGTGTATTGATAGATGAATAGGTATGATACACAATGAACTGTTGTTAAAACGTGAGTTACACAGCATACCACAGGGTTTGGATTCAATATCACATGCAAATACATGTATAAGGCTGAGACGCATAGAATTTGCATAGCAGCCATTGAAACTGCCATTGAAAAAAAACAACAAAAAAAACAACAAAAAACAACAACACAAAAAACAAAAAAACAACAACATAACAATTGTTCTCTTTTTTAGAAAAGTGCCAACTAGGTTTCTTACTCGTTGCTAACATTGACGGATCCTGTATGTGTGGGCACCAGAGTTGAGGCGAGATAAGTTTTAATCATCGATTAATCTAATATAATACTATGCAGAATCTACTTTAATTTGAGTTTAATCTACAAAATTTAAAGTTCATTGTGGTTCAGTTTAGTTTAATTTTTTCTAAATATTTTGAGCAATATTAGTTTGCTTGCCTTCTTTTTAATTGTAAAGGAATTAAGCTTAGAATATTGATAAACTTGCACCATTGGAAAAAAGTTACTGACCTTCATCATGTATTAGGGTCATTGGTGGCTTTATAGTATACTAGCTGTTTACCCGGCGTTGCTCGGGTTGAAACTGATGAGATCTGGAACACATTAAATGCTCCTCCCTCCCTCCTGTCCCACATCCCTCGAACCAGTTCTTGTCAGTATACAGGTCTGTAACAGATTAAATACATCTCCATCACCGTCCTCCCATCATCATATATCACAGCCATTTACACAGTAAATGTACTAAATATGGCAATGATTGATCCCTCTAATATCCCTCTCCAGGTACTGCTACCCATGGTAATTAAATGTCCCACTCATCCCTACCCTTCCTTCCACCCCCACCCCCGTCTCTTCGCTCCCCAACCCTCTCTACCCGATCCCCATCTAAACAGGTCCACAATTAATGCACCCCCTTCCTGCTACTGCTCTGGTTGAAACGGAAGAGATCTGGAACATACTAAATGCTCCTCCCTTCCCCATTCTTTCCCCTGTCCCACGTCCCTCACACCAGCTCATGTCACTATACAGGTCTTGGAAAGATTAAATACACCTCCATCACCTTCCTCCCACAGTCATATGTGACAGCCATACACACACTACATGTATGTGTCAATGCTTGATCCCTCTAACATCCCTCCCTCCAGCTCAGCTACTCCTACGCCTGCTAAACACGTGCAGACCATTACATGCCAATCAACCCCTTTCTGCTGCGGCTCGGGTTCAAATTAATGAGATCTGGAACAGATCAAATGCTCCTCCCTGCCTCACCACCAGCCATACCCCGGATGTGGACCCCATGTGGACACCAGCCATGCCCCCCGCCATATGGACACACACACCCTTTCTGCCAACACCCCTCCTCAAAACAGGTCCGGAGCAGATAAAATGCACCTCCATCACCATCACCACCCTCCCCAGCTCCCTCGTTGTATGACTGTACGTGTGACGTGCAACGTACGTTTGACATAACTGTGCCTTGTGACGTGCAACGTACGTTTGACATATACAAACGTTTAACGTATTACGTACCTTTAACAAACATGGCCTTGTAAGCAACCTTTCTAACAAATTCTTTTTTCTTGTTTTTATCATTAAAACCAATTTATTTGGTTTGAAATGTGACATTATAACGACCACCAAGTTGTCCTGATGGTACATACATAATTTGAAGTGTGTACGTCTTGTGGTTAAAAAGCCTTTTGTGACGCAAAAAATCGCCTCTTCCTTTGTTTTTGAGTTAACGGACAATTAGATCTATTTCGTGAACTGTTAGGGGTCATCAATTTTATCATATGAAATTGAGGGGGGGTTATCAATTTTTTCACAGAGAATTGAGGGCGGCGTTGTTATTTTTTAGCAGTATTTTTGAAAAATCCTCCTACCCCACTCTCATGAATACTGAATGGTCCCTAAGTCTGAAATGTGATGGAATCTGTTATTGGTGACTGCTCATTACAAGAACTGTGATTGGAGATTTGCACTAAATCTTGAGCCTGAATTGTGAGCTGCCTGTGTTTAAGTCAGTGAAATGTGATGCAGCCTATTCAATTACAATTTCTGTTGATTGGTGAAAGACAATAAACTGGATTGGTGACTGTATTTTCATCAAGGCTATACAACCCCCTTCTAAATGTCTATGGGCTTTTAAGTTTCACGGTAGTCTCCATTTTGATATGATTTACTTTTGGAGTTGCGCTTTTCGTATGACTGGGCGCTGTTGACAATTAGCAACTAGCCATTGCCTAGTGTAAGTGACGAAATATCTCTTATTTTTTTCTGAATGCTATATTTGTACCACTTTCATTTTTTATCACATGTTTAAGATTCATTATTGGTTGGTTTGAAAGTGTCATTTTGTTCATTACAATCTTCATTACAATAAATCAAGGATATTCTTTTTGTCTAAAAACCTGAGTGAAATAGTAATATATTTTCATTGCATTTATGATTTTTGCTTTGTCTATAAAGAAGAAAAAGTGAATAATAAAGCAAACATCATGTTTTTGTTTTAATTACTAAAATAAAGTATTTTTGAATGTGTTCTTTATTGAAATTAACTAAAATATGTATTGATGCCATATCTGTATAATGTATCTGAGAGCAAATACAGTAGTTTTAATAGTGACCCACATTATAAACAAATGCAACATTCAGCACTGGAGGGAAACAACATGTGCAATGTGCTTGAAAAATCATTTATTATCAATGAGCATTTTAAAACCCATTTAGTTTTAATCTACGAACCCACTACCAGAAAAGTGATATTAGTACTAAATTTTGCTTTTTGAGACTTTGAAACAATGTTACATGCATGTGCTACCTATAAGATGGCATTATTGTAAATTGAATGGCTAAACTGCTATTTTGATTGAATCACATTTATTGCTTTTTTCAAAGAAATATCTCTGACCCATCTATCTAGCTAGTATGTGCAATACAATTGAACAATCACATTAACAGCAATGTTAAGTATAGACAAGCACATTTCATTATGTATATACTCGCACTAACTTGCAATTAATATTTAATAATAATGATTTTAATAATTAATAATTGTGCACAACACAATTTAAATTGTTTTTTGATATTTTTAAAAAATAATAAATTTGAACTTATCTTTTTTACATAGTAAAAAAGCAAATAATATATTTTTAACTATAAAATACCACCAAGCTTTTTGATTAGTTAATTGCTTTACCATTTAAATACTAAATACATATTTATAAAAAAATTTGACTCTTTGAAATCACTAGCTGCGGCTGGTTTTAGGCAATGCCTATTCATATTGTGATTTAATTTTGTACTACATTTTTTCATATGTATTTTAATGTACTGACAGACTTACACGAATGAAGACATGAAAACACAACACAACTGATTTTTCGATAAATTGTAACTAATGATTGCAGAAGGAGTAGTACCTGTATGTCACCTGTAAGTCACCACCGTATAAATTCCCAAAGTCTCATGTAGTTTCTAATTCGATATTTACATTTATTGTTGAGAGTTGTAATTTACTTAAACATGAATAGGCCAATAGAATGTAGTGAATCCAATTATAAACTATCAAATAGTTCATCAACAACGAAATGTGAAATCCTTTTCAGCTTTTGAATATTTCATTTGAAACCAATGTAGTTAAGTTTAATCGTAAACATGAAGTTGTGATTTTGTTTACTTTTAATCAAAACATATTTAGTTTCCCCCAAATTCGGTGGTCATAGGGGCACATGCACACATATATTAAACTTCTATCTCACATTCCCTTGCCCCACACACCTAACATTAGAAAACGTGGATCTGCATTCTCAAATATATTTCAAGCTGACTGTTCTATTTGCAAGGTTTTTAAGTATATAGATAGATATTGTAACAAATGTATAAATTATATATGCAATGTGGAAGAGATTCCTGTAGACCGACAGTGGCGGTACTGCAGTTATAGTCCAGTTAAGTTGGATGATATGACACGAAGATCAGTAATGATGATTGTACTCTTTATATTTCAAGACCCACCCCCCGGAGAGGCTGGAGAAGACGACGACTCTGTATTTGTCAACATGCTTGCAATGGAGAGAAAGGTATTATTTTAAATATATTATTCTGACCATTATATGTGCGGCATAAAGATAACAAAGCAATAGGGTCAAAATTATTTTTTTCTTTAACACAACAACATATCCATGTGTTAGTTTTATCAAATGATTGTTCAATTTGTCATGGATTATCCACGTGTTCAATTCTATTTTCGTTATTTTAGCGCTGTCGTAGAAAGGACACTCCCAAGACCATCGGAGTCTGCAAAGGTAGAGAAGATTTTCTTTTTATTAACCAAGTGACAATAAAATACAGTATTGAACAGACTTATTTCCATGACTACATGCACACGCAACATGCATTATCAAGAGAAGCTTTTACAATTGGTTTATAATTGTGCTAATGTTAATATTACAATATACTGATGTAATATACTGATTTCATTTCCCAATAATTTGCAATGTAATAGTAGAAAGTATGACTGAGATTTGTGAACAAACTAATTGTGCAATTCACTGTCACAGAAAAGCCAACTGCCCGCATTAAACACGTGTCTGAGATCTGTGAAGAAAACGAGGATGAGGAACAGTTGTCAGTGAACACCGGGGGCCATCTTGGCGGCCATCTTGGTAACAGCAGTCCCACTAGCCCCAGTGCAGCCACAGACACAGCCAGTGTTATTAGTCGTAGTCCTGCTAGCACTTGTAGTGGCTCGTTTAAGGTGTGAATTGTGCTTTTGTTTAGCTTTTTGTATTAATAATATATCACTGTAGTTTCTATTAGTGTTAATTTCTTTGCACATCTTTTACTTAATAAAACTTATTCTATTTATAATGCATGTGTGCTAGTTTTAGGCTTTTAACTTGTTGGAATCAATGTGGTTTACTAATCAAAGCTTCGTAGTAGTTTGGTAACGGCAAGCTGTTTATGAATGTCGCTTCTCGTAAGCTTAAGATATAAGTGTAATAACATTTACATTTGATGATGCCTGCCATAAAGCTTAATGAGAGTGCCCACAGCATAATAGAACTACCCAACACATGACTGCCCCCTCCATCCCGCACCCCCATGAACTAGTGTCCGCTTTTTGAATTCCTGCACAGTTCGGCGGGCGGCAAACGGGTAGCCTTGTGGCACTGTCCAGCATGAGCAGTCTCCAGCAGCCTCTGGCTGCTCCAGCAACACATGCTAAGCGCGCCAGCACCCTGAGCTCGGTAAGCAGACTGCGCCGCACGAATGCCAATGATCTCCTCTCAGACAGCAACAGCAGCGGCCAGCTGGAGTTTGTAATGTTTTCTGATGTTGACGCTGATGCCATCTCCGCAGAGGCATCAATTGATGCTGATGGCGGAAGTGAGAGCAGCGGAGGAGGTGACGGTGTCAAGTTACCACACATACACAACGCACCTCTGGTGTGTAGCAGTAGACAGCAGGAGGACGTTGTGGCCAGCAGTGGACAGAAGAGAGGAGCAGGCCGAAGGCAGATGTTCCATGGCGGAGAGGGGAGGACACGGCAGCAGCACAAGCACAAACGCAAACTCACCCCTATGATCATGCCCGCGGTGAGCCACCAGAGGGGTAAGAGCACAGTGACTTAAGTTTTACGACCAGATAGACATTTCTAGAATATGCAGACAGGTAGAAAAATAAGCAGGTAAACATGTAGGGAGGAGTACTGGCCAACATTTTGTAAACATATCTCAGAAGGCTGGTAGACTATAGCTAGCAGCCAGTTTGGCAGACATAGCCACCTAGAGAGCAAGACCGACGGACATAGACACATGGGGACAGACACAGTAGACAAGTATGAGACACAACCTAACCGAAACCTGACAGTTGCGATAGATACATGGTTGCAGTTTTATGACGAAAGATGATTGTTGATAATGTAATTTGCAGCATTTCAAACATGTAGATTGATATTTTTGTCATCTTCAAGACAATTACAAAGTAATTAAACCACACGTTCTTGATATTTATCAATTTAGATGTGTAAACGCTATGCTGCTAGTTTATGTTGTTTGTTATGTATAGTTCACATCACAGTTCACACCAAAGGCGCATCCCACGCTTTACATTGGCGAGTAAAGCGCTATCATTTTTGTTTACTTTTCCTTAGATATCATGATCTCCTATATAAGTAATGCTAAGCTCTGATAAGTTCTGACACGATCTGATACGAATCAGTTGCCGATTTGGGTGAGGAATAATTTCCATGATTGTCATGGTTCCTTATGCCTTGATACCGCTTTGATTAGGCTTTGTTACACTTGCAACAACTCTTTGATAAGCTTTCTTACTCACGATGGCAGAACAACACATTGCAGAAGTTATAGAGGTACCAGTTCATGCTTTATCTGAAGATGATATCATGTTTTTCTCCCTGCTGTATAACCACATCATAGCCGTTGATGGGGAGGAGAGGGAGGACTATCGCCAAAGACAATGGGAGGTTGACCTACCAGCAGGAGGAAGAAGACCATTTATCAGGGGCTGCTGGACCAGGACATGGCTCACTGATGAAATAAAAGAAAAGTATTGTCATTACAATAGCCCCCTAGACACTCAGGTCAGATATCAGAAACTTAACCAGATTGAATCCTGAGTTGTTCGATGAAATCCTAGACAGAGTGGCACCAGCCATCCAGAAACATCAGACTAACTGCAGGCGCTCCTGTCAGCTAGTCTCAAACTGGCAATCAATTTGAGACATCTGGCTACTGGGGACAACTACAGGTCACTGGCATATGGATTCAGATGTGGCATCTCCACCATATCAGAGCTGATTCCAGAAGTGTGCACGGCCATTTTACAGGCGCATAAAGATGAAGTATTTAACCAACTTACTACCCCTGAAGCATGGAAAAACCTTGCCATACTCCATTGTGGGTGCTGGAGTTCTTGGTCTTTCAGACACCTAGTCTCTACCCGTCCGTCTCTGGCTCTTCTTCACTTCACTTTTACCTCCCCTGGGCCCCATCTTTGTTTTCAGTAGGTTTTCACATTGCAAAGGGTCTATCTTTCTGTGTAGCATGACAGAGCATGAGAGTGTGCCAGAGCATGAGAGAGCGTGAGAGAACTTACCAAGTATAACACACTGGCATATCAATTGTTCATCAACGCTTCTCAATTCATGGGAAAGCATGAGAGTCCTCCAATAAATTGTATCAAAACGAGTCGAATCTTGATGAAAGCGTCTGACATCGTGTCCGATCTTAATCCCACATCGTAGCAAATCTTAATGAAGGGTGACAAGTGGTGTCAGACCGTGGAGACTGGGATCCATGCTTTGAACCAAGCTCTCTTAAGCTTTTTTATGCACCGAGACAAGCTTTGCTGAGCTTTGTTACGTTTTGTTAAGAATTGATACGCTCTCGGCGCTGTCATCAATTCGTGGAAGAGCTTCCCAAATGTTTAAACAGTTTAAAATGTTTTGGCGCTCCTGCTGAATGTCCCGCTATATTCCAAGCTCGCTGGTGATGAACCCTGACGCTCTAATCAAGCTTTGATACGCTTTGGTAGCGCATTGCACGGAAAAGCACGCAGCTTTAAAGCGCCACCAATTGGTGTGAACAGGGTATTAGTTGTATTATTATTTGCTATCAGTTTGTAATAGAGTAAAGTTAGGGAACGATCATAAATAATGATGCCGGTGTGTGTGTGTGTGTGTGTGTGTGTGTGTGTGTGTGTGTGTGTGTGTGTGTGTGTGTGTGTGTGTGTGTGTGTGTGTGTGTGTGTGTGTGTGTGTGTGTGTGTGTGTGTGTGTGTGTGTGTGTTGTGTGTTCTGATCCCCCCTTTTTTTTGGGGTGTGTGTGTGTGTGTGTGTGTGTGTGTGTGTGTGTGTGTGGGGTTGCTGAACTTTTTTTTTATCAGGCTACGGTATATTTTTTCAAATACTTTCTTTCAACAATGCAATGGCTATATAGAGGACTTTTTCTTTAGCGGGTTGGGGGTCCGTTAACTTTTCGTCGAGCCCCCCAAAATGGACGACCCCCCGGCATTGATATTTTTGATCGTTCCCTTAGCAATCGTAGCTTTTCGACAGATTCATACTTACACCAGCATTTTTATATTATTTTGGTGAGAGACACTTATACTCAACCATATAACTGTCAACAGCAAATTTAGGTTACCCTCCTCCATTTATTTCCATTTAATATAAAATGACATAAGATGGGTTTTCGTTGTTACTTCACTCACGCCTATATAGAAAACTCATTGGATTCCCACTCGTGCACTCAGCCTCTAGTCAAATCCAAACGTTTGGGACTGCCACTCGTCAAGTTATTATATATTCTACTGCTACTACCTTTATCAATAATGATAGTGTATACATAATCAATGCGTCATATTTGTACAGGATTATAATTCTAAAATACGTCATAGCTTCATCTGAGATTCTAGTAAATGCTATTATGTTATCACTCTCTTTACAGGAACTATCTAACCCTCATCATTTCAGTATTAGAAGCCATGTCTGAGCCACACATGAGTGATTTCGCAGAAGAGTCAGATGTAGGCAGTGTCACGAGTATTCAAGGGACTCTGCCAGGCAGCGCCTCATATCACACCACTTGCAAAGGGTTCAAGAGCCCTCTCGAGGGTATCAAGAGTCCATTTACTGGTGCTCCTGGCAGTCCAAAGCGGGGAATCAAAAGCCCACTTGGCGGTTTTAGCAGTCCAAAACGTGATATCAAGAATCCATTGGGTGCTATCGGGAGTCCAAGATTTGAAGTTAAAAACCCAATTTCAAAACTAGCGAGCCCACAAACTGAAATGATAGGTTTGGTAAGCAGTGGTGACATTGACGAAAATACTGACAGTGGAAATATTCCCAATGATATACAAGCCACGAGCACTGAATGTGAAACAAAAACCTCTTCTAATACTAGAGACGGGCAAACAGAAAACACAGGTTCTTCAGATTCAAAGCAGGGTATATATGTGGACAGTGACAAGGAAATAATGACTCGCGATGACTCCTCCTCATCGCTTGCTCACTTCATGGAGGGCGCATCCATAGATATTCAAACAGCCACTTATAACGATAATGGACAAGGTAATATTGCAGAGGATGAGAATGCTAACGATAATAATAATGATGCAGCAAAAAACAGCCACATGGATACTTTCGATGGTCATGCAACTTTTGATTCTGTAAGGCCAAAGGAGTACTGCAGTGCAGAAGCACATGCCCGCAGTACCACAATATCAGTGGAATCAGAAACATCAAGGAAGGAAAGGAAAGACAAATATGCAGTGAACTATGGGATATCTGCACACACAGGTGGGTAATTTCTGTTAAACTATACAATTTTAGGTTGGTTATCAATGTCATTGAGTGTTTATTTCGAGACGGATGAATGTTTTTCATGTGAAAATTGTAATTGCTTTCATCACAATGTTAAAGTAGTAGACTGGAAGTGCAGAACTCAGGAATTATTAAAGGTATCAGCTTGTGATTTAAAACAAATGAAACCAAAAGCCAACAAAAACAGAGTTAGTTATGACAATATGAACATATATTAAAAACAGCCCAATTAGTCTAAATATATGCATGCATAAATTTTCACCCCATATTAATTTACAGCAAAGCAGTATGCTCACCAAACACGGCCCGATTGGATACATTCTCGTCATGGCGAGCACAATGAGCACCACATGAAGAGCCATCACCACGAAGAGCTGACAGACTCAGAGCTGGAGGATGGGGCTCCTGCGGCACTGCCCCCAACCATGGAAGAGAGGAGAAGGAGCGGCAAGGGAATCCGGCGCAGGGATACGCCCAAGATTGGACACGTCAAGTACGATAGAGGTAGGTGATGGGTACTCGTTCAGTATTGGGTTCATCTGGTATTACTTTCAGCTCAATGGTGGGCTCGTCCGGGAGTGGGGTCACCTGGTATTGGATTTATTCGATATGGGATAATTCAGTATTTGCTTCTTCAAAATATGGCTACTGTTTGTCCACGATAGAGGAGTTTTTGCTATGATAGGTTTGCAACAGCATGTTAATAAACCACACCATGTATATATCATGGTTGATAGATTTGTTGGTTATTGCATTTGCTTATGTAAATGATTAGAGTATGTGTATTGATATCTTAAGAGGTATTAACCTTGTCTGCATGGTCATTTTTCCCCTTTTCTATGAGTCATACTTTTCTAGAAGTGGTCTGCTCACAAATTGTAATGCCATTGGAGACCCTTAGACAGAGCATTGTTTTCATATATGAAGCGATAGAAGACTTCACATGTGCAGGCTTTGTCAATGTGCTTAAACTATCTCTCAGAGTTGTGGTGTTTTGAGATGTTGTGCATTGTTGATTTTGTGGACCAATTTTCAAACATTAATATTCATGTTAGAATGGTATGCATAAGTAGACAGTGTATTCTTTCTAATGCAATGCCATCAAGTAACAATACTCTTTTGAGAGACGAAATAGAGTATTCAAAGATAGTGCTCCCAGCCACGTTATATAATATGCAGGGTAAAGAGATTTTCCAACAACGTGCAACAGTTGAAGCACTGTGTTATCATGTATTTGACCTTGTATGATGTCTATGTATACCTACAATATATTGTTTCATTTCTATACTATACCGTTCATGTGATCTGCCCCACTTGTTGTAAACATGAGTCAATGTTGTGGCCCTGATGTGAAAAATCCGTTTGTGTGATATATCAATCTTTGTACAAAACGTAAATGTTTACTCATTAATAAAAACTGCCGAAATCACAATATTTATGCAAATTAGATATATAAGCAAATAAGCTACGTTGCATAAAAGTTATGTTTAGTTGAAAACCCTACCACCTGATTTTCAATGAGCTATAAAATGTTTATCCATTCTGAAAATGAATGTAACTATGCATGAACATCTCTACATCCAGTTTTTTCCACCCCAGTTCTGTGACAATATAATGTATATAAAGAACCATAGTGATGTGCCCCTATAGTTTTACTGGGTGTTTTTTCTAAATCCCCAGTATGTTATAAACTATTTTGTTTTATATACTTTTCCCTACTTTATGATGACGTTATCATGGAAACCAGTTTCTATATAAAGTTCCTGTCATTTCCCACTTGGGGATAAGCTGGATCACAAAACTAGACGAAATTATGCACCATTTGGTAAATGATATTATCATCATGCTTTGGCATAAGGATTGATAAGGCTGCAAGAGGGTAATTTCAGAAACTATTTGATACTGGCAGTAAATCTGACGTCTGGAGAACAAATTAGCTGGACATTTTAGATGTACAAGTTGTACAATTTAAAAAAAATGAAGAATAATTTCTTACAGGCAAAAACTGGTAGCCCGGCAGCTATGGGCCACGGGGCTACCATTTATGTCAAATTGTAGGAATTGACCACGAGATTGGAGTGTCAATGGGAAAATTGAGCATGCTGACGTCTGATTTGCCCGAATGAAGTGAGGGTAAATCAGACGTCAGGATGCTCAATTTTCCCATTGACACGACAATCGAGTGGTCAATCACCATTCTATCATGACTAAAATCCATTTTATTTTAAAATAAATCATATTATAACGTTCTCATTGCAAGTCAATTTGTCAATCAGTGTGGTCAATTAAGCGATTGACTGAACGCTCCAGAGCGCACGGAGACCACTACTACGGCACTAGTCTAAACTTTTGCTCTCCTCTACACGGGACATGCCTTGCGACGTCAGCGGCTGTATTGATAATGTGATGAGTTTAAACTAGTGCCGTAGTAGTGGTCTCCGCGCTCTCTGGAGCGTTCAGTCAATCGCTTAATTGACCATGCTGATTGACCAATCAGCGTGGGTTATTAGCGGTGATTTTTGCACAGAATGATAGAATCTGTAATTGTTAATGCAAAGCTCAATATATTCTGCTAGCCACATATGCTCCTATACATGATATTTGACTTGTCTCTCATTGCGTTGTGTCAGCTCCTGAAGCAAAGCCTTGTGTTTCGTTCGTTTGTAACTAACTATGTATCATTGTTTGTATGTATGTCTCTAGGCAAGCTAGAGCGTTTACTGATGAACCAATTTCGTTCAAACTTTCCACAACTATGAGGTATGAGGCGCCACCCAAGTGATTCGATTTTGGGAACTTTGCAAATTAAAATGTGCTTTCCACAGGGCCATTTATCGTCCATTTTGTCATTCTTACTAGTATTGAATGTATAGTGAAATCAATATTACAGCAGCAGCAAAAGTTTAATTGGTGCAGTTTGCTGTAACCTGCTGCAAGATTTATATGTAGCATGACTGGGCCACTATTATTAAACAGTGGGACACAGATTATTTATGGCTGATTATATACATAGCAATTGTGTTTTTATGTTCACGATTGCCATAACATATTTAGTAAACATCTGTATTGTCCATATGTCAACGTTGGTCTAGTAACGCTGTGGTTGCTGAGCACTTTTGATCTAGTTTCCATTCGCAATTCCTTCGTGCATTATGTCAATCATTGTAAGTGACCATATCAATTATTCTTCACCCAATGGTCACGGAGTCACAAACCCGAGGCATAATCTCTAATGGTATTGTGTTGCAGCAGTGATAAAAACACTCTTTGATTGCACACTTAAGCTTCTCAATTGGAAAATCTTGTACTTTTGAAAATATCATATATATTTTCTCAGTGAGCCCAAGTAATCAGCCTCTGTTGACAAAGTGTGAATATTCCACGACATGCATGTCACCGTTCAGACAGTATGTAAACCGAGGCTTTCAATAATTCGCGTGTCAACATGGCCATGAGGCTGGCATAATACTTGCTGCTGGATGAGAAGTGACAGACCAAAAATGTGATTTCATATTCATGACACACATAAAATATACTCAACTGGCAATCATGACACACATTCATATACACAATGAGTGCATTTTCATTCCAGCTGACCATGATATAGTTGAATGACAATGCTTGACTCGGACAATTTTCGTTGTCAATCTGCAATTCCCTTATTCACTTTATGCGAATATGTAAGTGGTGCAAAATTGGTTTTCTAGACCGTGGCTTGGTCTGAGATACTTTTACAACCCCCCCCCCCCTTACAAAAAAGAACAAAAGAAAAACATGGAAAAAAAGTTTGCTGATACTGTGCTTGCGTAGGTCTCAAAAGCACCTTCAAATTAAAGGAATACAAGTTTAGCTTTTATTTGGTAAAATAGTTGCAATCAGACCACAGTTACAAATGTATCCATATCAATCCCGTGACACCATTTAAAGCACAAATTGAAACGAAATGAAACCATTTGTCCATTCCCACATTTGCAAATTGCAGCAGCAATTTACAACTTGCTGAAATAAGGTGGGAAAGCATTCCAGTGTAAATGTTAATGGTTTCTTTTTTTAAGGCAAACTTTTGTTGCTGACATGCTACTTAAATGTTTCTCGTGTTGCTGGTAGTGAAACAAACGAGACAGTTTTATAGTTAAGTGTTGTTGTAATGGAAGTAAACATGCTATACAAAGGTCAGACATTGGCAATAATTGCCACACACACAACAAATGAACTCTCGCCATTTGAAACCTATAGCTCTGAAGACGATGGTGATACGCCTCTTTTCAATTAAAACAGACAAAAAAGAAAAATAACTGCATCTAACTTATCGTTTTCTTCCCCCTCCCTTTGTATACTACTCCGATTCAGCATGTACATTCATAGATCTGGAGCACATGTATGTAGCGTAAATTATTTCAGAATTGTTGTATTGAAATCATGGCGATATAACCTTAAGTTCTGTAACCACATGGACCTACAGTAGGTAATGGGCGATTGTTTTCGGGAGCCGTCATGGTTTCTTGCCGACAGTGAAGGAGATACACTTACACGTACTCCGTAGACTTTGGTGTAACCCTCGCCACCGTCGAACTTGTGTCACACGGCTCCGTATGCTTGTGCAATTTTGGAGAGGACACCAGTTGCTTAAGTGCAGTTAAAAGAATTGTGTTGATGTGCACTGTATGTACAATTATATGTCATGCGATGATACTATACGTACGTAATTGATATTGCATCGTGTGCACAGCGTAGAAACGTAACTAGTAACTCTGGTGGTGAATATATGTACTGGACAGAACTAATCTCATTGTGAGCAGTGCCCAGTAATGAAAACTAGACCAAAATACTATTATAGGTTTCATCAATGACTAAGTTGTCAATTTAATACTTTGCCATTATATTCATCTTTATGAATGATATACGAAAATTATACATGTGTATGGATATTACTGAACAGCTGTGTTGTGCAGGCCACGCGTTGCTCTGAGTTGTCGAAGACGGTTTGATCATGCACTGCATCTTCATAAATGCACGATAAACTACTTGCACCTTTATTTTGATTCTCCTTTATACTACGAAAAAGACAAGCAAACTGCTACACGTAGGATCACCACAATCTCCATGAGCGAGGATACAGCCCAGGAGGGTACGACTCCATACCAAGGTGAGGCATAGGCGAGTATACAGTAGAACATCTCTATTAAGACTACTCATGGGCTGTTTTCATGTGGTCTCCTGAGAGAAGTGGCCTCTTTACAGAGGTTGACAGTGATTATGTAGAAATGATCTTGATATGATGGTATGTAAAGCACATTATGTACATTACACACACTCTCGAAAATACCAGAGAAAAAAACGCATTTAGTCTTAACAAACGGCATCTGGGTGGGTTCCCAATTTACTGAATTCACAAGAGGGCCAAATTAAATTCCCGAAATTTTCGAAAGGATGACCCATGTTACGGATACCTATCAGACACGGCTCAACACTAACGCGATGGCATCAGAAAGAATAGACCGTTTTATTTCACATTGAATGGACAATGATTGAAGGACACTCCCTAGATTCCCTTGTCAACAATTCACAGGCATGTGGTCCTTTTCTCATGTGTCTTACTGTAATATGGTCGTAACTCGTGCTCAATTTGCTAGTAATTGGCAATTTCAACTCACTGCGGCCAAGTACATGTACATGTACAATCTAACTAATTTCTGTTGGTGTTTTTTTTGTCTGTGTTAAGACTCTCAACTATTTCAATTTCATATATTTTCATATGTATTTCCATTATACAGACGAGATCTGCACGTATTTGTGAAGGTTCAAGATTGTATGTTTAAGGCCTTAGTTCGTAAGAAATGTTACTGAAATAGGGGTGGTTTCTTTATGATTTGGTCCTAATTGTTACTTCGACTGTGTATAATCACCACATGCAAGCATACCATTTTACAAGAACTGTGAAACGCCACAGACTCCACTTGTTTACTATTGTATAAACGTAAATTTCTTTATATACTTCCTCCTACATTGATGCAATCGTCGACCCGGGCTTGTGTGATATTGCAACATGAATTTGCACTTCTGCCTTCAACTTCATTTTTTCAACCTAATGTAAGCGTTATTTAAGATCATCTCTTGATACCATAGACATTTCCATCCTCGAGCCCCCACTTCCCCGTACTGAGTGGTGACAAACCATATAATAATAGCAGAGGGTCTGGACAATGTCTGAAGAGGTTTTCATTCTGAAAGTTAACTCCAACTTGCTGGCCAAAGATTACATAGGTGTTCTAAATGTATGCTGTTGATTTTGATACAGGCATATGTAGGTTTTAAGACTAGGTTTACTGAGGTTGTATATCACCTATCCCTTTTAACAGGCAATCGTGTTTTAGCTTTTTTCATGTACAATTTCCCGAGTCCATCTGCAACCCATCATTTATGCACTTCGCAGAGCAGAATGTTTAATAAGCCACATCGTATGTTTGTTGTCAACTTTTGAGGTGTACCCATATGAAACATACATTTATCGTGGGTGTAACAAATGTCCATAGGCATACATAATTGAACAAAGACGTTTTCCTGTATAAACAGGCATTTACATTGAGTACCATAAGTGTAATATATTTTTGCGCTGTCATATTAATAATATTTAAATGACAAAGACATATGATGTGTCGCAAGAGGAACAGACATCCAATATGATAGCAGGTGCTCGTGTGAACACAAATTTATGTTTTCTAAAATCTGTCAAAATTTACATTAATTAGTGCCAAATTAAGTGACGGTGGCATTATACAACACTTATTTATTGTAGTCATGTGTGCATTTTGTTCTTAGGTATTTGGGCTTATCAGCACACATTCAACCAGACTTGAGGCCAATTATAGCTTTGAATTTCAATCACAACTACAATTGCATGTTTCTTTTTTCAATATCAATTACACTAATTATCATATACACTGATATTTTGTTTCAATTAATATATCAAGTACAAATGCAGGCGGTATACATGTATGCTGACCGGGTGCCACAGACCTACAAATGCCAATATATTGCACATTTCTTTTTTGTACAGACACACTCTACCAGTCTACCTGTTAACCTTTACTACAAGCCAGCAATATTTCACTGTATGAAGAATGGATTTAAAGTGTAAAATTAAGACAAATAGAAGTCAATTTTAGACCAATTACGGTTCAATCACAATTACAATAACAGCAGATTCATAGAGGTCAATTACAATTACATCATTTTTGAAAAGGTCAATTACAATTATGCAGAAACGTGTAAATAACTATAATGACAATTACACCATTTAATATTATAATTGATACCAAGTCTTCATCCAAGACACTTGTTCGAAAATACTACAATTTATACATAACTAACTCCTGGTCATCGATTCGTCCTTTTCAAAAGGTATCAGCATCACTTATGTTTCCATGTTAAAGTCTACAAAGTTTGTATTGTGCCAAAGTATTACACCCATAACTTATATATATATTAATACGCTAATTTTGGCACATTGTCTGGGGAACTCCTCTTTAACCTTTAAAGCTAGACGCCATCTGACTACAGGAGATCGTTCATGATACAGGGTAATTTTGCAAGTTTATGTCAAAATGGTGGTGTGAACGTTTTCATTAGAGACCTTATAACAAACATTGCAGACGATATCAGTCATATTGGAGTCATTTGGCTTCATAAAGACCTCAAAGACGTCACATGGGTTCAAATATTAATCTGTCAATACACCTAATAGTAAGTGATTACGGCCACTTCACCACTTGGGCTATGTGTACATTTACAGAGAACCCTCAATTAAGACAACCTCTATAAAGACACCGCCTCCATGATAAGACGACTTCTTACACTCCCAATAATTGAAAAAATATATAATTGCAAACCTCCATAAACGGACCACCTCTATTAGCCTATGGGCAGTCTTTGTGTGGAGATGATCTACTACAGTGTGTAAGTATACCTGGGCTATGATTATGGCTTTGTGTCTTCTGTAAGTACATAAAATAATGTAAGCTCGTTTGCAATCGGCGAAAATATCGTGTGATTTGGATTGAATTGCTAGGGGTGCTATCAAGACAGGAGTGGGTGCTGTCAGAATGGGGTGTTGTGGTATCAAGACAGTCCTGATGCTGTAGACTAGTTTTATTAGTTTTAGATCTTGGTGAGTACTGCACAGCCATCAAATTGCTGATGACCATCGTGATGGCAGGCTCCGGAAGTGGCCCCCTGAGGCAGGATGGATAAACAACTAAGCCCCCGGGAATTTGCATTATCACGCTAGCTGTTGTTTTCAAGCTAGATGGGTTCGTTTGAGATGGGTTCGTTTGAGTGGACTATGATGATTGTCCACTACACGGTCACGCACTTTGAGGAAGGTTACAAAACCCAATTAATTATTATATCATTATTGTGAAATGCATGCCCATAATGCGACATCCCGGGTGGTATTGATTATAAGGTAACCACATATTTTAGCATTCGTTCAACAAGACTATTGTATTGGTGCAGGTCTGGTCACTCAGGGTATCAGATGTCAAGGACTCTTGACATCTGATTCTCAGAGTGGGTCTGGTTGATCGAGACTACCCACGCCGGTGTATGGGCATACGTACAGCGTAATAACGCTCATAACCGTAACGTACCGTTTAATAACGTTCAACGTTGTGACAATTCCATAGAGACAAAAAAATTGTGCTCTTTGAGTAGATTTTTTTTCACTCGTGCAATTAAATGCAATAAACAATGATGTATAATCGGTTATAACACACGAAATTCATAAACATGAAGAGCCCCGTTTGCACTGCGCTCTGTGCAGTTATAGTGAGCATTGTTCTCACAGGACATGGTATTAGGTTTTTAAAAAATGAACAAGAGCATTTCACATTAAGCAGTGTGGATATAGGACAGTTTATGATCGGAGGTGACTATAAAGGATCTGTGGCAGAGTCACACGTGGCATTCGTAGGAATGATTATGTGGCTAGAATGTCTGTTTATTTTGTTATTGAAGTATGTTGTTTATAGTAGATCAAGGAGAGGACGTGTAGTGAAAACGCTTAGGATATCTTGCAAAGGCAAGGGCGGTAGAAATGATGTCGTTTATGTGCAATGTTCAAATGGTGATCGCCATAAGAAGATGAAAGATGGTAGTGACATACTGAAGCAGGATCACAATAAGAGCAAAGTGACCTGTGATGAAGACAACAGCAAAACGCATTTGGCCCATCACGATAAAAAGATAAGTGATAATGGAAAGAAGCATGTGAACACTGATCATGACAGAGAGAACAAATCTCGTAGCGATAAAAGTGGAATGGCCAGTGATTATGAAAAGAAAATGAACCCTATTAACGACAATACAAAAATGAAACGTGAAAAGAAATTATCTTCTATTAATGAAAACAAAATGAACCATTTGGACAGTGCAAAGATAATTACCACAGCTAATGAAAATAAAATGAATGATATTGACCATATAAAGACAATGCTAGATGTGGTTCACGAGATAAATACTCACATTGAATACGCGAATGAAATTATTCAAGGTCATAACAGTAAGAAAGTTATCAATAGTGATGATAAAAAGAAAGAATTGACCATTGTTAATGACGAGAAATTGACCCACGAAGACATCAAGAAAGTGAATAATGATTATGAGAAAAGGACTGTGAAGGAGAGTGAGAATAGGAAGGAACTGTGTCATGATGGTGAAAATAAGAAAACAACCCGCTACCACGAAACCCATGACGAAGATATTCACAGCAACAACAGGAGCAGCAGAAGTGAAGACGAAACTTTGCAAGAATTACAAGAGAGGGAACAGACTGCTAGATTGATGGGCAGCGCTGCAGAAACAGTCAATGATCACATCGAAATTGTAACACGGGTTACTAGTGGAACCATGAATTGCAAAATAGGCAAGAACAGCAACAAAAGCAGCAGCAGCAACATTAGCTGCCCTATGAATAACTACAACAAATGCAGCACCAGTTGCAAGAAAATCAACAACAATAGCATCAATAGCAACAACAAGGACAATTGCATTGAGCTACAAGAAAGAGGTCAGACCCTGGGAATGGTAGGGATCGCAGCAGGAGTCTAAGACACACCGTCCTCGTCCACGCAAGCCACTGGACTGTGTACAAATGGGGCAGACAGCATCTGTAAGATCCTGTTTAAAAGCATTGCTATAAAAGGTCTAATGGCAGCAACGAGCGATGATGTCAACAACAACACCAACAGCACCTCCAGCAGCAGCACTAGTAAAACCAGCACTGTCAACAGTGATGGTATCAGCAGTGTCAACATCACTACAAATAACTACACCCGCAGCAGCAGCAGAGGCGGTTGCAGCAGCAACATGAACAGTGATAGTGATACCACGATCACCTCTATCAGCGGTAGCAACAGTTACAACAATAGCAACAACAATGCCAAATGCATTGAGCTACAAGAAAAAGGTCAGACCCTGGGAATGATAGGGATCGCAGCAGGAGTCTTCAGGCACACTGTCTACTCATCCGCGCAAGTCACTGGACTGCGTACAAATGGGGCAGACAGCATCTGCAAGATCTTGTTTGAAAACAACGCTATAAAAGGTCTAGTGGCAGCAACTAGTCACTCACGGGAAGAAGCACACCCGTCACGCGTCTTTGGCTGCCAGCATTACAGATAGAGGCTTCCATCTGTTATATTCATGGAAGATTTTTCCCTTTAAAAGACTTCCAGTATTCCAATATTTATTTGAACTCATTTACCTCTAAATATCGCCAATTAAATAGATATATGATAGTTGAATAAAACGATCACCAAAAATCTCAACCGTGTTTCTCTTTTTTCCGTGGAAGATAACCCCCGTCAGGCCCAGTATCATCAAAATAATAGCTGTTGAATATACACATTATAAGATAATAACACACAGGCACCATGCTTTCTATTTCGAGGATAACTATAATTTTGTTGTGCTTTAAGTTAACATCTTGCGCCCCCTCACTGTCTGTTTCCACGTTCCAAATATGGAGCCGTTGATTGATGCGGTAATCAACAAGATGGCCGACATTGAGACGTGACAACAGCACGAGTAAACAACTGCCACTTGATTATGTTGTTTGCTTCTTTGAATTACATTCTATTGGGTTGTAGGTTTGTGGCTTTACATGTATATAGAAATGTATGAGATAGCAACATTGAAAGCTTTTGTGTTAAGGGCAGCTATTTGTTGTGTGTTAGTTTATTTTCAGCGTTTAGCAACATTGATATGCATTCAAAAGACGTAAATATAGGCACAATACCATATTCTGTATTTTTCAAACACTTTAAGGTATTTCCCTGCTCTTCTTCCAGCAAATACTTCTAAATTTCAAATTGGAAATATAATTTATCGATTTTGTTTTCAAAATTTGATTACTTTAAATTTATAGAATCATGAGGCCCACTGCGTTATATCACATAACAAAAATCAAATGGACAGATATTATTTATGGCACAGTTCATTGGAAACACTATCAAATACAACTGTTACGAGAAGAAATCAGTGCATCACTACATATCACGCTGTTGGCTATTTCATGTACAATGCTTGATGTCCTAATTGGTTGGACATAGTAGATGATATATAAACAAACTTTCAACTCATTACAAATCATCCACATCGAATTTATTCGCCTCGTTATCACCAACAGACACAATCATCACCTAGAGGATGATTCTTGTATGGAAATGGCCGATGCATGCACGCATTTACAGTGAAATATTAATAATAATAGCAGTTACTCAACTCAAAAATGATGCTCTGATTTATGAGGCCCTGTACAATGCTGCTCATGCTCAAGTTACATAATAAACATGGTCCGAGGACATGAACTAGTAACGGGAGCTGCTTCATGGAGCCAGCGACATGTGATACTGTGCTGGCATTTTAGGCTGAATGCATTTAATCAAATGCAGCGGTGTCAGACGATACACATCAATTTGCCGTTTCTAAATGCCCTTACATTATGTAACAGTGTTTTTATGAATTTTATATGTAATGAACTGTCATGGCATACCGACGTTTGATTGTTGGGGTAATGGAATAACCAAATGATGGGTCTGATAAGATTTCCATCAGCGTGGATAACTTCGCATCATTTACTATTCCTATCAATTCTAACTAGCACAAAATGATATTTCCCATTAACATGTGAGATGCAAATCTGATGTAAGGTTGCTTAATTTTTTATGAAATTTGTGTTTGTAAAACATTAAATGTATCTAGCCTCCACATGTGTGTCGGAGTGTTTCCCGATGCTTGTGAAATTCATGAGGGTCATTCATCTACAACATTCACTTGGTAGAAATATGTGAGGGAGAGAGCATGGAAAGTAAAACTATCAATTCCTCTATATCACATTCGAATCAGATAAGAGGGTTGTCCTATTTTTCGTGTTCAATGCTTCACATTACTGAAATAATTGTAGAGAATTTTAGATGCAAGCAACATCCATATTCAAGTCACACAATCATCATCGCAAATGAGCTTAAAGTCCTCTGTGACAGTCTGACTGAGACTGAAGTGTCATTACCAGTTTGGGGGCTGATTGGATTTACTCTAACAGAGTTCACTGTCGCACCTAACACGCCGTCTCCGCAAAACCCACAGCTGTATGTGATGTTAAGGCAACAGTGGATGAAATACATGATGAAATAGTCAGGTCATAATTTGTATATCATAAGGACAATCCATTGCAAGCAAAGTCACTATAGATTGATTGTTGAACACACCATTTTGGAAAGCATGAACCTTGAACCCTAGCAAGGTGATGGGTCGGGAGGGGAGGGTGTGTGCATGTATTACACAAGCACTTCCTATTCGAATAAAACATAATAGGGAATTTAGCTACTTCATCACTTTACTTTATTGAAATAAGCGAACTCCTCTCCCCCTCTGTCTTGACAATCTAAATATTTTCACCGATGTCTCATATAATGAAATGATGTATAACTACATGGAATTTGTTTTTGATTAGCTAGATTGAGAGATTTTAGGATAGGCGTATTTAAAATGGCAATCAACATGAGCAAATATTTGTATCTAGTGTTATCTGAAAAAGTTTGACTCCAAGGGAAAATATAACTGTGTCCAATAACCAAACTTTAGTAAACAATTAATGTTTTTTTGCAAAATAACATACCATATAAAAAGTAGAAAAGGGTTGTATAACAAATATGGAAATAAATTACCATAATTCACCATACCACACCATGCATCCATACATCAATACTACATATATCACATTTTAATTCATAAGTGTGTCAAATTCAAACACATATTTTTTACACAGGAATGACTAATCTAAACAAGGTACAGTTTTTGCTATATTTGTGAACCAATCCAAATGTTACCAGATTGTATTCCTACCATTGCTGATAGAATTATAACCAATTTTGCTGGACGAGATCCAGGTCTCTGATTCTAAACAGGTAACCAGAAACACACTCTGCTGAGATTTATAATCCTAATCAAAATATTATGAGATTAATACTTGATGGTGCATACGTTTTTCTGTTTGACATATGACCAAATACCAAATACATCTAATATATGAGCATGAGACATTGCAAAACAAGTTGAAATATTTTATTCATTGAACAGACTTCAACATGATCATCAAATAGACATGTTTGGTTTTGTTGATTCTTCAACAAATGGCGAATTGGTCATGTGAGTTCAAAGTAATTTTTACAGTGAATTCTTTTTTGCAATTAAGTAAATTCGGGTGTTATATTAGAAGGCAGGTTTTTATTCAACACAGTAAAAGCATCACCATCTAGTAATAAAAGATGCATAACATGGACTATTGTGGACACCTTGTCAGACTCCATTGGCTGTATAATGTTTATAATACTAAAACGTTTCATTAATTTTGACACATAATGGACCTATAATAGGCAGGTCTTATCATACATTCAATTATTAGAACTGAGGCATTGAGATTAAGGTTCTCCATCCGCTTCTTCATACCATATTTTGGAATACTGAATTAGTAGCCAATGAAAATAAATCTAATGATCGTCTGAACTCATTAACTTAACAGACAATAAATCTATTTCACAACAAAACCACACCAAAGTAACGTGTGTATTCTAGGGCTATTTACCCTCTCCCGGGGCAATGGTATGTCATTTATTTGCCCTGGTAGCATGGAAGGAGAGTACACACTGCATGTCCGTACATGCACATTTGCAAATACGATGCTCCAATATGGCAATCTAAAGTGCCACGTCAATAAGCAGGGCCAACATCTGGTTCTGCTATGAGTAAAGCATCGTGGGTTCCACACTGCCCATGAGCATGTGGGTTAAAACTGCATTTCTTCAGGATATTATCAAACATTGATAAAATTAATTAATGTAAAGTAATATTTCTCTTGTGTATTTCTTATCTCCCACTGTACAGGAGAAATTCGGGAATGGACATTCCTAACAGTCAGACTGGGGCTTTACCGTGTAAAGAGTCAGCTGAGCAAACGGATTACCGTTACAGCACCCGATGAGCACTAATGAACTAAATTTGGTTGAGTTAGCAGCCTATATATTTACCATTGCTGAAAATCACTTATCTTTGTGTGGTCAATAATCATGGCAGGGGCTGATGTTGGTGATTTATTCATATGTCAATCAATGTTGTCTTATGTTGGCAAGGCCAATATTGGAGTACCCCAATAGGTAGCTGTCTCGTTTGCCGGTCTATTGAAACAGCAGCTACTAAAGTAAAATACCAATACATCAATCAGCACTGATGTAATTCTCCAATCCGTCTAACGATATTTTAGAGTGTAGCATAATGTGGAGTAGTTTATATACAGTAGCCCAATAGAATGCAGTCAAGCCTAGTGAAAATAGGCATGAATCCAAAGTGTTATATTATAACGTTGAATGCATTGATATATTCTAGATCTAGTGGGGTGGGGGTCGGAAGGTTGCACGCCTCTGGCCCCTTTCACCCAAAAAGTGTAATTTTCATTTTCATGTGTTTGTTGGCATCTCCGCATGCCTCCGCGCGTCCCAAACCCATATCAAAGGACTGAGACTCCTGAAAAGCCAAGCTTGAGAATGTTATGCAGCTGGGAGTGCATAGTAAAATTTTCTTCAAATGCAGTCAGTAGAAATATAAAACAGTTAGCAACACATTGTCTACCCCTAGATAGATGACTAAATACAAATTAATCCCCTTGATGATAGTCAGCACTGCATAACACTTTATAATCCATCCTATTTGTCTTTTTCCAGCTTATGGTGAGTCATAAGGCAAATACTAGTCTAGCACAATCATTTCATTTTCTCTAAAACTACTTCTTATCTGTGTGCATAACTGTGTCAGGACATAATAAAGCAAAGTTCTTGTTGGTCTAAACTTGTAGTGGGACAATTGGCCCCTTGGTAAGGCAAATCAATGGGTCAATTCTGTACTTGATGGGCCAATATTTTTGCTGCAAATTTTGACCATGAACAGTTTCAATAAATAATATTTAAAAAATAACTCCAGTGTTCACTTTTATGCTGAGTAACCATGACTTATAGTGAAACAAAGTACAATGGTTTAAGTAATGTTTTTCATATTTTATTTATTCACACATCATAAGGCGGCAGTAATATTTTATCAGCATTTCCAAATCATTGATCTTAAATCAAGAACAGTTGTTTCATTTTAAATAATATTTAACATGCATAGGCAGAAAAAATAACATCAACGTGCATCACTTACTAAAAATCTGTCTGCACATTGCAGAGTGGGTAAAACGATTATTTTTGATAACTGTAAGCGCATTAATGGTAGTTTTACCCGCTGTTGCTAACGCTTTAAATAACTCTGAGCAATATTGTTACATGGTAGTTGTAGTGGCGTATTAATTTTGATGGCTACAATGTAATTGGCGTTTTCCCAGCTCATTAACATCGGCGATTGTCGGCTGTTCAGTTTAATTGATAAATTCAAATTGGGTACTAATTTCAGCGCGTATGAATGTGCTTATTGTAGAGGTAGTGGCGGTGGACAGGGAACAGAATGAAATGCCTACGACGACTATAAAGCTCGAGTCTTCTGCGAAGCTCGGCTTTAAAAAACAGAATTCTCACTGCTAAATTTATAGTGTGCTAATTGCAAGAGGCCCAAACAAAGAGGCTGCTCTTACCGAAACAGGTATGCACATGATCTTTCACAACTCCATTGTCAATCAATTTTACTGGTTGCATAATTTTTATCACTTACCAGCAGCCCTTCAATTTACGTCAATGTAAAATAACACAAGTAAGTGTAGCATTGGACATTGTATACTATCTATGCGTATACTTGCTATACAAACACTAGTTTTATCCATATAGACATATTTCTGACATATAACAAATATTTTTGTGCATGTGAATAAGAATAGTGGTGATGATTGGGGGAGGGGAGGGGGGGGGGGTGTAATGTAGTATGTACACCCTCCCCTGGTCATGATCCTGACTCATGGGTATTGAGAGAAAATTGGATGGCTGCAGTGCCATATATTTTACTTCAGTGATATACTGCTATGATTATTGAAAACATTGATGTATGATCTTTCACAATCATTTTTATGGGGAAATATAAAGACATATTGAATAATGTTTAAGCTAAATTAAGATATTTAGAAATTAAGTCACATAGACTTTTAAATGGTGTAGAAAGAATTTTAAAAAAACTTATCAAAATCTTAAAATTCATTTTAAAAAGGCAGATAATGTAAATAAAAAGCAAGATTTTCTGGTTGGGTGGTATTTTTATTCCAGCAATATGTAGTTTTAAGATATATAATACATATCTATTATAGATATGTTAAACGAGCTAGAATAAACCAATAGAGTAGTAAAAGTAAGTGTTCCAACCAAAAAGTATTAACTAAATAAACATGTGACCAAATGAATACAATAAAAACTATAGTCCCAAAATGTTAACTTTGTTGCAACTGTTCAAAACTGAAAAGTGGTTAAACTCTTCTTCTCACAACAAACTTCCTTTTACGAGGTACAACGCAGTCTGTGTCACATGGAATAACAGTTGTGGTCCTGTCGATCACAAGTCTCCTTTTTCTTGACATATCCGTGGAACGCGAAGAACTAGAAGTATTGACTTCCCTACTCTCTTGTTCAGATTTCGGGAAATACTCCTTAAAAACGCCATTTGGGTTCGCAAAATCTAGCTCGGTAAATGGACGGGACTTGAAGACGAGTCTTGGTTCTTCTGTTATCTCTGACCAATCAGAATCTTCAACTGGTTGTACAGCAGTCACGTTGCTATCTGTTTCCAAAGATTCTCTTTCTGATTTCTGGAAGAAATCCTTGTACACGCCATCACGACTCGCAAAATCTAACTCGGTAAATGGGCGGAATCTGAAGAAATTCTTGAAATAGCCATCGTGGCTTGCAAAGTCGAGTACTGTAAAAGGTCGTGGTTTGACTGCAGTTACAGTTCTACTCGAGTGTGAAGAATTGAGATTGCTAATCATCGTAAATTATTTAGAAAAGTATTGCAAAAATAAAACAAGGCTTGCTTGATATATGTGATTAGCACATTGGTTACCACGCACGTCGCACGTAAGCGTACGTTGTTTGGCTACGTTGTACGCAGAACGTATTGAGACTTACGTTGTTAGTCTCGATCAACCACTTCAGAGCCTGGTTGAACAAAGGACCACTGTGGGCAACAGGGCCTGGGTGTGATTTTGTTAGCCTACTACTGAGCCTAGATCATCCAGTACCGATGTAGTTCTAAGTAGTGTTGATATAATAGACACATTAAAAGAGCCTGAAGATAAAACTCTATAGAAACTGGTAGATGTTTTGCTGCTAGAATTCAACATACTACTACACGCACATACAGTAGAACCCCCCCCCTATTAGTACCACCCCTGAGACTAACCGCAAATGGTCTCAATGTGCAGGTGTTCTCTGTATAGAGATTTGTGTTGGTATTGTTACTGCAAAGATGGTCGTATTATAGAGGTGGTCAATTTATAGAAGTGGTCCTAGTGGATTGGTTCTACTATACATGTCTACGCGTATTACACGTTTTACTGCATTCTATAATGTTTTGTGTATGGCTTAATAATATTTAATCCTTGAACAACAGTTCTTACATTGTCTGTAGCTGCCACCCTACTACAAATCAAAGGAGTGAGACTTAAGATTGTTATGCAGCAATATCGGCCGGGAGTGCATATATATATAGTGACCATGGTGACAATGACTTGATAATCGAGGTTGTTGTGCTAATCTTTATAATCGTATTAAAAACTGAATTACCGCTGTTAAGCAAACTTTAACATGATATTTATATAATGTATGTCCTGTTCTAAGTCTCTCTTGAATGAAATGTGCGTGAAATTACAACAACATGCGATATAAATCGAAGTTGTTGCATGCATGATGTATAGACAGAAAAAAAGAACAAACACACCGGCCGGTGTCTCATTAGTATGCACATGCATGTATATATATGGCGTATTAATTTTGATCGGCTGCAATGTAATTGGCGTTTCCCCAGCTCATTAACATCGGCGATTGTCGGCTGGTTTAAGTTTCATTGATAAATTCAAATTGGGCACTAATTTCAGCACGTATGAATAGGCTTATAGTATATGTAGTGGCGGTGAACCGGGAACAGAATGAAACGCCTTCGACGACTATAAGGCTCGAGTCTTTTGCGATGCTCGGCTTTAAAAATCATGTGGGTGAGCCCTTCTCTTTTCTGAAAACCTGGATCTGCCAGTGTAGTGTATCTGATTCCATATTTTATTGGGCACAGTTAAATTTCACTTAGAGGAATTGGCATCTGCCCCCTAACAAAATCACTTCACAAAATATGGTGTGATACAGCACCCCGTTTCCGAAACTATGTAATATGCACGTGTGTTCTAGATTCGCGTCACGTGTTTACCGTATGCTCAGAGACAACCAAATGGGGAGACTGATGATGCTCTAATCTTTGAGTCTCTTTGGTTATCAGATGACACAAGAAATGATAGATATTCATTTGTGATTGAAATTGGCTAAAGGCTACTCCTTTCTTCATCTGCTTTCACTGTGGAAATAACCATGGTTACAGCAGAAACAATTGAAATTAAGGGAATGTTTTATGTCGGTAGAAAGTAACTTACTACGTGATTCTTGTGAATAGGGTTATTAAAAGGTTGCTGAACATCATGAATAATCCACAGCTATTGATGAATACCTTAATCTGGATGATCTGAACCAATTTATGTACATTTCTGTCATACATTTATATAGTTAATGGTTAGATATAGTTTATCTATCTTTGTGTACAGATAAAACAAAGGACAACACACTAAGATTTCCCTAAGATGTTTGCTTCATAATTCAAATATGTTTGTTGGATTATTTACATGATATTTATGTTAAAACTATAAAACTTATGGCTAAAATACTATTATTACAAGTACAGACACATGAAACTGAGTAGGAAATCTTCAGAAAAGAAATAAAGCATACTTATAGACATTCACATATTAGCAAAGCAAGGCCTTAAACTGTGCTAGCACATAACATAATTCACAAAACATCTACATAAATGATAGTACATTACATGTACAACAAAAGCAATCATCATTTGTATAGAAGTGAGTGATTGCTGGATAGTATGTTATCCATTCACCATACCTTGTGATGAGCATATTCCATTCTCAATTCCATATTAAGTAACATAATGTAGGTACTTTGTAGAAATGCTATTGTATTAAACACCGATATTTACAACACATGTTCACATACAGAAGTGCCTTAGTTCTTAGATATATCCATACCTAGTTATGGGAATGCAAGTAGCAAAAAATATGAAGGGAAAATAATTGAAGAAATGAAAGAGAAACGCACTCCCAGTGCAGAGAAATCGCAGAATAACTTTTTTATTGTGAGATGACAAGGTAAAAGGTTAGCGTAATGAAGACACAATGCTGGTCATATGTCCGCGTACGGCTGTAGGTGGTTGATATTGAGAGTAACCATGGTCACAATCTACAGAATAGTGTAAGAAGTCTCAATATAGCACATGACACGCCGGGATATACACTCCTTGGGGTTTAAAACTATTTTAGAAGTTAGTTCATGCCATACGAATAGAAATCAACAGCAGACTTGACTTGGATCAACATGATTAATTTTGATCTTATATGCGCTACGGGTTTGCGTTAAAGAAATAGTAAACTTATACTAGCAGATTCAGTTTTTTCCGAAGAGGGGGTGCATTGTTGCAATCACTGGATTTCATGGGTTTTAAAGACGTGTTTTCAGAGTGTAATCACATACACGATAGTAAATTACTCAACGTTCAATTTCCTGTCCAACTTTTATTGCCGACTGTTTGTTGTAAGTTCATTTTTTGCTTACCTACTTATCACCGAACGTTCGAAGCTTCGTTCTGTCACGTTTCCGGAAGGTTCGAAGGCTAAAATCCACTGAAGGTCCCACCTCTACCAAAACCCCATTTGAAAATTAAACTTTTGTGGTCAAAAATGGAGAGCGTGTGCCCCCCGCCGCCTCCCCCCGCCACTCTTGATCTGCCTATGACTTATGTGATACAAAACTTCTACGCATACTTAAAATAAAGTTCATGTAAACTAATCTAATCAGCATTAACAAAAAACTGCAGTTAAACTAATGTCACATAAAATATGATTGTCGTAAAATCTTATCTAATCCAGAAATGCTGTAATCAACTCAAGACTGGCGCAAAATACATAAAAGGTAGAAACAGAGACCTATCATGATTTCTCCTGGCGTATGCTTAATTGCTCATTCTCGTGATCCTTTTCATACTGACCTCTGCTAAAAATTGTCTTCTGCTTTTTAGAACGTCGTTGACTTCTGCTAAAAAAGAAAAAAATAATAATAATCAAACACAGGAAAAATATGTGTATAAAAGATGAACAGTAAAACTGTGATGGATTTTCAGGGCACAGCCCCTTCATTCATGGGCCCCATGATGTTCCATCTTCACGTAACACAACCCCAGTTTATGACATGGTCATTATCATATTACTCATGCGATGATTCCCTTGAGGAGAAATCGGCTGTAAGGCCATGTATTGTGTTCTAGCTTCAGTTGCATTGGGATTACTACATTTCGCCTGCACTCATATGTATGCTGAATTTTCTCTTTTTTCTCTTTCATCTTAGGAGCCTTTGTGTTTTTGTGAACACAATCTTTTCTATTACTTAAAATTTGTTGAGTAAGGTTATCGCATATTGGAAACCATGTATCATTTTGAGTTCTTTCTTTATAAAATATGCTAAATTCCAAAATTAAAACCATATAATTACTAAATATATATAACAATTATTTATTGAACTGTTTTCGACTGTTGTCCCCATCAGAATACAATAAAAACATAAGAACTTAAAAGACACCTGTGTTAACTGTGTTAACTGTCTTTTAAGTACTTATGTTTTTATTGTATTCTGATGAGGACAACAGTCGAAAACAGTTCAATGAATAATTTTTAGATACATTTAGTAATTATATGGTTTTAATTTTGGAATTTTAGATACATTTAGTAATTATATGGTTTTAATTTTGGAATTTAGCATATTTCATAAAGAAAGAACTCAAAATGATACATAATAATCTTTTCTATAAGTTCCTAAATAAAGTAGACCGCATTCTATGTGTACGATGACCTCCTGCAGAAATGTTCACATAGCCATAAGTGGTGTTATACGTCAGGTGTGATGTAATCATATGGAAAATGAAATGGGGTTGCAAATTGATACGTCTGCCCCATTCAATTTAATGCAGATGTGAACGATGTGAAAGTCTTGAGTAATAGCTATATATGAGTTATGTAATAGGTATGAGAAGACCCTGTAAAAGATGCATTGCATTTTGTTATTAGATGCGATAGTACTAAATGTATTAATGGCAGCAGGAATGTAATGTAATGAAAAATTATGTTGAAGGTGTGCCAGGAATCACTTACTTTCCCTTCTCTCGCCTATGATTTCAAAAGGGACAGGCATAAAATATATGCTCAACGCGAGGATTCTTCGCATTTCGTGATTTGCCTTACTCTTGTTTATTCTGGCTGTTATCCCCGTCACACTGGTTTACCACACACGCAGTTTTGTATATACTTGTACAGTGTCATACAAATCACCTCTCTTTTCAAGAGGCTTCAACTGTCTTCCTGTGCTGGGCGTGTTTGTCGATGTTGTGCATTGCAGATTTTGTGGACCAATTTTCAAATTATTTAAATTTATATTCGTGTATAAGAATGGTGTATGGATGGCAGAATGGCATAGACACTGTATTCTTACCAAAGTAATACCTTGAAGCAGCAGTATTTTTTATCAACAGACGCGATAAAGTATGCACATTTCATGTACCAACATGATACGTGTAATTACCTGCTAAACTATTACTATTATTGTAAGTATCTAACACTTCACGTGGCAGAGGTCTGCTCAGTTTATAACAGTGACAATATCGTGTATTTGTACAATTTCTGTAAAATGCTCACATCATGGGGTCATTATGCCCCCAACAACATTTTACAATACCCAGCATGAAGAGATTTGTTCAAACACAGGCAGACAGTTGGTTCATGTGGTTGAAGCACCGTGCCTTTTACACCGTTGTCCAAGACTCGCCACCACAATACGGGTATAACCTAACAACATGGCAATGTGCAAATCGCCATTTGATGTTCTTGTAGATCTACTATCAGACTTTGAGTAACGGACACATTGACTAATTATCTGGGGATATCATTCGCGTTACATGCCTATTACCATTAAAACACATTAGGCTGACCAGGTAATGTCTTGATCCCATGTTGTCATTAACTGAGCATACGTGTAGACGCGTTGACTGTTTTAGAACGAAAAAATAAAGATTCCATTCTCCCAGAAGAGAGATCGACGAAAGATCCGTTGAGGTTGTTTGGGTCAGATCTGTTCACCAGACTTTGGTCAAACCTATACAGTAAAACCGCCAATTAAGACAACCCGTCTATTGAGACCACCTCTGAGACCACTTGTCACGGTGCTAAACCTTCATAAAGCTAGCAAAACTAACGTCTATATAGAGACCAACTCTCTATTGAGGCCAACAAACGCTGGTCCCAAAGATGGTCCTAATATGGAGGCTCTACTGTATTAACTTACAGGACACGCATTTCATCGGCGTAATCATGAGGCAATGCAAGGTGCTGGGCGGTAAAGCACGCGTTTTAGTGTCTAGAGTTTCGAGTGACAGGTATAGACGCTGAAACAAGTGTCATGTTAGTGGCCAATTTCATCCGATTTTGAGGCACTCTCGCAATGCACTCTCACATACATTTGACATTTACGAAAATGGATTAGATTTTCACGAAACGATGTTGGTTTAGGATTAACTTGGTGTGATTAAGAGTAATAAAGTCTGCGGTGAGATTCACGTACTAAAGTATTCGTTTACGCGATTTATATCGTGCAATAGATAGTGGGGTTGATTGCATGTTATTATTATTTAGATTGCCAAATTTATGGTATAACCAATCAAATGAGATATTAGAAGATTTTATTTGGATAAGTGTCACATAATCTTATCAGGTTCATTTACTGTGTGGACGTTGTGTAGGGGTGGTTGGCATTGGAATGTAGTATGAACAATTCGCATTAACGGTAGATCTACCTGTAATAAGTTGATTTGTGATGGGAAATGTTCTTTGTTGCTCGTCTGGATTTCTGTGCTGTTGGGTGCCTTATGAGCAAGATTGCATTGTGTTTGAAAAACAGCAACGGCATCAGTATCAATAAAATGTGTTGTGCATGTCAGATGTTATATCTGTAGGTCGACATTTACGTGATCTTAACAGGCTCGAGCTCGGTCAGCATGGCCATGACTTGTTTGATGAAGTGCTACAAGAGTGCACTTTAAGGCCTAATGTTGGACAGATAGGGAAGTCCATATGGAAGTGGAACCTGCCAGTGCGGGTTGGGGTGTCGGAAGCACAGACCAGTCACCACATGTAGCATGGACGTGAATTCGACTCAACTTGTTCAGACAGAGACTCAGCTGCCCGGCAATTTGGTCAATGAGATGGACCGACAAGAGGATGATGTCCAAACACTAAGTATACAGCCAAAGAGAGTGTCATGTTAGACCAACTCTACAACTACTCTCATATTGCTATATCAACAATCGGTGTAAACGTCTTTGATCACGAATAGTGGCCACGATTCATTGACTTAGAATTTTACAAAGCAAAAGTAAGCTAGAGATAAACAAACCATTACTGACATCAGAAAAATTAAACTTGTATGTTTATTATTATCATCACTGTTGCACTCAAAGCCAGAAGCTACGGTTCTGATATCATGATGTTGCAACATGTCTTTGATACAGTCCCGGGTGGCAAGAAAGTGTGGATGATGTATTATATGTGGGTGATTCTAATGGGCGGAGAAAGACACCGTCCATTTGCCGTGGTCAGCTGGGAAGACTACAAAGAACATGTTACACACATGAGTGAAATGTATCAGAGAAGTCAGTCTCCTAACGTTGGATTTCATCTCTTTGCTTGCTGGGTGCATCTTCATATGGCATGTCACTATCCTGTTAGCTTGAGTAAAATACGCTTAGCTCAAAGTAGGCTTTTACTGGGTTAGCTGTCAAACTGTAAACTACATGTATATTTCAAACAAAGATAAGATTGATTATTATTGTCTGGTCTTTGATTCTGCGTTATAAATCTAATTAAATTTAAAAAGTTGATCTACTTTATATAACAATGTACATCAATGTTTAGAATTTTTCAAAATTCTCAATTTTTGAAATTTAAATTTGATTTTCACAGCAGAATCCACGACCAGATGATAACAATCATAAGAAGAACTGCTGTTGCTCAACTTAACTTGTAAATTTAACAAATAAGATCAAATTACCCACCTATTTCACTGTAAGATATTCTGTTATAAAGCAGATTGCAATAAATTGTAGCTCATGAATAAACAATGTGGGGTTTCTTGCTTGACACTTTACTGTGCTACTTTCTGTATCATTATCAGCGTGAACGCGTTTTCCCCATACAGACGGTTAGATCTAGGGGATGTACTAATAAAAATTGTTCTTGCAACAAACAATGAAACCTCAGCAGCGTCGCTGATGAAATTCATTACTCCGTAGGGAATCAGTGAAGAGGCCAACAGTTCCAGGTGCAGTCCCAAAGGGGCCGTAAGGAACAATGAAATGCGAACGTTTGCCCTGGACCTAGTCCCATTCAAGGCGATTTAAAAGGTTCTGTGCTGCTTCAAATGCTGCAGTCTCTATATATCCTTGATGCTATTGGAGTGGTATTAAAAGTAAAGGTGGAGTAATAAATGCAGAAATTTAATATTTTGAATGGACAAGTAAGAAGCTTGATGGAAATAATAAACCTATTATCTAAATCGCAAATGCGAATGACACACACGGTACTGACATTTAGAAGATATGTATGACATATCACGCCTTTCACATTAAAAAACAACAATTGGTTGTTCATCTGCGAGGACATTGATATTGAAATATTTAGTTTAATGTAGGATTCAGTGCATTAGTGACCTTTTTACGGTCAGAAAACTAGGATAATGACAAGTACAATAATTCCATGATTTTCGCAGTGATATATAACTTTACATTATTCAATGAGAACATGCGTTTCAATAGACGTTTTACACGTGTCTGTTTATCTTATAGGCCGTCACAGTGCTTTCTATGAAGAGTAAAAGCAACATTTTGATTTTTCACCCAGGAATCTGTCAATTAGTGTCATTTCCCTCCAACAGGGTGAACGGAAAGGCGAGAAAACTACAACTATGATTGTGATTGTTAGTGTGAAAGTTTGCTGAATAAAGTTCACTTTATTCTCACGAATATGCTCACTGATTTCACCGTGTGTGTTTGAACTACATCTGAAATATACCTTCCTCAACCCTGCTATTTGTCGGGGTTAAAAATGAGATGGTTTCAAGCGAAACCCGAAGCTATGCATCACGTTCAAAAGTACAGTGACATTAGTTACTCTATTTAGATGTGTATTTTGAACGACAGCCCTATGCACCAGGTTGTGTGCAGTTTTTGTAGACATAACTACCAATGTAGTTGTACACTAAAGAAAATGTATGTTTTGCAAATGCTGATGCATTTGATTTAAGAAAATGACTATTCGACATTAAGTTCATTTAGGTAAACCAAGAGAGCAAAGACAACGTGTTCTGTTATAATTGGCTAGATTGATCATTGGCTAACTATATTGTTCAAACAGAATATGGTCTAAAATTAAAAGGCTTATAATGCAAGACGCATTTTCATCCAATAGACCACGACTTGGTGGAAACCTAATCTAGATGAGCAATACATACATATAATAACAAATATAAAATATATATCTATCCAATTCTGTTAGATATGTATGTTAACTCGATAACAATATGGTTAGAGATGGCAGTTCCAATACACTGCCTTCGTACTGTATTCACATCCATCATTGAATAGGTGAGCTTACCGTGTTTGTTCGTAGGTTGAAATTGATAAGTAGACAAATTACCTCTGATAATAACAACGCAATTATGCTGTCTTACCATTCATTCTTTTGTTACCCTTATTAGTCATCGCTGGTGATATTAACCCATACATTATAGTGTGACCCCAACCACGTCAATGCGCTGCCCATGTGTCTTGCCGTGAGGAGGTCTCATGTCGGTTGACAAGTATGTTTACACACTATCATGGAGCTTCATTAGTTTGTTATTAGATTTATACCATGATCTATGTCCGAACATTGAACATTATCAAGTGAGTATTCAGTAAATGCTCCTTTTAGAGACAGTTCAAATGTGTGCTAGGGCAGGGAGGAAGCGGCTAGGTCTTCTTCAAACAGTGGAGAGTATGCCCCATCCATATACCCTGTAAAGACTGTAACCCCCGTGTGTGTGACCCTCATTATGGTATGCATATAATTAGTTATTGCATAAGTTCCTAAAGTATAGATTTCCCTGATTACCCCCAACCCCCTCCACACCTTAGCACAGACACACACACGCACAACACAGTTTTTTGTTCTTTAAACTACAAGTATTTTACTGACAGGTTGTTTGGAATTGATGAGTTTAAATATTATTGATGAAATACAGCAGACCTGAAATGCATAATCTCCCCATAACATGCTGTCTCACACTCGTCAAAGTAGCCATTGCGTCCCCAAAAGAACGTTCACTGTTCGGCACCAAGAGCAATAACTCTGAGCTTTTGTGCCATCCATCAGAGACACAGCTCATCTGTTACAGATGAGGGTAGGGTACAGGTTGACCTCTCAATTCAGTTAAAAAACTTACTTATCCTGCCATACTATGGCCTTCATTTTCACACATAAAGGCAGTCCTTCTATACTATTGGACGATCGTCTAATGAAAGCCCAGAAATCTGATTTTGTCTAGCCAGAAAAAGAACATTTACTTTGCGTAAAAGAGATTAGACTAGTGAGTATTTGAGTGCACGTGTACACCCCTGGGGAACGATCGCTCATGCTATCTGTTACCCAGGGGGCGCATCTGTCTCTATGGTTAAGCTGCCGTGGTGGGCGTATGACAAGACAGCGTAACATTTGAAAATGGTACGTGTTGATGTATATGCCTGGGTCAGCCAGATAAAATGTTCAATTTGCGGCGTTTGTGTACAGAAAAAAATGATGTTGCACCACAGCATTTGTTTTACTAGTCAAAGATCATCAGCAATAAAACAAACAATATAAAGATAGGAAAAATAAACTAGCAACCAAACGAACCCTCTGAAAATACAAAAACTGCATCAGCAGCGTCAATGAACAATAACAATCAATAACAAACAACATTGAGAATGACGACGACAACGACGGCAGCAACAGCGGCGGCGGCGGTGGCGGGGACGTAGGCAATAACAAGCAGCAGCAGCAGCAACAAGAAGCAGCAGCAGCAGCAGCAGCAGCAGCAGCAGCAGCAGCAGCAGCAGCAGCAGCAGCAACAACAACAACAAACAGCAGCAGCAGCAACAAAAACATCATCCCCAAGCGAGAAAATGTGCTGTCTCCATTTCACTAAGACTCTGGTTACTTGCATGGGAGAAAACATTGATTTGCGACAAAGAAATCCGTGCGGTGGAAATGGGCATCATTATACTGCTGTTGGGGTATTTTTGGCACTCTGTCAGGAAGGACAGTTTTGGGGCTAATTTTATCATAGTCTCCCTTCAGGCTAGTAGATTTTGTACGTGAGCCCCAATATTGTTATTACCTTTGTTCTGTTTGTAAAATAAGCTAGACGTTCGAGATGTATACGGTCCTAATTGGACATTGTTTTGCCATTAGGGTGGATAATGAAATCAAAATCTGTTTTACTGTTGCTATGGATAAGTAATACTATACACGGACCTCCATCACAAGATAAACATAAGCTAATATGGACCAGAGTGAGAATACCCATGTTGTGAATATTCAAATTCCTTTATTATGAAAGAAGCAGTCTAGTTAATTTGATAGAAGAATGACAACAACAAAAAGACAATGAATCAAAACTGTCATGATTTGGAATATCAATTTACCAGGACTTTGGTATTTCCATAATTGTCTTGTAAATCAAGATTTACACCCGTTAGCCTTGAGCAATTAGTATATGCCATTGGTGATGCTATTTCGGAACAATAGACTGGGACTCAAGTCTCCGTTTGCAGACATCATAGACTCACCAGGATTTTCATTTTGCACTTGTCTTATGGATAGTTTACTAACTTGACTTTTAGTCTTCTTTTCTGATTGAGAAGTTTCATAGATGCAATATACTAAAAAGGATATTTTTTCCTGAAATGTGGACGTCATACCTGCTAGTACGGTGCAGAGCTTCGTAGTGGTGTTATCAAGTTGAAAATATCATAGGTAGAGGATTTGCAATGTGGATATAGTTATATTAATGGGTTTAAGATTATAACTCGGTGGCGATGGAAATGGTAATTGAAACCGTACAGGGTGCGATGAAAGAAATGCTTTGAATGAAGGACGTGATGATGAATATTTAAGCTTTTAAAGCCAAATGCGTACATGCGATAATTTAGTTACACCACTCCTAGCATGATAATTCCTCACTGATAATGTTTGTCCCTGACATTTTTGCATATTCCTTTCGTGTGCGAGTAAAGAGGCTTTTTGAAGTCTCATAAAGAGCCAACTTAAAGCTGATTTCATACAAATCCATGCGCAACGCTGAATAATTGCACAAATGAATCGAGCGATCGATACAGCTTTAGAACTGTTTCATTACAAAACTTCTAAAATCATTAGGGGGTGAGGTGCTTCAATGAATTATAGTGGAAACATAATTTGGCAGGCAACCCTGAGTGACATTGACACGGGTTGTTCCCGGTTATTGCGTCATGACGTCACTTCCTAATACACGCCTGTTTCATATGCTAAGAACAATTTAGAACATCCATAAAAACAGAGGGCTTGGGAGCTGGGGAAACTGGGTTAATCTAAAAGATGCACGCGAACATTTTGCGTGACACAATGTCACGGATATTTACTTTTATACATTGGGGAGTATCCATAGGTATATTTAGTTTGACATCGAACGCATGTTAAAGTAAGTGGTAACCATTTGATACAGGTAGTCATTTTAGATGCCATGTGTTCTCATGTGACTCAACAACAACTACAAACTATATAGTTTCTGCTGTGGGTTTTTGTCATCACATAAATACATTATAAAACACAAATGGCCAAAACAAGCCAGCGTCTAAGTAAATGAACCAAAAGAGAATAGTAAATGTTACACGTGTGATTTCATTAATACGTGTATAAGATCACAGCCCACGTCACATGAGAAGTTATTAGTAACTGTCAGAACTTGTATATTATGATGCGTGTAATATGATGCGCACCCGTCTTGATAAAGCCTTGGTTGTAGGAATTGTTGATGAGAAGTTAGCTAGATAGTACCTGTAACCACTTTTAGGTTTGGAAGCTCTCAACTCTACTCTATGGACATTTATTTCGCCTAACAGTTACATATGAAAATATATGGATTCCGTCCCAATGCCAGAATGCAGGACATTCTTGTATAGGATCAAAGTGAGAAACTAATCATGTTTTGATATTTTATGGAATAAACTATCAAGATACAATACAAAACATAATATTGAGATACATTATGTGTCAGTGAGAGACGTAGTTTCAGTACACAAGGATAACGTGCATTTCAAGCTGCAGAATGTTAGTATCGTACTGGATTGCAGTACAATACGTACAAGGTAAGGCTTGCAAGGTTGTATTCATAATTATTGCTTGTGTGTGTGCGTGTGTGTGTGTGTGTGTGTGTGTGTGTGTGTGTGTGTGTGTGTGTGTGTGTGTGTGTGTGTGTGTGTGTGTGTGTGTGTGCCTGTTAAATGCCTGTTAATGTGCCTGGTAAATCATAAATTAAATTATTTTCTATCAATACCAAATGCAATTGCATGGTTCCAGTTTAGGCGTGAAAACTGAGACTTAGCAATCCATATAATAAGGACAGGAGCTCACTTGACCTGTGAATGAGGGACGAGCAGGCATCCAGATAGACAGAGATTAGCAGAGTACTGTGAGATATGGTCATGGCAGGTGACTCACGATATACTGAGGCTCTCAATGGATGGGAAAGGGAATAGTTGTGTTGGTGTTTCTAGGTGTGTCTTTTAATCACCCTCGTGTTAGGCAGAAAATCAAAATAGAGTGGGCAATACGACTGTGTGAGCGTGATGCATAATAGTAACTAGGTTAAAATGTAAGCAAATATTGGGGGCGGGGGGGGGGGTCAAGGATGAGAATGCAATATATCAAATTTAGGTGAGCCATTTTCAATGGATATAAGGATTTGTGGTGTCAATCTCAGGACTTCATTACTATATAATCTGTGAAATGAGATGTAAAGGCTCTTTTCATAAATCTGTTACTATAACACAAAACGTCAGCAATTGCACTGCGAGCATATTTTTGCTCCTTCCTATAGAATAGAGGTAACAAAAATTTCGATTGTACATGTTTTCAAAATATCCATGATGTCAGACTGCCACGTGTGAAGTCTGCAAACATCCGATTACTTTGTGACTATGGAATCAGTTGCCCCAACTTGTTTGCCATGGATCATATGGATCCGGGACTGACAGGATACACCCCGATGGATCATAGAGTTACCACTATGCTGGATGGCTCAGGACAATGTATCTTGTTGTTCTGAGCTCCCAACAAACTGTTTTCACAAATAGCCCGTTGAGTAAATCTGATAATCCATGAATGGGTGGGTGTAAGTTGGCTGTGGCTCTGATGACATCTAAAACAGTCATTATGCTACATGTATATAACTAAACTAAATCTGAAGTAGAATAACTACTATTAATTCAGATTTAGTTTTGTTCATACATCCTGAAAAGTGTATGTCCAACCATCATAATGCTCATGGTATTACAGAACTTGTCGGAAACAAAACTATTGTAAAAGAGTGGAATTGTCTGCGGAATATGTAACTCTTGCTGGCCCCTTCAGATTAAAATAATTTCCACTATGTAATCCTCCACCCTCAGTCATTTGTCTACTTTACAAAGTTCTAACAAATCATGTTTTGTGCTGTCAACCCAAGGCCGACGATCTTTCCCACAATGACGTTTAATGGATTTGCAGTGAGCAAACTCCTCATCTTCTTGCCCCCTTTGTGTTCGTACAAGGAAAGCGCCCCTGAGTTGTAATTGATGCTGCTCTGGAAAACTGGTTTACAATTGGTGTATATGAGCTGAGTTTTAGAAAGTGATCTGTTAGAAGATTGGTGTGATTATCAAATCCACGAAGACCCAGACCAAATACAACAACATATAAATCATAATAAACACACCAATTAAATGTGCCACTGGTCATCTGAACGACGCAGAAAGAATTCTCGGCAGTGACATCTCTTCAGAATTGCAATTTCGCTTAATCTTGGGGATTATGAATTAATTGGTGTGGCTAAAGCAGCGGCAGCTATTTGTCAATGCTTCGTACTCATAGCTACTGTTATTAGTTCTCCCGTGCCGGTAAATTAGCCACTGGATAAATTATCAGACGTGGGCGCTGGATGCTTTTATTGAGAGACTGCATAGTGTTCTTTAGACGTTGAATACTTTGAGCAATCCCCATCGTGGATGAAGATTTCTTAGCATTTATCTCAACAAACTAATTAGGGTAGTGGAATTGTTGAGCCAAACCATCGCATTAGGATTATAAACAAGTAATTGGACGTCTGCCATCTTTCATGTGTGTGCTGTTATTCAGAATCACTAGCTGTTAATGTTATAACATTTTTAATAAGAAACTCTATGTTATGTCTACTCTTCTGGGATGCGTGTCATTTCCAATTCTACCAATCAACACAAAGTGGTGTAGGGCAACACGCAAAAAAAAGGTGTGAGATATTTGAACTAAGATGTTAAAACGCTCGATGCCCCACACCTCATGTAAAAGTTTTCTTTGGGGAGTATTTAAATGTTGTGTCCATCACTTTGATAAGCGTCAGTAGTCAGTACTATACCACACCAATACCTCCCATCCACATATATATATGCACACCTTGTCTGTAAATACGTTTTCCCCCTGAATTTAGAGCAACAAATACAACCAATGCATTTAAGATGCATGCTTGAGTGGAGAAACAAGCTACTGGTTTATCGCTCACTTGTTCTTATCATGAGATGGGCTTTGTCTGAGCACGTGTTTCACAAGAAAGGCATTGATTGTTTAGTACAAGACGTGTGAATGCTGAATGGAGCCTCACTCGTGGACTTGTGATAGATAACTTGTACACGTTGGCCTGTATGTTAATTGTTATTTTTGTGTGTGCAAGTTCCATAGCAAAGTTTTGCGCTGAATAAATGTGCTGCATGGCTTGGTAGGAATTATCTTTTGTTAGGAATTGTCTTAAAATCCGCAGTGCTGCCTCAATGAGATGTTTGAAGTTATGAAGCTCTGGCATATACCGGGGCATATACTCATATTCAGATGATCCTAAATGCATATAGTTGGGTAGTATCCATGTCTACTGTCACTATTCGTTTGTATGTATCGTTCAACGGGGCTGGTGCACTCAAATGTATAGAGTGGCTAGTACACAGTAAAATATACTATAACATATAACAAATAGCATATTTTCTGCACTTGCCGAAACAGATGAAGGGGGTGGTGGTGAAATGCAGAAGCGAGTGAGAATTTCAAGAGATTGGTATGCAATAATGGGCTAGATGATGGCAGGATCCACTTAGACGATCATCAGTTGGCGACAAAATGGACCCTATGGAGCACATGTCATGGCACTTTCTATAATCTGCCGATGGTCTGTATATTCTATAATTCATTGAGAAACCATACCCTGGGATCACTAATGCTCCGACCTACATCTGGTTGCCAAAGCCATTGTCTGAGGCATGATTACTGTACACTTCGAATGCCATGGATTTGGAAAGTACCCAAGAAGGATTGTGCCATTAAAGATACGAATAGCTAATTAAAAGAGCAGAATCAGTTTTGACTCATACATACCTCATCAAGCGCACGTTCAACAGCTGTGGATCAACATTCGTGACCGTCAGACTTGAGCTTTTTTTTTCATGATTAACCATATGCCAGACCTGGTGCACAAGGTACGTCTTCTCAAATCGATATAGGAAAATAAGTAATCTATATCAGACGAGCGTTTACCCACACTGATAACCATCCAATATGAAGCAGAATGTTATAACAATAATTACAACAAACAAGCCATAATATAATAGACTTTCACTTAATGTTTCCCTTCACCTTAGCAACTATTCCAAAGATTTTCTGTCGACTGAGAGCGTTTCAGAGGCCAGTGCAGGTTTGATGGCCCCGTCTGTGGGGGATTACAACCTCTCAGACCCAGGATTAGCCGGATTAATGGGATAAGGACCACTGATGTGAGGGGCAAGAGGGCTTTGAACAGCCAGGGAGTTGGGATAGCCGCAATAATAACGTTATTGAGTTCCCGGCTGGTGGTCCGTCTCTATGGATTTGCTGTTTACATGTGTCAACCACCACTTATCTTATTTTCTAAAACGTCATGCTATCATACTATGGAGTGAAAACAAATGTCCATGGTATGCAAACCATTGCGTAACTAATAAGTTACAATATTTATAATTTATAATATACAATATTAAGTTACAATATAATAATACTAATAACAAACGAACAAAAAAACATGTTTATTGCCACTTTGGCATATTATTCGACGTATACGTTTGAAGCTTGCAAACATTATGCCTGTTGTCGTTTTGACGAATTGTACAATATTTGCATACCATTACTGGCATTAATCTCCCAAAGATTAGGCTATACATGTTGCCACATATTGTGCTAGTTTCACATCACATAAACATCTAGTCACTCCAAACTGACAAAACGTACTTTTTTTTATCCCTTTGAATATAACGCACTCGTAGGAGATCCGAATATTGGGAAAAAAACACGTCTACTGCCACTTTGACGTATTTTGAAGGTTTCATATGGCATATGCGGTTGACTCTCTGAATCATGCAATTTTCGTTACACAAACAATTGACGTTATTGGGGAGCGGAGCATCGACGTTATTGACCGGTGGTCACCTTGACCACTGGCTAGTCCCCATATAATAAGCCCTTTACCAAGGTCACTGAAGCCTGCTATTCACCGCTGTATATGATTGAAAGCCTCGGTATTATTCATACTAGCAAGACTATGTCCAAGTTCAACTCAAAGGGGGTGGCATCTTTATCTTCAGACATATATTGATTTACCAAGTTATCAAAAATGAAAATATTTTTATAATGCTGCAGTTTAAAAGAGGAAACCGACTATGTGGCGATGGATTGGAGTTGAAACCCTCTAATCGCTAAATTCACCCCCTGGGATCTGATAATGAATATATCTCAATCAATTTGCAAGCTCATGCATACGACCTCCGGCACCTCATGAATTAAAACAAAAACGAAATGAAAAAAAAAAAACTTTAGTACAACCGTAGCATTTGATGATAGAATATTACACGTATAGGACAAGTTTTAATTAAAACCCTATGACATTCGTTTAAAACCTAATTTCTTGTGTATTTCATGATGACACTTCAGCACCAGTATGCATATAGGGCAGTCACCAAGCTATTTATAGCACGTGTGTATCGAACTATAGATTAGTGCTAATACTAGTGGACACTATTAGTTGACAGGTGGACTGGCATTTGCTACTCAAACATCTTTTTTCGGAAGCCCTATGATACATCATTCATTTCACACGTTTCCGAGCAACGGCCTCAGTATTTGTGGATACATTCTATTAGGATAAAAGCACTGGTTTAACAGTAGGAGTTTTCTCTGTAAATGATTACTAAAAACACATTATTTGTATAAAGTAGTTGTTTATCTCAGCTATGATATGTTCTGTTTATGGAATGGAATATTTTTGTAGCTACTATTTTGAATACATTGTTGTCATCATGTTTTGAATTGTCATCAGCCATAAGTCTGCCTGAGGTTAAAATATGGACTTAAAACGCGTGAAGAAGATAATCGTACATATAGGTACTCAATACATATAGGTACATATAGGTACATATAGGTACACAATGGCGCCATGGCGGAATCACTGGTCAACGTAATCACATACATCTATAAATATATCTATTGAGTTTATGTCTTACCGCATCGATTACACTTTATTCACGAGCTATATGTCTGTATTTCATTTTATTTCAGCATGAATACATTGTCAGGGGGAGAGGCGGGGAGTAGGTAGATACAATGGGTCAAGAAATCCCACATCCCCTTTCCTTTTTTGTTCATATTTCCATGTCCCTATTTCCAGGGGCTTTTCTTCCCATAGCCCTTTTTTCAGCCGTATTTCCACATCCTTCTTCCTTATAAATCCACCCCTTTTTTCACTAGGAAACCCTTCTAGTTCTATAGAGGGTGCCCTGTATTGCATACGGCTATTTTAAGAGGAATAATTACCCGAGCAACCTGGATAATCATGGTGTATTAGGCAGAAAATCCAATTAGAGTGGATGATTTCTTTGTAGCTGATCATCGTGTATCATTAATGGCCATGAGAGTAATTGAGATAATGACGGACCGCATACACCTGCCACTATCATAAATAGTCGCCTCGGTGTACTAAGAGACGCATGATGCTCACCATGTTTGTTATTTCTTTAATTGTGGTACAAGATTGCTTAGTGTTAACACAATATTCGACTGCTGCTACTGCTGCTGCTGCCGTTGCTGCTGCTGTTGCTGCTACATTTGCTGCTGCTGCCTTTGCTGCTGCCTTTTCTGCTGCCTTGGGTACTGCCTTTGCTGCTGCTGCCTTTGCTGCTGCTGCCTTTGCTGCTGCTGCCTTTGCTGTTGCTGCCTTTGCTGCTGCTGCTGCTTGCTGCTGCTGCCTTTGCTGCCTTTGCTGCTGTTTCCGTTGCTGCTGCTGCCTTTGCTGCTGCTGCTGCTCCTCCTCCTGCTGCTGCTCTACCGATTCTGATGTTGCTGCTGCTTCTGTTTCTGATGCTGCACTGTTGCAATCTGATGTCCTTGCTGTTGGTGTTGCTGTTAATGCTTTCTAAAGTTTTCTTTTATCCACATTCCATTGGGTTCTTTGTGCTCTTTTAGAGCCAACTAATCATTTAATTGACTCCAAAATAGGGCACAGAAGTGTATTCTGTTTGATGCATCATAATGTGTTTGCCACTCAAGAAAGGACGTTTCACTGTAGTCATTGATTACTAAGTATACTTGAACCAAATGTCTTCTATCCATTTATCATTACCTAATCCTCAACGATAGCTTGTTTTGTAAGATCCATTATTATATGAATTATGTTCCTAATGATTTAATCATCGTTTCAGGTAAGGCTACTTCTATCAGTTCCTGTAAGAGGTACTGTTTCATATATTTGCTATAGTTGGAAAAATAAAAAGTCTCTTGGATATGCGTTTGCATAACGTCCATTAATGATGATAAGTTACCTTCCATTGTTATAAAGTCATTTCCGCTTGTTATGTAAACCCATATGGCAATAACACTGCAGTAAAAGCAATTGACAATTTAGCTACCGATAGCCTTATTGCTTTTGTGTATGTGTGGCTTCACGTTTAGGTAGTTACTATAAATAGATACATGGCGGTATATATTTCAAAATAATTTAAGAATATTAAATCAATTATATAGAAATAAACTAATTCAGTCATGCACTTGCATAAGGGACCATTCGGTATTCATAGCAGGGTGGGATAGGAGGATTTTAGGGCGGTTTTCACAGAAATAGGATTAACTGACAATTATTACGTTAATTGTTAGGCCTATATATATATAGGGGGTGGGTCATCAATTATCATCACGTGAAATTGAGGGGGGTTACCAATTTTTTCACAGAAATTTGAGAGGGGGGCTATTATTTTTTCACACCCTGTAATAAACACTGAATGGTCCCTAAGAATGATAATATTATGTGCAAGGATCTTTTTGAATATATATTTAGCTTTGATGTATAATTCTAGTAACATGAACCACAATAATTCGAACGAGAGTAGCTAATCAAAATGTTGCCAGGTTTCACATCAAGTCTTTCTTTTTAGTCTCTTGAAGATTTTCACCCTATAGTCGCCTGGACAATATTTACACATATCCAATTTCAGAAACCATAAATTGATTCCTCTGAACATTATGGCTGATAGAAAGGCAGTGCTCGCATCTCAATAACCGCATATTGATCTCTGGTTTTGCATTGTTTCTTATACCCATTGAAGATTCTCAGAGGCAATGTATTTTATCTCTAACAAAGAAACTTAACTGGACATACACTGAGACAAAGTATGTGCGCACATATCTATATTATGGTAAGATAATTGATTAATATGTAGTTTACAGAGCAGTACCCAAGGGCTGTTGTGTTGCATTGGGTGCAAATGCAAATTGTCAAACCTCCTCGCTTCCAGTAGTGAGCGTTGCACCAATGTCCGTAACTCCAAGCTTGGACCATTTAAGGACCTAAAACGGACCCCAATCGCCTATATTCAGTGTTGTGCACACCCAGTGGGAACAATATCAAACTACATGTACTCCTATCTTTATAGTCTGCATATAGTCTTAATAAAGATAAAATACTTGTCTAGATTGCCCTCTGTTTCCAATGCTCACACATTTGCCTCTAGTTACTTTGATGTTTGCATCAATGCTTTTTCTCAAGGCTCTGCATCTGCCAACACACCCACGTCAGCGTTATGTGATGCTCTGTGAGATTGTGCTGCTGCTAAGACCATCAAAAGTACTATTGACAAAGTATAGTGATAAACCTTCATAAGAAAGGGAGCCATAAGAAAGGATAATGTAGCTTTGGTTATCAGACGAAGGCGAGACATATTTATTTGGAAAGTTGTTGGCTACTCGACTCAATCGAAATAATGTGCTGGTCCATGTCCAAAACACTCAGCCAAATGCTAGATAGTCACAACATATCCATTCGAATAAGCTCATTGTGTAATCAATATGATCTGTAAACTATTAGGGATTAGATCCTAAAATTTTGGATGTGGAGTGTACTGTAGATCTACAAGACCATGCAGTGACATACAGGAGTCACACGTGTAAACATTTCATTGGACCATTCTAGTTGAACAATTTTTGCTCATCATACTAAAAGCTTAGGTCCGCTAGTCTCAAATATTGAAGCTGGATGAGTATGAAGGGTATTGTAACTTTGTCGAAAGGCACATAGTTTCGTCTTTGAGATGTGTTTAGAAAGGTACGAACAACTTGTCATGCATTCCTCGTCTCCTGCAACATTTTCGGAAATGAACATTAGTAATTTTCAGACCAGGCCTTTGATTACTAGGTCCTAGTAGGTTCCTCCTATCTAACAAAATGGTGTGTATGATGACAATAATTATATTGTATGAAGGTGCAAACTATCTATTCATTCAAATGCAAGATCACTCCTCTACTACAAGTAAAAACTAAGACCAGTATATGAAATGTGAAATAGATAGCATGATGTGGTATGTGCTGAAAAACACACATCCAGTATACATGTAGGTCTATCAATATTTCATGTTTATTATCGGAACGTTTGATTGATATCATAAATGTTCATTTATTCATGCATAATGTAACAACTAATATTTGGCTATGACTACAAACAAGTAACACCATAAAGATTCCGTTTGGAATGCCATGTATTTTAGGGGGCTTGATCATGAAAACACCGATTTATCGCCCTTACATAGAATGAAAATAGTCAGAATCTCGACCTCTCTACACGGCCTTGTAATGTCATCAAATTGATGGAAATTTCCACTAATAACGAGGCTTCATCATTTCAGAGTTGTGATGCCGCATACTGCTATATCACGGGCGTGATTCATGTGGTTGTGATCATGTATGTTTGCAATTGCTGCAATATTGCTGTAATCAAGCTGTAATGCATTGGGCTGTAATGTTTAGTCATGTATTGACTGGTTAGGCATCTGTTCACTTTCTTAGAGAATAGGATACCGCCTAAAATAATCTGAAACTTAGCCCAATAGATGCTCGCAGTGACGTCTAAATGATTACTCCATTCATTAAATATGGCCGTTTGTTACCTTGCACCTTCCATACACAAATGCATCTTTGTTATAGATAATATCAACATTAATATATATATAAATGAAATGGTGAACATATAATCTCATGGAACCGTGAAATCAGCATCATTTGTAAACGAATTTGGGGCCAAGCTGCGTGATTGTAGCTGATAACAACGGGTTTGAGTTTGCAGCCACTTATTATTTTTACATGTACTTTTGGCCCATACAAATTTTCATGGGGCTACAGTCGATGATAACTGATATAAAAACAGAAGAGGGCGTCCTTTAGCCCATTATTTTTAATATGAAACCAAACCAATTAAATGAAGTTTTTGTGTGATGACAGTTCACTTTTATACAAAAATGAAGAAGAAGTGTGTATATTTCCTGTTGCTATGTACATGAAGTCATAAAAGATGATCCATGTGTCTGCCTCATAGTATCCGTAAATAGATATTGGTACACTATGTATATTAAGCACATGTAATGCGATGTGGAAGTAACAGGTGACAGACAAGAAACCACGATATTATATTATTGGAACTCATCCTCATCCATTTCTGGCTAATAATCTTATTCACAAGTCATTGGAAGATCTTGCAATCGCATATCCAAGTTTTTAGAAAAAAGGGGGCGCAGTTTAGGGTTTTCACGGATTTCGTACGCTCTGTCGATGAAAATGAACTATTTTTCGTGGGAAAGGGGGTAGGGGGACACCTGCAACCCACTGGATCTGCCCATTTATTGTAAGACGACTTTTATGAAGTGTAATAGACATTCCCGTGAACACACGATGATTGAAACTGTCCTATGTACAGTACTGCTGTTCCAAGATACCCACCAATCAAGGGTGGTCAGAGCACGCGGATCGCCTAAGTCTGAAGCGGTAAGCCCGCTGCACCCAGTGCCCTAATCCCTGTTCTCTCACTAATCCCCCATTAGGCACCGATATTCTGCTGACCGTATACTTTATATCTATTGTTGCCCATCTGCAATATAACCTGTCATTATCCATTGGGGTTGTTTAGGCAAATCGCCCCAATAATAGAGTGTTTTTTGGGTTCTGGGACAAATGAATCCCGTTACGTGGAGATGCATAGGACTGATTCTAAAAGTTTGGTGGTTTGATAAAGTAACACACTGTGCTAAGATACCTCAGAAATATCGTAATGCTGCCAGGGAATTATAGTCATTACCTTCGGTGACGGCATCATGATATCATGTTTTATGTGCATTTTCCGGAGACATGACCATGAAAGGCTGTAAAATTTACACCAACCAGAGATGACTTATAATCAAATCATACTAAATCGTAGGATATGCTTAGTATAAGGCCTAATGTAAGAATAATGTGTAAGATATTATATGTTGGTTCATTTTGTTGTGGCCTCATAAATCCTCGGCAGTCTGCACGTTGGTCTTTTTTTTTAGAAATGGGCTTTATGACTCTACTCACTGGCACAGGCTTAAAGATGCCACGATAATGTATGCTTATCCACCTTTATTTATGTCCAAAACCACGGCATTCTGTAATTTACGTGATGTTGCAACAACGCAATGGTCACATTGAGCAAGATAGAAAGACAGCTTCAACTCACCAGATTATTGAGTAATTTGAGCTGAGTAAAATGCTCATTAGAGCATTTTTACGTGTCATCAAATCAAATCTGTGTGATCGATGCTGGTGTAACACGCGTTAACATGCGTTACACTGATGTGATGAGGTGGTTGAACCATCTTTCTCCACGTGTTGTATTACAGGCTGGAGTTAACATGTTATGTTATGGTGATGGTCTTATTTGAAGATTGAAGTACTTGATGCTAGTGTGATGTTCCAAACCAATTTACTTATATGTAGAAAGGAGTGATTGATTTTGTGATGATGTTGTCTTTATAAAGAATGAAGTTATGGTGATGTTCCTATTGCATAGAAAGAAATCCTTGATGTGGTTGTTGGTAATGTTCTTATGTTAGAAGATGAAATACTTGATGTTATTATGGTGATGTTCCTTTTTATAGAATGTTGTCTTTGATGTTTTCGATATGTTCCTGTCACATATACTGGACTGTTCAACAGCAATTGCTTCATATTATATAATAAGAACATCACGCATCATCGGCTACTTAATGTTCCTATTCTATAGAAAAGAGTGCTTGATGTGGTGGTGATTTCCTTATCACATAGAATGAAGTACTTGATGTTATGGTGATGTTCCTAGGTTATAGAATGGAGCCTTTGATGTTTTGGGGGATCTTCCTATCACACGGAATGGACTGTTTGATGGCATGCTGATGTTCATACACAAAGGAATATAATGATGTTGTGCATATTGCTCTATTTTTCGGTACATATTCATGGTTCCCTCAGTGTGCCTCACAAAACTAGAATCGACCACTGGGTATGCGTATAGGATGTATTATTGAACGCTTACAGCTGATGGTTGATGGCAATGACGCAAAGGAGCTATATCGACTTATTAGTATTTTAGGGCTATGGAAGTGCACTGGCAGTTCCAAATGTTTTGGGGAAAGGAGGGTGGGTCACTGTACCCAAAAAAGATTGCGGAAATGTCAAAGTCCCATGATATTACAATGCGGGTGTTTTAAAAGGGGGGCGAGTGTGCGAACACTACGTCTATGGATCTGCCAGTTGGATATGTACTATGTTAAAAGGCCATTCACTTATAAATCTCAGCAACATCTAAAGTACAGAGCATTGTCACATCTATTGATTGCAATAAATGATACTCATTCATGAATAGAAAACCTCTTAGCACCAGACACACATACCCTCTTCCAAAAATAGTCCAAGCATGCACCTGAATACACACAAAGAAGTCCAGAGACAGAAAGAAAGCGCTATTCTGCTGGTTAATAAGTGTCCGCAATTGAAAGACGTCTCGTTTTTTTACACTGAGAACTTCTTCGTGCATAATGAGAGGTAACAAAGCCCACATATGCACCTTTAAAATGTGCATTAACAATGTTCCTATATTCAAATTGTAGTATCCGTTACACTTTCTTCGTCAGCGTCCCGCCGAGAATAAGTGTCAATCTGCATTTATATGAACTTATTTGTGATTTTCTAAAGATTTGGTGGATATTATATCTATTCCACCACTCCTAGAGAACGTTCCAGACATCATAAAATCTCTGAAAAATTGCTGTTTTTTCCTTCTTTTTTTAAGTAAAAAAGACAGCCACATGATAAAGATATCGACAGCGTACTAGGACAGAATAATAAATTAACTGCCATTGGCATTTGATTGTCATGAAAATAGTGATGACAATTGAAACTAATTTCCTCTGATGTCAGTTAATTCCGTTGTAATGGGGCATGGTTTATTACTTAATTGATACACTAAATAAGAAGTTATTGTACAAACTAACACATTTCTAGAACAGCATATAGAAGGAAAACAACCTTGAAATTTAAATTTGGTATACATTGATGATATGAAAAGATGTGTGTTCACTGTACTCCGAACTGTATATAAATGTTAATGATTGTATTGGTGTAGTAATTTACCTTGATAGTTCTCTGTAGTGGTGTCCTACAAAGAGCGCAGTTTTTGAGCAGACGGTTGTGGGTTGTCATGGTGATTTGACAGGTAGTTATGACGGTTATGATATTTTACCAGGACAAGAGATTTGATACTGGGGTCTTGCAGTGAAATGTGATAAGAGCGTGCAATCTGTTGATTGTTATTTTATTAAAGTTCGTGTTATATTAGTTTACAGTTGGTATAAAGTAAAGAACAGTCGAAAACACGTGTTCCATTAAAATTCGAATGTCTGCTTGGTCTGTAGACTTATTACTCATTAATGTGTCTAAAGTCATTTTAGACCATGTACATTTTACAACAGATAACAAATGTCATAAGTAACTGTATATCAGAGTTGAGTATTGGTATAATGACAATATGGTCGATAATGATAGAATTGGGAAGCTATCAAGAGGGGGTAAACATAATCACAGCGCTCAGTTTGCATTGTCATTTGGGGTGAGTGGTTGAGTGGAGAGATATTGCTCACTATAGTTATGATCGTGGGCTGCTAAGCTTTTCTTGTTGTGCCATCACATGCCAGGGATCAGCTAAGGCTACTTAACATATACTGGGTCTCGTAGAATATTATGTAGTGTTAAGATTTACGCAGTAAATTATAATATATATATTTCTTGTATATATCTTCATTGAAGAAACTTTAGCTCAATCGTCGACACGTTAACCCGTATTGAAATTTAACGCATACATGTTATGCATTATGTCTATGTATACAATTTTTTCAGTTGCCACAATAATTTACTGTGTTCTCTCTGAACTACACGTACATATTGTGTAAGGTCCAGTATATGGTACATAGATATAGCTGATCCCTAGCATGTTATGTTACAGCGAGAAAGGTTTAGCAGCGGATGACCATAACTATATCGAGCAATATCTCTACTCAGTGTTTCGAATTAGGCTGTTATGAATGAAATCACCATAGAACTATTTAGATGGCATTTAGTTACATTGCAATACAAAATATAAACTGTGTATGCAACCAGTCAGGGAGAGTCGATTTAAACATTTTGAATGGCAAAATCAAAACTGCATTGCTACTCTAGAACATTTAGCCATGTACCCCCTTTTCAGACACATTTTAGTTGACTCATTCACACTGAATGTGGTATAATTTTGATTGACACTTCTGCTGACGTCATTAAACGATATTGGTTCACTGGCCATCAAACAGATGATCCCCGAGTAGCGATTAGCTGTGTGCGCCTAGGGCATTGACCATTGTCAATACATGTAGTTTGGTAATCAGATCTGCTTGTCATATGCCCAGAAGCTGTGGCTCAGTAGTCTATGGTAATATGTGGCTTCATATTTATCTTCCAAGGCAATGGTTTTTATGTGGCTGGAAACGTGGGTATTTGTGTTAAATTAGGTTGTCATTGTTAGAACCAAAGGAATTGTACCTATGTACATGTACATGTATTTAGACTATTTTAGCTAGATCATTCTGGCATGCTTTCTCTGGTGTTTGGTTGATACACGTGATATAGGCCGACAGATTTCCAGCAATTTGAGAAAACGAACAACAAAACATACAAAGAAAAATCAGAAGAAAAATGAGAAGAGCATAAATAACACACCAGAAATGTGTATTTTTGGTAATTATTATCACGTGTATATTGTTGTACGGGTTGGGGTGCAATTAATACGTGCATTGGGTCAATATTTAATTGAGCTGCCCAAATATGTGCACTGCTCTCTTCCATGCCCTGAATGCTGATGTTTCTCTATGATAGGGGACCTCGTGACAACATATATACGCGTCAATCTAGTATTACCCTAGACACACCCAGAAAACAGCACTAGATTGCATCATAGTATCAATAATGCATTTAAACATGTCATGTCAATTTCCACATCACATTCAGTTAGGTGCTTCATTGCTTTTGTTTGAAACGTCCATGTGCAATGTGGAATCCATGAAACGTTGCCAGGAAGTATGTAAATTGTATGCTATAGAAACGTTTCCAGACTTATGCATAGGCATACACTAGAACGGTTTAAATTCTACTTTGAATAATGCACTGCCAGCAAGAATGTCTGACATTTGATTGATCAGTAGATTCCTACAGTCTTTAGTGGACTTCTGCAATGAAAATATGAAAAAAACAGACAGATAACATTTAGCACATATTAGCTCCATTTATTGCATATGCAGCATGTTCTTTGACATCACTGACTTCCTCTGCAATGATTCCTCTAATGGCTAACGTGTCTCTTTGTACGGACCGCTGATGCTGTAGGCATATAAAATTTGGCTGATCACAGCTGCGACTATATAAAAAGACAAATACCACTATGACAGTAAAGAGGAGGAAATGACAGCGGAAAATCAAGAGAGCTCGGCAATCTTTTGTAATGATTTGAGCAGGTCAAGACCTGCAGGTTTGCAAGGTACAGGATTGTATGTGTGCAAGCATTCCCACCATGAAAACCCTGGGTCGGTATTGCATGATGCCCGTAAACCCATTGAAATTGGCTTAATAAACCATCCTCAACACATAGTAGCCATGATATTAACCTACTTTCCTCTCCGGCACAGTGCATTGCTGTTTGCTCTCTGGTGTTGACATCATCAACATCATGACGGCTTCTAATTTGCTTACCTAATATGATATGTTAAACTTGCAATATACACTATTTTTTGTGTCCAATTTTGTAGTTGTCTCAGTTTTCATTTCATCGTAATAGTCTTCTTTTCGTGGTTGTGTGTTTAGATATGCTGATGTTTTGTACTGATGCATTTTTACAATCAGTATTTTCTTCTCTTTCTATGATCTCATACATTATTGGTTAAGAAAAAATCTAAATAATTATTGATAACTTTATCTAAAATAGATGGAAATGGAGTGGATATATATATGAGATACATGATATCCGGGCAGATGGCATATAAACCCAATACACATCTAGAAAGAAATCTCAAACATTAAAGATCAAAAGGGAAGTAGGAGATGAAGTCTGGCAATAAAATCCATCAAGTGGAAAGCTTGAGTAAGTGGAAATGGGCTTTGATTGTATGGGACGTAAAGATGCCACTGATAGGCTCCAAGGCAACCATGCCAAATGACCGCTTGCTTCATATGTGTTATTTTAAGGTTTGATGGAAGCTACATGCCATACACCTGCTTATGAGCAGGTGGGAGTAGGTGGTGGGGTCCTGCCTCTACGTAACACTTAAAACTTAGGTATTTTTACACTTAAATGTTAGCTGAACATTTATTTTTTTACGTTTTACTTAATTGTATGCCCTGTTCTCATTCCACTCATAAAGGGCATTGGTGCTCTCGTTATGGAGACCATTTCTTAAAGAAACCAAATCGTGTGTGATAATATTGTGTATATGCAAAGAGGCTATAATGTAAAGTGAACTCATTTATGTATTTATGTACATTGCTTATATGTTGAGTAGTTTCATGGTCGTATTGGTCATTCCTGTTTTGTGAATGAGAACGATTCGTATTACCTGTAGCTAGCTAGATGCCGAATAGTATGTCCTGCTAGTATTTTCAACATTTCCTTAGACCTAGAGATGAATGGATTCTAAAGGTGTTAAAGAGTGCACGCTTTTAAATAACTACACACACGCACGTGGTGTATCATCAAGACAAAATGTGGGATGAGTCAGTTTTGGTGTAGTGAGTCTGTTCAGTGGACATTAGTTCATATGGAAGAGAGCAGGGGTTTGACTGATGTGCTTTGTGCCTGAGACTGGTGAACACACGTTGACGTTCGTTGCTATGCTAGTTTTTCCCCTCAGTGCCTCAGTGGACTACAATTCTAGATTGTATTGTGCATATCTTGTTAACATACAATACCTATTAATTGCAGTGGGTTTGAGATGAATTGCAATAGGTGATTGTAGCGTGAAACTGAAATGGTAGATCACTTTTGACGTGGATTTTATGTATTCAGTGCCCTGTGGCTGTTTAGATTGATAACATTCACACCATTTTATCTTATCAAACAGTGTTCTCTTACAAACGGGGCCTCGACTGAGTGTATTGTGTGATGTTGCTCAGAACGAAAGGCTTATTAAGCCATGCCTGTCGTCATTGTGAAATGATATTAGGTTTCCACGAGAAATAACTAGTTGGTGCCCGGATATCGCTGCAAAAGAAGCCCATGAAATGTTATCTTTTGATTGACAGGCTTGCCCATATGTGTCTGTTTGCATTCCAATAATAAGCACAAGCTTATGGAATAGAATTAAGTTATCTAAAGAAAGGAGTATCAAATTTGGATGGCTGTGCCATGGTTACACTAACATTGGATATTGCTAGTGATATTTTAAACCTCGATACAAATAGGGATCATTATTTTGTAATGTCATTCTAATGGGGGGAAACGCTAAAATGTATAAACAAAAAGGTAGGCGGTGGAAAAGAAAGTCCAATATACTACTTTGTACATACATGTCCAACTGAATGGATTCATTGCAATGCGTGAGCTGGCACAGACTAATCCATCTGTACTTGACACTAATCCCTGCACGCAGACGCTAATCCGTCTAGACGATGTCTAGTTCAGCATGTCAATTCGAATCACGTGCTTTTGTTGAAATATCGTTTTCTCACGTGAAAGTACCTGTTTCTTATATATAAATAATTTATTTAAACAACAAATTCGCGTGAAAATGACTTTTCCCATTGTCTTCCACATACGTGTTGCAAAACATCAGCTTCGCCTTTTTTTGTCACTTGTGCTTGTCCACAACTTTAATACTATTGTATACGAGAAAACATTAACTTCAGTATTTCTTGTGCATTCCAAATATAAACTTCGGTATTTCTTGTACTTTCCAAAAAATAACTTCAGTATTTCTTGTTTGTTCCAAAATTCAACTTCAGTATTTCTTGTATTTTCCAAAATTCAACCTCAGTATTTCTTGTACTTTCCCACAAATTGCCACAGCAAAAATTAGCTTCAGTATTTCTTGTACTTTCCCCGATTGCCACATAAGAATGCCAGTGTATCTTATGTGTCAATGTTTATATGTCAATACAACGTGTGCCTCATTCTAATATCCTTGGTTTAAAAAAACTAAATTGATGCAATAATAATATTGCATTCAACTCCTGTATTCCTTCATGCATATATTCACACATTTGCCGTGTCCATGAATTCAAAATAGCACACGTCCTCCCAACTATAAAAAAGCCTCTCAAATCGTGGGAAAATGGACGCCACTCTAAGCCACCAAGAGAAAAGAATACAAGCTCTCTCCTGGAGGAAATAAGTTGTGTGTCATTGTGTAAAGAGTGTGCCACACGCGTGTAATATTCGGGCCTTCCCCACTCGCTTACATTGTATGATACAACATGCATGTTAAGTGTAGACTTTGTGTCTATAGATAAGTCTGTGTCATGAATCTAATGATGAATATCATTACGTCCTCAAGCGGTCAGGGCTGTAAGACTTCGTTTGAAGTACATCCTATAACATTATCGCAGGGATATAATGTCCTTTAAACTACACATGGACTAAGTAAGCTTTGTAAGGGAAAGATCATAAATAACGATACCGGGGGGGGTCGTCCATTTTTTGGAGCTCGATTTATTAAAAAAGTTAACCGAAATCCCCCATCAACATTTCAAAAAGTTGAGTGACCCCCCCGCTAAAGCAAAAGTCCTTAACATAGTCATTGCATTTCTCTACAATTGCGAAAAGAAAATATTTGATAAAAAATACTGTAGCGTAATAAAAAAAAGTTGAGCGTCCCCCCCCTAAAGGAATGGGAAAAGTTGGACGACCATCCCACCTTTTTGGACGACACCCCCCCGGTATCATTAAGATTGTTCCCTAACAACACCAACTCCCATATACATTAGCAATGGCCATTTGTCAGTATTCAATAATGCATAATAAGGTTGTCATGGCAATGCACGATACATGCATGCATGCTATTCAGTGGCTCTGCCCATGGATCTAATGATGATGCTGTCAGTCTAATAAAATATGGTGATCACCGTTTGTCAATGTGCATATCATCGCTCACTCATTTGATATACGACTCTAATGACTGGCAATGATAATACTTACATCAATCCAACATGCACACCAGTGAAGTAACACGCACCTAAGTAATATAGCCTATTGGGAAAACTGTCATTGTCCATAAAATGACATTTGGCTTTTATCATCTACAAAGTTTTGTGCACCTTTTAATTCAATAATAATCTAGTTTATCTTTCTGCAGTGACTTCTAGCAGTGCTAGACAATGCCATCTACAGTTTTAGGATGATTCATGGAATATTTTTTTTATTTGTATGCAATATTTTACAGAAGAGGGAGTGGGTATATATAAAACTTTCCATGCTTAAAGTTATGTGAAATTCTTATGAAATACGTATGACTGGAACAAACATCTGATCACAGGATACGCCATTTAAAATTGAATGCTATACTTGTTGTGGAGTACTACAAAACCGCCATGTTTGTCTCGTGTTGGATGTCTTATCAGTACTTCCAGCGTAAGTATACTTCTGACTTGATATATCAAATAGTACTATAGATAGTACAGCTTCTCTCCTGGTCAAATGCAGTGCCTGTACACTTTACATATTAGCTACTGTTTGTGTATAGCCGGCCACACAATATACTTATAGATGTCACATGTATACAGTAAAGCCACTGTCAAATATCACAATATAATCCAACAACTTAACAATTTTAAACATGTGCTCATATTGGAGGACTGATTAAGTTAACCACATGCTAACTGTCTAGCTAAAATGAGATCATAATGAAACATTTACAAAGAGGATGTGTTATATGTGCACGTATATGGTCTTTTTTCCTCCAGACAAATCATAGACTAATGCAGATGCTAAAATCACATCCTTTGATGCTGCGCCATACTTTGTATGTACCGTCAATTTGTAATAGTAAGGCGTGTTGTTTCTAAAGGTTTATATTATTTTACTCTGGATAAAAAAGGATTGTGAGCCCGATGGGCAACTGTGTATCACAGCTATGTAAGTAAAAGAATATATATAATATCAACAGATTCGGGGGAGCGCCGAGGGTTTTAAAACCTTTGCCAGCTTTCGTATGTAGGCCTAGAAAATAACCCCTGAAATCCACTTTCTAGAAACAAGGATCTGCTAGTGATATGTTATGACTCTGCTTAGTTGAATAAATTTGAGGTCCCAATTAGTACACTGTACTCCTTGATACATTAACTTTAATCAAATAGTGGCTGGCATTGATATAAAATCTTTTGCACTGCTCAGCACCGACATGGTTTCCATGATTGAGCATTCACTACTTTACATAAAACTTCTGTAAAACAAAAACAAAAAGTGTGTGAGAGATTTAAAATGTGAAGTCATCAACGAGAGAACATTAAGGTTACTATATACATCCAGGTGGTGCCACCTATGAGAAATAGATAAACTTAGCCTATTCAGTGCTGCACTCTGCTGGTTGATTATAGTACAAGCTATTTATGTCACTAAAAAAAATAACATATTGAAATGTGACAGGGCGGGGACTCTATTCATTTGTATTGTAATGATCCCTTAATATTGATACAAAACTATTTTTTCTTTATAAAATCTAGCCTGAAAGTGGTATTTGATTTTGTTGTTTTCCACAAAATGATTAATTATGAACTATAACTACACAAAATTTCATCATGATCGTTCAGAATTCTTATTTGCAATAAACGATGGGATCAACTTTAAGTTGTATTATGGCTGATGAATCCAAAATACCAACTCACTCATTCCATGGACTTATGTTTTCATTAAAGGTCGTGTCTAAAGCAGGAAGTGACTGTTGACAGCAGAGATTGGTCGATAATGGGATGTGTCATTGTGTGTCAAATCAAGTTTTAATGATGACTGTGGTTAGCCACGTTTATTGCTACATATTGCACCTTTTCTAGCAGATTGACAATTGATATCTATTTCAGAAGCATCTAATAAAGTGTAAAATATTAAAGCGCAAACTTACAACGATAGAAGTCTAGTTTGCCCGAACCCGCTGAGACTGGTGAATCCGATACTCTTTGTACTAAATTTGTGCTTATTTTAAGTTTTATTCTAGACTTCAGCAGTCATCTGTAGGAACATCTACTGCCTCGTCCATCAAAAGGCAAAGTCAAATTCATTGAGTAAAGATCCATATATTTTAGATGTTGCTTTCTTACAAATACCATGAAATTTGTTCTGAATACTGCTATATTGTCATATCATACAATTAAGTGATGCAGTGTTTCGACCTCCAATGCTGGCAATGTTTATGAGTATTAAGAAACGGGCCATTTGCAAAGTCCAATCTTTTGAAATAATCCAATATGAACACACGTTTTCGCGCTAGTTTTAAACAAGAATTTCTTACTGCTTTGCTTTAAAATATCTTATTTCTCATTATTCGTGGACTGTACTGTTTAGAGTTATCATGGAAGACATTTTTATTTTCAAAATAGACCACGGCCTCACCCTGAATTTCAATGACACACCGTGAGTGAAGATATTAACATTAATATGTACTCATTTGTTTATTTTGCAAAATCTGCCTATAGTTTAATTAAGTACCATTCCCACTTGTAAAGATAATTACAATTTTGTTTTTCATCTTTCATCATTAAATACGTGTAACCTTGAGATGATGTTTTGTTTGTAATACTGCAAAACTGAAGGGTACACATAAACAGTTGCTGAGACATCTTTAAATAAACTTATATATTAACTCATTTAACTTCAAAGCAGTTGGCAATGTTAAGTTTGAAAGCATGCAGCTATAAGCATTGTTTATCAAAAGTAAATTAACCACTTATACCAGGCTAGAGTTTCCATTGGCTTAAAGAGAATTATATTCACCAGTCACACTTTGATACGTAAGTTATAATATTGGCATACACGTACAATACTAATATGAGCTTTCCTTTCATGTAAACGAATGTGCTTTACCTAACTTATAAATAATAAACCAAATGATGAACATTCGTGCGTTACAAATGAAAACCAAAAGAACGTGTCTTCGTCTCCTTCCTTGTCAAAAAGCACACATTGCTGTGTGAGCCATTTTCACCATTGCCATTAAACAAGTGTCAGTCATTGTGACACATATTACATGCACACTGACTATGAATGCCACGAGACTTCTATTTATAGATTCATGACATATTAGGTTTATCTTACAGTATTACAGGGTAATATGGCGGATCATCCAATCAACTATGCGCATTGTGCACGTATAGAGAGTTAGGATCCCTTTTGTAAGAACCCCAATACAACTCACAAGGCCTATATAAGCACAATACGTGTGGAGTTGCAGACTGGATGACAATGCTATTTGAATAAATGTTAGCTTACCAACTGATACGATTTTGGTTAAACACTACATGTACCTTGAAAACATTAGATCAACAGAGGTCCATGCCTGTATAAAAGTCAACTCATTGTATCGATATGATATCAAACTATTATATCGATATGTTTTTTCAAAGTTTTATGATCCCCTTCATACTGATCAATTGATAACTGTATTGAATTTTTGCAATCATAGATCCCTGAAAATTTTCACTAACATCCAGTTTTCCGCATACACCAGTTTGATACCTGGATATAATGGCAATGCAATGTATCAGGTTTGCATCTTTTTAGTGGCGTGGAAACACTATATTGTGTGAAAACGTTGCTGTTCTTGTTATTCTAGGTGATGTTGGTTCTATCAATAAGATGGCAACATGAAAAATGCATCATCTGCCTTTGTACCTTTATCTCTTCACTTTCTTTGTTGGTCCTGCACTATGGTGACAGCACAGCAACAGTAAATGGCGTTGTTCCTCCAATAGGCGGGAATGTCACATCACGTGACCATCGACTGGCAAAACAACCAATTAACGTTATTTCTCTGTGGTACATAACATGTGGAACACCTGGATTGTTGAATAAGCTTTTTTTTACACCACTGTCTAGCAATATGAGCCATTTGCAAGGTAAAAAAACACACATGTACCACTTGCAAGAAGACTCCCACTACATAACAGTTAACTAGACATACTCATGAGTCTACTTGTTAGACACTGCCAATCAAAGTTAACTCTCAGGTTGCAGTTTACAATGCTTTCGATAATCAACATTCTAATGCATAGCTATAAAATGTTTGACATATTAGACCAAAAAGAGACGCTCACATGACATCAGGCAAACATATGCACCGCTGCACAGATGGCCATTTTATCGCATCTTTCTCTACGTGCATTGAGTACTCACATTAAAAAAGAACCCATGGCCCTAATTGATACCTCGTGGCATGTAGAATGGGCTCATATGTCAAACACAGACCTATATCCAGTCTATAAGACCCTTTAATGTCATGTAATAGGCACGTTGACTCATCTAGACATTTCACCTGGCTTATGTAGCTTTTCGCCCTATTTTTTATAACTTGAATTGATGGCCTACAAGCACTGAACTTTAGCCAGTTCAACGTACTCTTATATTTGGGCTACAATTGGCTAATGTGAAGGGGGGAACTTATTACTTCAACATGACAATCCCTGTAACCTGAAAGCGTCTTATAGCTGTTGAATTGTTTATTAAACTTCTAATTGATAGTTGGTTACCTAACTTGTAGATATATTATATAAATTTCCAAAAATAGGGGGTGGGGAGTTGTGGGCTGAAAACGCAATCCACGTTAGGGTAGAAACTTGAACATTTGGAGTGCGCTCGTGGTGCATTTACATGCATTAGCAGTAGTAATGAAAATCATGACATGATGATCTCGTGTTTTATATACCCTGGGCCATAATAAATAGCAGCCTCATAAATCGAAATAGGCCCGAACACATGTGAAATACCAACTGCGCGCAAATGCACAAGAAGCTGTGAATATGAGCCATTATAAATCAGATATATAGACAACGCACCCCAAAATTATGCATATAAAGTGGGTACTTGATACCACTTTCTGGGGTTTGTGATTTATGCTATCTTTCTTGTACTCCGTTGCTAGGTAATCTCTCACGAATGTTATAACAAATCACGTGGTGTTTACAATGCCCCATCATGTTTTCGACTTTAAGATGAGCATGCACAATTATACTATCTAGGATCTACAGATAGATATTTTATATCATTATTATGATTGATATCTTTAGCTTTGTTAATGTAGAGGAACATATATATTATCAACACTTATGTGTACAATGAAGTGAAGGGATAAATCATAGACTAAAATGATAGTGTGCAGAAGGCTATCTACTAGGTATCATCGGTCGGATTTTTCACGAAAGAAATTCTATGCATATGAATAGACCTTTGTAAAAATCCTTGCGAGTTATCTCTTTATTTCAGCTGTTGACTATATACTGAATTTAAAATCATTCCTGATCCCACTAAATGCAGTCCAACCTCTATCTTCAGGTTTCTTGCGTCAGTTCCGTGGGCAACAAACAGCCTGCACGGAGGAGAACGAGGCTGACCAAGCAGCCAATGAGAAGCTTTACAACTGTGTGCCGTCAGCCAATGAGAGTACATCAGAGATGTCAGTCACTGAACAGCCTTTGTCGTCAACAGGCCTACAGAAGACCAATGGTCAAGTTCCACACGACAAGAACGTGTTGGGCGAGGCTAAACCTCAAGAAAACGCCAGGTGACATTTTTAGTGAACCTTTTAATGTGTTTTTGTTAATATGATACATATAATATTGTTTTAATATAATATGTATATTGAATAATACTTTTCACAGGCGGTAAAGCTGTTCACAATATACCTCCCATTGTATTGCTGTGGTACAGATTTGTATTTCATAATATTGCATCTTGACACCACCCTGACAACTAATGACGTCACTACTGTCACATGTCAAACAGCAAGAAATAAAGAGAATGACAGAAAATCACGTTTTCTGATACTGTGCTACTGCTGTTCTATATATTGTTGATCATTATTACACTGCAGATGTAATACAGACGCATTGTGCTCTATACCAGTTCCATATCACACCATTAGCTGTATATACTAAAGCAAGTAATTGGTCCACTTATGAGGTATAGTACTCCAGTCGTGCTATATATCCAGTCCATATATGAACCCATGTTTTGTATGCTGCTCAGGTACAGCCCGAGCCAGGGCTTGCCCGTCCACCACAAGCCCGACTCGGCCCGGCCCAAGTCAGGCAAGGTGCTGAAGAGGAAGAACACGCCCGCGCTGCTGCCCAAGGTTGAGAAGCTCTACGGTGAGTGATGAAAATGATAGGGTATTATACGAGTGGGGATTAGATATCAGACAATATCTCAGTCAGTGTTAGGTTTAACAGCACCAGTGAGCGCAGCGAACGAGTTCTGTTAACCCTCACAGTCACAGCCCTCACCCTGACTGAGATATTGTCTGATATCTCACCTTCACCCATAAATAGCCTTTTTTCCACTCATGTGTATCTCCCATTATAGGTCTAAACGTTGTTGCGTAGGGTATCAGTTTTTATGTTCGTCTCTCAATCAAGCAGAATCGATTATGGTCAGAAACATAAGATAAAGCTCAGTAGCATCTCCATTTAAGAAAACCTGTCAATTGAGACATGTTTTGGACAGGAAATGGTGCAGCAAATGTTGTCTATAGAATAATGTGTCCTAGGTTTAAATGTACATTGTAAGCTAATGTATTATCATTTTTTGTGTTGGTTTAAAACAGTTACCATTATAAGGTCATACAAATTTAAGAACTGAACTATAAAATGTAAAATTGAATTTGAATTGTTTTATAAAACCAAATATTAGAAAAATAAAGATGCAATTAAAAACTGTTTTTCATAAGAACACCACTTTAGTAATTTAGTAGGGTTATAGTTAAGGTTTAACATGCATGGTACTTTTTAGTACATTCAGAACCAAGTAGACTTATACAGTCTTTGACTTGGCCTGGGCGGGGATCGAACCCCGGACCTCTGTGGATGTGGCGTAGTTGGTATAGCGCTGGCTTTGTTGGCTAGTCGCTAAGCGGCACAGTCGACCCAGAGGTCCGGGGTTCGATCCCCGCCCAGGCCAAGTCAAATACTGTATAAGTCTACGTGGTTCTGAATGTACTAAAAAGTACCATGCATGTTAAACCTTAACTATAACCCTACTAAATTTCATATCAAAGCATGTGAATCTCCACAACAATACTTCACTATATCTACTCAGTACTATAAAGGAGATACTTAACCATCATGGACATACGTTGGACGTAAGACATGACATCAGAGCTACTAGTGGGTATCAATACGTGATTGAAGCAAAGGTTTATAGCCTTGTGGATGTGGCGTAGTTGGTATAGCGCTGGCTTTGTTGCCTAGTCGCTAAGCGGCGCAGTCGACCCAGAGGTCCGGGGCTCGATCCCCGCCCAGGCCAAGTCAAAGACTGTATAAATCTACTTGGTTCTGAATGTACTAAAAAGTACTATGCATGTTAAACCTTACCTATAACCCTACAAAATTTCATATCAAAGCATGTGAATCTCCACAACAATAATTCAGTAGATCCACTTTACTAAGATTGCTTCTCGTGCGTTCAAACTTTCACCACGAGACTGCTGGGTAATTCCATAAAGAGACCAACTCTAATGAATCTACTTGAGGTTAGCATTTAGTTGGTCTCACGAGAGATGTTCTGTTAATTAAATAGAATACTAAATAGTCAACTACATGTATACCATATTTAGAGAGCTGCGTGGTCAGGAGTTATAATAGATATAATATGATAATTTAAACATTAATACAAAATAGGCGATTGTCGAAAATATCCTCAATCTGAAAAGGTTGCGTTTCTATTAGGTGTTATGGTTCCATAAAACGTGCAATATGTTTTAACTGCGATTAAAAGGAAATAAAGGTTCACTATTGCAAGTAACTCCTATCACCCAAGATCCAACATGAATGTTAAAGCGCTGATGTGATATTCCAAACCTTGTATATATTAGGCTTGAACCAAACCCTTATAAAACATGCTAACTGGCATGAGTGTTCTTTGTTCGCTAAGAGGTTTCAAAATAGGTTTGATATAAAATCGTTTGAACGAATCGAAAGTCACATCTGCTTTATGTTGATGTTTCAGCGAAGGAGAAAGTTTCACACGACCCCATCCTCTGTGAGGAGGATGATGAGGAGGATGAAGAGGAGGCAGAGAAATCAGCAGTCGCCAGCGGCGGCGGCGGTGGGGGTGGCACCTAGACAGCAGGGAGCCGGGGTGAATGTGGACAGTATGGTGAGCGTTTGCATGGAGGCGTATGATGGCAGTGAGAGCGGTGAGGTTGAATATGTTAAATGGTGAATGTTAATATGGTGATGTCATAGGCAGATCCAGTACTGGCAGAAGAACAGCTGCACACCCTACCACTCACACCCCACCCCCCCACCTTTTAACCCCAACATTTCATTTTATTCATGTTTTATTTGCACCTCCGCTAGCCTTCGTGGGTATGAAAGTTATGAGATCATGTTTGTGCGCCCCGGTGTACATAGGGTGAGGGTGAGAGTGATGAGAGTGACTATAGTTATGGTGAATGTATGTGGTTGAAAAAGAGTCTGTAGAGGATGAGTAAGATGGTCTTGAAGATGGTAGAGTGACAGTTTGTTGGTGAGTGTGATGATATTGAATGTGGAAAGGTCTGATGTGGTTGACTTCGACTAGTGAAGGATACAAGGATATGATGGATGCGGTAATGAGATATGTGTTGAGCAACATTATTTATATGTGATATTTAAAATACTACAGGACCTCTAATATGAAGGTATTGGTGAAGAAAAAGCACTTTCAAATATTTAAATCTCCCTGGTATTGGTGAATATCAAGTTTGTTTTCTTACTTTTGGCAATATACAGTCAAAACATAAAAGAAAAAATAAGGTATCCACTAAATTTCTTTAACTTAAATATCAATTTATTGCAGCATATGTAGAATAATTTGCTATATCGCAGGCAAAAATGTGAAGTTTGTGGGCAAGAAATTCATGAATATTCAATTTATGTCTACGGCAATCTCATGTAATAGAGTATGAGGACTCACGTTACAGATATGAATTATGAGACTCATACTTTAGCTAGATGATATTTAAAAGCTGTATAGATATAAACTATAGATAGTTGTAAAAATGGGATATTCACGTATGTTTTTTTTTCTCTTTTAGATGTGCAATGTATGGAACGTCTGATGAAGCACTTGCTAATGTGATTTATCTAAATCTTCGCCTGACACGGGATTTGAAGAGTACTCCATATATAATATGCAGGATAATACACAAATGGAGTGTATACTAAGAGTCACAAAGTCAACTATATTGAACATAGTAGATACAAATGCATAGGCCTACTACAGAGACTGAAAAGCAAAAGAAGGATAAATCAACAATTTTTTCGTGTTCTAACCGAAGTTTGCAGTGATAACTTGGATGTTGGTACTCTTATAATAAACGGACACGTTTCATGATTATACTAATTCAGATTTTAATGGACACTCACAAAAATGTGTCATATGACATACACCATATTTATTCGGTGTCAAGTAACTAAGATGACGTAATCCCAAGATGGACAGATGCCATATTAAACGTTTGTGTAAATCCAGCTGAATAGAATTGGTATAATTAGCATATCATTAAATCTGGCGGTTGAATTTTAAATAGGTCAGAATATGTATTCTAATTACTATGTTCACGTATTCATACCTAAGCATGAACATGATCTTTGGAGTTGCTTACAACATTACGATGTTAGACACATCAAAATAGTCTGTTGTATTGAAACAAACAAAAAGACAATTCTTACCAGAACTACAGTAGTTTTGACATTGCTAGCATATGCTAACCATGTAGGAATTTGAGCAATTTTCTGTGTAAATATACAATTTATAATAACGTACATGTATGGGTGAGATTTTTATGTCTATTATAATCAAGAATGTGTTTGAATAATGTTTTAGTTAACATTGTTGTATGGTACTCATTTGGGATGTTTTTGACAATTGAACTATTGTCTATTGCTTTTGTATTGTTAAATCCTATAAAAATACTTTGTCTTATTTATTTGTATGTGTACATAGTGAACTCTTTGAATCGGTTGCTATAGAGAGTTTGCTCTTTCTTACTATGATGTACTTCAGTATTTTGTTCCTCGCCCATGCTAGTCAATCATTTATAATGAGCTCTGATAATGAGCAATATGCATAAAGTAGATTCCAGTAGATCACGCACAGACAAATGTGATTACATATTTACATAGACATGCAAACCTCCATACCATATTCAAATTATATGAATTATATGAAACAGCTGTATCTTGATGGCGATTGACAGAGTTAGTAGACCATGTGCTGTCTCAAAATTTAAATTGAGGGAATGTGTTATATCCCCCACCCCCACCCCTACCCCCCGCCCAATTTCACATAGACGAAGATAACTCAAGATGTTTCACAGTGAGGGGGAAAATACTGTCAGCCCTTTTATGGTGCATAGTTTGTGGCCGTCTGAAATAACGGTCTATGACCTATCAGATGGACTGGATGAAGAGGTGGGCTTACAGGACCGTTGAGAGATAGCACCCCATGACACGGGAACATCTTTCTGAACATCGCCAAGAAAGACTACTTTTAAAGAGGACAGACTTTATATTAAGATGATCAAGTTAGCACTCCAGTTTCATGCTTACATTGCTTCAGATAGTAACGGCAATGGTATCACTTACGGTTTCATCTGTCGACCATACATCCTCCCAAAGCAGCAGATGAGGCCACAGTTAAAAAGAAAGAGCCAAAACCAGCCACAGGTGGCATTTTCTTTAGCATTTGGAATTATCATCGTCTACGTGAAATTGGGGGTATATAATACTTTATCTGTATTTCTTTGATACTTCAACATCTAGTCAAACATCTATGTCTGCAATTAATTATGTATTTTGCAAACTTACATATGCAACAGTAACAATTGTTTAAGTAAATGTTAGCATTAGATAGATATTAGTATGCTATACAGTAAGCCCCTAATGACCACTACAGATGAGAATGGTAAATACGAGTGAGACTCGTATATAATTACATTGAACGCTTAATTTCAGTTGGCAGGTGATTAATTTTGTATAATTTGGTTGTCTGTAGATATTATATGCTACAAATACATCAACATAAAAGATTTGCCTGGATAAGATTATTACAAACTCACCTTTTCGTACTCTGAATAAAATTTAAAAAAAACAAAACAATTTTTACGATAAAAAGAGGTTGATGTCCTGTATTTTAACAGGATGTATCATGTATCTGGAGTCAGTACAATCATATTAAAAAAGGTCTGCTCGTTTTCAGATTATTACAAAATCTGAAGGAGTTGAAAAGGAAGTTGTAAATTAGGCAACTACATTTGTGTATGTCGTGTGGTCTTAAATAGTAGGTATTGTCGTATGTAACTGATGTCAGCGTGGTATTTTATATAGTATTTTAGTATATTGCAAATGATGTATTCTGAATAAATGTGTAAATGAATATGATTTGATTTATATCTGTCAGACGGCCGGGATCTGTAGTGACTGTAGTAGCATCGTTTACACTATGAGCACGGCACATATATGTCCAATTTATATATTCCCAACTAATTACTAAAATTGAAATGTCATGCCTGCTTATATTTGCGGAAAAGTAATTACTCTATTACTCTTGCTTCTTTCAATCAAATCGCTCAGGTATCTTTATTAGGGCCTACTGTAGGGTATAATAATTCCAGGCGCAGGTGTTCAAGGTTCTTACATTAGTTACAATTCGTGTGAAATATAAGCCTCTTCTAGTTTTTACATTTTCAGAATTATACGTCCTCATCATACAGTGCTTCTCATGAACGAAATAATGATTGGGAAATAATACAAGGAATAGAGCAGTTATATTTAAAATATGACAAAATGATAAACTAAATTAAACCCATCTTAACCAAATTGTGACACGTTGTATTTAATGTAAGTTACTTGCCAGTTTCGCTTTCCCTAAACCATGGTTTTACCTGGCTTGCAGACGTTTCATTGTTGTCCCAGCATTATTGTCGCCTGTGTCACTGGCGGCAGGTCCTCAGTTGACGCAGCCATGTAGTTTCAAGAAAATAGTCATGTATTGTAATCAATTTTATTGGTTTATAAAAAAAAAAGTCCATACTGATTGTGAGCACATGAATATGTCACAAAGACTGCACACAAGCACGCACCAAACGACCATTGGTCCACGTGTTGCTAAAAATAAACTGTGGCCAGAACGATAAAAAGTGCATCTTCCAATAACTCTGCTGACGTCACAGACAGTGTAATAGGACCTTGTCGGTTGCACCGGGTTTGTGGGAAGCCGAGCAGGTGTACATGTATATAGGCACCCAACAACAAAAACACATTTATTCTTAGACAAATACTTATAACTAGCTCTATATGAATCTAGGTGAGGATGCGGATCAGATTTTGGGGCCTTTGGAACCCCAGCTTACTTGTCCATAAGATTACAGAACTATCAATTTTATAAACATGAAAAATATGCATACTAGTATATAGCAAAAACATGTCTTATGGTCATTCAATTTGAAGATGGAGATGGTGCTTCTAGACGACTTCGTTCAACATCCGGCACTACGGCCGCCGTTCAGCAATTCGAAGTCACTTGAAAAAAATATGCTCCTATATATAGTCCATGTGTTACATCTTTGTTACAGTGTTCCATTTGATTTGAACCCCCGTTATTACCCAAAGCATATATCCGCACCGGGTAAAGCATTGTGTTAGTTTGAGAATGCCCCTTTAAACACAAATAACTTAAAAGCACAATCGATATAGCGCTACATGTACAAAGTTTTCTATACCAAAGAGTGTAGGTTCGATGACTCTACTCCTAATATAAATGGACCAATAATTAAATCCATTATATTTCTTTTTATGAAATATACATATATAGTATATAATTTTGTTTCTTTTTTTGATGACTGCTTTTTTTTAAAAAGTTGATTAACATTACTGAAAATAGCTTTCTTGAATTGTCATCGGGTGATATATAGTGTGTGATTGGTAAAACAATCGCAATGTGCCATAGTACACACCCGTTTAGGGACGGTGCAATATTTAACAGGCGGGGGGACCGGTGCATATCGAAAAACTTGTATGAAAAAAGGTCTTGTTCCCTGCTGATGTGATGAAAAAAAACTGATGTCCCATGACCTCTATTCATAAAAAAAAAGTCCGCGTCCCCTCCCATGAATATTCGCGTGATTAATTTGTACTGATTCGCTCACGTCGAGGTGGGATTTCAGCAGCTGAAAAAAGTACATGTCCCATGCCCAATGAGAATAAAAAATCATCCGGTCCCCCTACTTAACACCTTGGAAAAAGTACCTGTCCCCCTACCAAATGCACCGGTCCCCCTTCCTGGTAAATATTGCACCGTCCCTTAACGGCAATCGGGTAAGCCCGTGAAAAAATATGAACCATGTGTTTTAATGAAAGAATAAAATGTCAACGTTGTATGTAAATAAGCAATAATTTCCTATACTGTTCTTGACTCTGTTTAAACTGGTTTGCTCACAATAAATTGAGATATGATTGACGGAAAATCACGAACCTCCATTGCACTTGTGAATATCCGAAATCAGTGAACGAAACTATCCTCCATATATGGCTCTCTGTTACATATTAATGAGCTTAATTAGGGTCTAATTAGCAGATCAAAGTTTTGTATGGGTAGTTAATTATCCCGTTCATTTTTTTGCCTTGTCATGTAAGTAGCAATAGTTAGGATTAGAACCTCCAATCTTGTCATACTGCAGTAGGGATTGTGTTGTTTCTTAGGCCTGTATAGTATTAGACGTGCTCTGGTCCACTTTAATACCAAACAAAGAATGCTGACTAGTGGAACTTCAAACTGTAAGCACATAATGTACTCCATAATTTGATTTAGCATTGTATGAAAGAAATGATTGAATCTAACCCCTAACTTATTTAATGAATGATTACCGGTCATCAAAAGTGCATATTTATCATCCCAATCCACAGGATTCTACCCCCACACCCACACCCTCTAAAACTCTTACAGGGCATTACAGTAGAAAACTTTCCCATTTAGAGCTTCATCACATATGCATTATTCATATTTGCCCGGTGGCCAAACCAGGATTATCAGCTGAAGCGCGCAAATGGGTACGCATGATGTTTTATGATTGAATCTGACTAATTTGAGGGTGCCGAATTCAAATCTGCCGGGTGCCACCTTGTCACCCTTGGGGAAAATTAATTATTCAAGATGGCCGCCATGGTATTGCGGAATTTTAGGATGATCGATTAATAATGTTATAATTTATCTACAATTGTGTATAATATATCAAAATATATGTTTTCCAAGATCCAGAAACCATTGAAACCATCTATTATCACATATGACCAAAACTTACTTATTTATTCAAGATGGCCGCCACATTATTGCGTAATATTAAAGATAATTGACTGATTGGTGTAAAGCACCTACAAGTGTATATAGTATATCAAAATGTATAGTTTTGAAGGCAAAGAGGCCATTTAAATGACAATGAAATCCAGAAAACTTATCTGTATTTAATTATTCAAGATGGCCGCCTTAACACTATTCATGATATAACTTATTACATGTAGTTTATATTCTCAATGCGTATATCCATACTTGTGAAGTATTCTATCAAAATATGTTAACGAAGGAAAAATGATACTGTATGGTCTACAGAGCTTAGAATTTCGGGGTGCATTATGATATATATATATATATATATATATATATATATATATATATATATATATATATATATATATATATATATATATATATATATATATATATATATATATATATATAATATATATATATATATATAAATATATTAAAATTTTTATCATTATCATTATAAAGCAAGTAAAAATATATCTATTCATAGTTCCAATGCTCCTCCCCTTTTTCTGGATTTATCAATGCTACCACGTTGGTCCCTGAAACATTCCTATTGCTCGTAGTAAATAGAGATAAATTGCTGACTTTCTACCCAAGAGTGTTTTATTAAAATTGTGCTAATTTTCTTACTTGTAATTTGCGATGAATTCGGTAACATCTGTTCTACAACATACCAGAAGTATTCTCAGAAATACATTGATAATAAAGATTTGCTGGGACATTTAGTTTTCCATCTTTTTGCATCCACTACCAAATGAAGTACCGTGATAACAGGTTATTTGAGCCGCTACTCTTAATCGCATCGCGCTATGATCGGTGTTGACAAATTACGGCGTGTGATAAAGGCTAATGTGCACATGCAAATGGCGTCATCTTTAAATCGCCAGAGTGATATATTTGTGAAACGAATGGATTATAATCGTTACAATAACATGCCCATCAAGAATTCACATGTCGGATCAATTATAAACCGATTTTGAAGTCATGGACGAAAGGATATTTCTCACATCACCCACATTGCTGCTTGACTGTCTTCTTGTGAGGAGACATATCTCCATATGATATCCTCCGCTGCCGTTGGTCCTTGAGCCTCCCTCGATGCGGATCTCTTAACTGAATCGGGCTTCTCCCGTCGCATGAGGTCCTTCTGGGAAGTCTTATTCCAACACTCACTGGTGTTCTGTCACAGGTCGTGGAGCAGGCACTTGGTTCTTTAGCGCCAACTTAAGCCCGTCCTTCCCTTGACTGGGTGTCTTGTCCTCTAGGAGGGGTTCCCTCGCGGGAGCCAGCTGCCCAGGGGAGTTGCCAACCTTGCCTCTGGTTCCATTCTCTGCACCATTCTGCGTCTCGGGTTGAGGGTCGTTTTCTTCATCTGAACTGCTTGGTTCAGGAAGACTCTGTATGGTCATCGTGGGTAACGCTGTGGACGCGAATATGTGGCTCATTCCACTCACGCTGCTTCCTCCATCAGCTGGGTTTGCCACAGCCATTGATTCCCTCCATGGAGCCTCCTGGGTTGGTTGGGAAAGGTTGCGTTGGAGCCCAAAGAGACTCGTTCCATGCCTCCCGCCATACCGTGCCAGATGTAGGTCCCGTGGGGGTTACGGCGCGTCTCTCGTCGAAGCAGTTCTCCGCCTGCGGCTTCGTCCAACTTGAGGCTTTCGTAGTCGACCTGGTGCTCTGGTAGAATGTTTGTTATCTTTTCTTTCGCGCCTCCATTGTCATTCACGTGTTGCCCATCTCGCGGCGCGTGTGTTCTCGCTTCGCGGTAGGACTCCGCGAGTCCCTTGATGGCCGCCCATGCTCCCAATAGAGTATCGTGGTCACCGTCGTCTAGTCGCGTCCCTCCTTGTCCGCGGCCAATTGCCCGTCGCGTGGCGCTACTCACCAGTGATGGAGCTCTTGACGCTGGATCTTGTGTCTTTCGCGCCAAGAGCGTTGATACCTCTGTGTCAGACATCACGACTGGATCTCGGCATACACACTGCAATTACTGCATGTACCTATGTGAGATCCTGGTCACAGCACTAAACTGTAAACAAAGTGAGTTCTGTAGTTGCTGGTCTTGACTGGTGGACTCCCTGGACGATCTATGTGGAGGAACTTGCCAGGGCTCTGGTGATGATCTTTGGGGCGGCAGTACGAGTATCTCCCGGTCTAGGGCCCTTGGAAGATCTACCCTGTATCCCCGCGGCTGTGTACACTCCGTGTACGCCCCACCCTACTGGTCTGGTACCAGGTTTGACACACCGTACGTGATCAGAACCCTTGTATGCTTCTCATTGTGTATTAGGTTTACCGTGAACAGCTGTCTAACGTCCAGAGAACGCAGTGTAGCTGGTGACACCCCGGGTTTCACAAAGGGCCTCCAACAGGGAGGACTTTGCACCGGTGCTGACACGCACTGTTTCAGGCATCCCCTACACAGTGCAGCACAGGACCTGGGCCACGTTGAGAGAGGTACCCACCGGGTAGCTTCTGTAGAAGATAGTAAAGAGGGCCTATTCCCGAGAGAATAGGTTATAAGCCCTACTGCTTCCAACAAGCGCTAAAGGAGAACTGCCGCTATTGAGCTCAAACCAGTACCAGAGAGTACTGGCTCCCTAATCCTATTGTGGCCATAATAAAGGACACCAACAAAGCCTATCAAGGTGTGTGTAACAGGGACAACTAAACCTAGTCCAGTGCAACTTCTATTAGCTAATTTTATACTACGCGAGAATGCTACAATTCTCGCGCACTGGAGACTGCACGAAACTCGTTTTGTTACAGCTATGTATTACTGTAGTGGCGGCCATCTTGAATGATTAAAGATGAATAATTTTCATATCTTTCATTATCATTTGAATGGCTTACTTGCCTTCAAAATTATAAATCTTGACATGTCATATACACTTATAGGTACATTATGACAATCAGAGTCAATAATCTTGAAAATTACGCAATAATGTGGTGACCATTTTTGAATAAGTAAGTAAGTTTTGGTTATATGTGTTTATAATTGGTTTCAATGGTTTCTGGGTCTTGGAAAACATATATATTGATATATTATACACAATTGTAGATAAATTATTACCTTAAGAATCGATCATCCTAAAATTGCGCAATCCCACGGTGGCCATCTTGAATAACTAATTTTCCCCAAGGGTGACAAGGTGGCACCCGGCAGATTTGAATTCGGCACCCTCAAATTAGTCAGAATCAATCATAAAACATCATGCGTACCCGATTGCGCGGTCCAACTGAAATTCCCCCGGACTATATACAATACACTTACACATTCAACTTTGTTGGTAAAAACTCCTTCAAAATGTGCCACTGTTTACTAACACGTCTAAAACATGTGCATTTATTGACATGATACAAGGTGAAGGTGAACCTTTTGTTCAACATCGTTAAGCACCTGTGAGTAGTGTACATTTTGTGTTATATTTAGTAAGTCTGTGGGCGAATCCTACTATATAGACATATTTTTAAGGTAGAGAAAAAACTGAGTGAATGGACGAAGCACAACAAAATGTTATATCAATCATTTTGTAATTTCACAATTAATTTATATGATTTTATTCAAACTGCCAGCAAAAATGAAGATGAATGGGTTGCGATTCGATGGTTTGGACCAAAATATAAGTACTTTAACGGCCTCCTCCTGAATAACTTCTTTTGAGAGAGTAATTATGAATTATTCATGAATCGATTGATCTACAACCATCTGACACAAATTGTAACGTCATTGCTACATAAAAAGAAAAGAAAAATGCATAGATTTTGTATAAATATCCCTCGCAATCTCTCTTGATTTTTATCCGTCTGCAAATGTAAGAGCCTAACTTTGTTAGTGTAATGATAATTTCAATTCAATATAATTTTCGTATGTCAGCATATATCTATTTTTTATATTATATCATTAACTTAAATCTTAAGATTGAAGACCTCACTTTTCTGCTGCAAAAAACCCAGCTCTCTTTCGCAAAAATTTAAGACCCACACACATCTGTTACACTATTAATACCCCTAGTCTTAGGCCCATGCGGAGCCTCCACGCCCGTGATTTTATGGTCTAGTGACCCCCTGGGACATGGACCATACGAAACGGTAACCACAGCCAACAGCTGACTGTACTTTGATGGCCGATTCCTATCTTTGCCAATCATTTTCATCTTCCCATTAAATCTTACTTTTTTTTATTGGAATCCCCCACCGTGCGACTTAATTTTATGTTTATCTGAAGCATAGTTTATAGAAAGTAAACATCGATATATCACATATATTCTGAGACTATAGGGATTCAACCATTTATTAATATCATGATTAATTTACTATTGATTCCTTTTCAAGTTTGGAAGAAAGCGGGTATAGTAATAGTAAATTAATCATGAAACACACTACTTTTTACTGCATAACAAAAATCAACTGGGCACATTTAATATGAAAGCTGCTCTTTGTGTTTGATTGCGTGCGTTGTGAATTTTGTGTCTGACTGTACTGATTACATGACAGGGGTACTTGTGACTGTACTGATTCTACTTACGGTGTTTTAAATATTATATATGTGGTTGACCATACTAAATGATCAGAAGACCATCACTATTTCCCTGACGATTATATACTGGTGCACTATGTCCTCTAAAATTGTGAATTAGATAGATAATGGTGATTCTTTTCTTGTTACAATATATGGAATTGTGCATATGTGCAAAAAGTAGTGGAATGATAATAATGGATTTTTTTCTTGATATGAAGCACACTGTGAGACTAGTATATTGAACATTTAGACTGTTATCAGACTCAGACAAACGTTAATGCAGTATACCTACAACAAGTATTAACGAGGCAAAAGTTAAAAATAAAATTTTATTGTATGTAATACAGTCATTCACTAGCATCAATATTAGTATGTACACGATTTAACATTAAAGGATAACATCATGTCATATTGGGCTTTTGTTTATAATCATTCGCAAATTCGTCATAACTCATAGGCCAATGCGTCAATATGACACACTCATTTTCACATAGACATATACTTATTGGAAATATTCTCAATAACACTTTTTCCTATATACAGTAATGGCGTATTTCGTTGGCGAGTTTGGCAACATTTAAATAAAGCACACTATATGGAAAGTGTCCTATGAGGACTGACTTGCAATATGTGACATTGTGTTAAACCTTCAGAAGAGTCACCATCCAAGTGATCACCGTCCGGCACCGGCCTGTACTTATAACAAAAAAGCGGCCTGTACCTGTAACGACAATGGCGGACCACATAGTCGGGAAGAAAGTTTATGTTGCTTTTTGTCTCCTATTGTAAAGTCTGATGTCTTCTGCTTCAATGTGGTATAAAAGCAACCCACATGTGAAATTTTTTCCGGACGGGTTTATCATGATTGTAGTATGATTTTCTGAGTAATTGGCGATCATTGTTTTAAGCGTTGCAGACATGTAATGGCCCACTACAGTTGCACGTAATTATTACACAATCATGGTGGCCTTTACCAGTAGCTTTGGTGTGAAGCTATATTCGTGAATTATACTGTATAGTTGCTACTTTGGTGTATTTAGTATCATACCATCTTCACTAGCAGAACTATTGTACAGACTATATGATATACATATTCAGGCAATATATTGCAGCAATTAGTAACATAAACTTTCTTAGCGACTATGTGGTCCGCCATTGTTGTTACAAATACACGCATCTAGTTTGGTTACAAGGACAGGCCAACTATGGACTATGAGTGATAGCTACTTCTGTAGAGAAGAGTGGTGAATGATCATATTAAGATTATTTCTCCTTTATATACAACAATACAACAGGTTCATTTCTAATAAAATATTTGAATGCACCTTGATGAGTGATAAATGGTGGTCTGCAGGCCATATGATGTACATTTAACCCCCGCACACCACCGCAGTGTCGAAACTGATAATAATAATTGTCTGGTCTGGATGAAAGGGGAAAGAGGGGAGACGCGGTCTATAAATCACATAGTATGAAATGCTGAAGTACAGTACATGTGAAACAGATATGAAAAGAGCCTGAGAATATGGACGCATGTCCTCTGTAATTGTTATGAAACAACCGTAATATTATACATTGACGTGTGCCATGATGCCATCATCATATTTTACGTTCACTTTTGCTAAATACAACGATCATCATTGACATAAAACATGTTGTATAAAAAGATTTATAGCACACATCCGTTATTATATGCGTCACACAAAGTGTCCACAGATAAAAGATGGACTTCTCACACACAACACCCGTTGTAATCTCAGGACCAAATGCTTGATATTTATATTGAGGATGACCCACAAGGGACAGACCATTCACATAATGTTAATGTGTTATATTATGTCTCACAATATTCCATGTGAAATTGAACATGTTGAAACACCCATAACACATGTTGTTTTAATGATTATATAGCTTAACCAAAACTTTAGAGTACAGTAAAAATATTGGGCAACCACCTCAACTAAACCAGATAACTCCCATAGCATGGTGATATATTGTATAGGCAATTGTCACTTTAGAGACTAAGGGACCATTCAGTATTTGTGACATGGTGGGGTAGGAGGATTTTCCAAAATTGCTGTGAAAAAAATCAATTGCCCCCCCTCAAACCTCTGAAAAAATTGGTAACCCCCCTCAATTTCATGTGACAAAAATTGCCCCCCACCCACCCACCCACCCGACCCCCAACAGTTAACTCATTCATTTTCGGTTAACTAAAATCCTATTTGATGGATATCCATAATACAAAAAACATAAAATTTTAGTACAGAATCTCTAAAAAAATAGAGGTAAATTTTATGTGAAAAAATTGATAGCCCCCCCCCCTCAAAAGTGTGTAAAAAATTGATAGACCCCCCTTCAAACATTGTGACAAAAGTTCATAGCCCGTCCTAAAATCTTGCTACCCCACCCTGTCATAAATACTGAATGGTCCCTAAGGTTTGTTCGACGTCCAGCGTATATGATACCCTAATGATTGCAAGAAGTCAATGTGTTTGCAATGAAGAAATCCTCACGAGAGAAAAAAAAACACAAACTGAGATCAACCACTTTACAGAATACATTTGTCATGTTGTTTTAAATTACTTGAAATATTTCGACTTAACCATCATCTCATCTCGAACCATCATACTTCTCACAAAGCTTTTGAATTAAATATTATTGCATTATCAATCATGACGCTCTGTTCTGAACATCAGTAATCCAATGTGAAATATGTAGGGGCTTAAGTGGTTACAGCTGCAATTCAGCATATGCTTAGTACACGGCTTGTGCATCCTATAACAGTAAGTCGTATCTAAGATTCAAATGTAACTAACTTTTCAACAGCGTATCTACACATAGAATGCCTAAACGCTTTGCAAATGATGCATCACAGTGAATGTCCCCTCAGTGATAAAATCAGCAAACTCCGTACTCATAGTTTGTGAAATGATTTTTCTTGTTCACTTTGAGACACTTGCACACACAAAATGTTTAAGTGCGTCCTTTCAGCTACCCATTTGCTGTAATCACTTTCTATTGCCATGGTAATGCACGAACAAGAACCATAAACTCATTCGCAAATCTAGTGACAATAAATTATGATAGATCTCTATTTCATCATTCATACTACACATCAGAGTCATATTTTCTGGTTTCTTCATAGCAAACATCCGAGTCATATTTTTCACTATCCGAACAGTTCCCAGACTTTGCTATAACTGCATATTCATTAGCTGAAATAGAAAAACATGCGGTTACACATTTTAATGCATTTTGTGAGTTTTTAATTATTGACCGAACTGAGCTTTTCATTAGTTATCAAGCTTGTTTTTATCTCATTTTTTTTTTTCTTTTTTGCTTTGAAGGTGGTAGGTAGAGTGACATTAGATATCATAGTAAGTTGTACTCATCACAGGGAAATCACTGAATAGGATATACTAAATTCAAGTTGGTACGAAAAAACAAAACTAATGAAAAACGCTATAGCTGATAACATTGGAAAAAATTAAGGGACCATTCACTAGTATTTACCACAGGATGGGGTAGGAGGATTTTAGTGCGGGCTATGAACATTTGTCGCAATGTGTGGAAGGGGTGGGGGGGGGGGGATAATAAACTTTTTCACACACTGCTGAGGGGGTCTATCAAATTTTTCACAGAAAATTTACCCCTATTTTTGAGATTTTGTACTAAAATTTACTGTTTTTTATATTATGGATATCAATCAAATAGAACTTG
>CM032662.1:31373861-31442701 GCA_019095985.1 Streblospio benedicti | reverse complement strand
CATCAGCGGCATCCCACAAATGGGGTTATGTGGCCAAATATCCCAAAAATAAAACCACCTATTGCCTTTTATTTGAAATTAAAGTTTTGCGGCTTTTCTGTTCTAAATCTTGCATTTTTATAGGTTTGCCCACACTTACATGTTCTATGATCCAATGATCCAATATAGACTACCAAGTTGAGCACCTTAGAGTATACTTTTTTCTAATACTACACTGAATATAAACAACGTATTAATTTGTAAAATGTTACAATAGTGATGAAACATAATGCAGTATATATACACATAAAGTACAATATGCAATATGTTGTCTTATGTACCAGATTTACTACAAATACCACAGTAAATCGCTCATACTAAAGTTAAGATCTACAAAGTCACATAATTTAAGGGGGAAATGTTGTATATGATACAAATCATTTATTTATGACATTCACATACTGTACAACCTTACGCCAATCAAATATATATTTTACAATACAGATAAAGATTAGTCTTCATGAATATGTTATATACTCACAGGTGGCCTTGATCTTTACCCTTTCTGACCGTGCATGGTACATTGGGTTCTCAAAGCTGTCTTTTGACACAGACTGATTTGGCCCTGATGACACCTGAATGATAGAATGATACATAAATGTAGTGAGAACACACAGTATACTTTTACCTCGAACATATGACAAATTTCTTCAATTGTTTATTGTTTTGAATATCATTATTAACAATTAAGTTTAAACATAGTGGAAGCAATTTGATTCCCAGGGGTACGCATTATGCTGTAAACTTTGGAAACATTTATAGAAACAGACGATCTATTGACATGGTGGTTTACAATATTTGTAAATTAGTGTTCCCTGTTTACAAGAGTGTAAACAGGTTGCATACGCTGATTCCATTCTTGTACGTTTATCCAAAGCTAGCGAAAGATGATTTTCATCGTTTGGACTAATAATAGTTCTACTACACTCCATTTCCACATAGAAAGTTACTTATAAAGTATCAAACAAAGTATCAAGGTGTTCCAAATCAACATAACATAATTTGCTTAAACTGCTTCACGGCCACCATGTAGCGGTTCACCTATCAATTGTCAAGCTGTATTGGCATTCACAGTAGAGTGTCACCATTTACGCATACATATACAATTGCACATAAACCACACGCAACACCTACCATAGGCAGATCTAGGTTTTCGGAAAAGGGGTGGGGGGGCGCACTTACGGGATTTCATGAAAAACCCTATGAAAATGAAGTATTTTGGTGAAAAAGGGGGCGGGCGCTCCCCCTGCGCCACCCCCCCACCCCCTGGATCTGCGTATGCCTACCTTTTTGAAGTAGAATTTGTCCAGCAGAAACAGTGCTAAGAATGTGATGCCAACGCCAAGAAAGATGCCACCAAAGATGGACGACAAGATGGCGCCGGCCGGTCCCTGAGTGCTCAGCTTAGCTGCTGACGTATATTACATAAATCATTTTAAAAGTATGGTTTTGGAATTTTGATGTTTTCTGAATATAAAAGCAGTCACACATGAGTACAGTTTCAAATATATAACTAATTTTATTGATAAGACTTGCAGGACAGTTTACTCCTTTGAAATTTGGGGAACGAAGGACTAATTTGGTATTATTCATTGTAGGCTGACATCGAAGTGGTCTACTTACATCGACTTCTTTCCTCTATAGGTGGCTCGGGATAATACATCTCACCTTTCTTCTCTGAAACATCAATTTACATTTACAACTAGTTTTCACTTTCTTTGTTCTAAACAACGCTTTTTAATAGATATGAGCTAAATGCATGCTTATGCTGATAATATGTAGTTTGTGCACTCTCTGGTCACACCCTAATAGTTTTCCTATCATTTTCTACTGACCACCTACTGACCAGCTGGTGAACACACTAGAATACCACAGCATATTTTATTCACTAGCATGTCACTATTTGAACCTACCTCTTAGTGTTTTATGAACATGACCGCTCACCGACCATCCACTGACCACTCGTTAGAGATCACGGCATCAGAAAAATATTTGTAACACCTGACCACCAACCAACTATCTACTGGTAACAATACTGACCACACACACTGACCACTCACTATATAGGAGTTCACGACATCCAGAAAGATATTTGTAACACCTGATCACCAAGCAACCAAAGATCTACTGGTGACAATACTAACCACTCACTATCCACCCACACACCATCCACAGACCACCCACTGACCACCAACTGACCACCCAATGACCACACACACTAAGCACTCACTGTAGAAGGTGACGTCCTCCAGGTAGAGGTCCGCCTCCTCGTACGTGTCTAGGCGCACGCGGTGGTTGGTGCGCCGCACGTAGTGTCTGGCGTAGTTGTACGACTCGAGACTGAGCACGTCTCCCTGCCGCCACACCTGCAGCAACAAGGTAAATGGTGGTCTATCATGGTCATTGCAGTTTATTCACTGGCCTTTTCAGGTTTGGGGGGAAAGGGGGGGTGGGGACATTTAAGGGATATGATGGGTTTCATACTCGCCACTGATGGCAGACATAGGAAAATGAAGTATTTTGGTTGGAGAAGGAAGAGGGCGCAGAGGGCGCCACTGGCTCTGCCTACATAGACCCACGTTTAACTTTAGTGATGGTTTGAGCTTCTGTTCTTCCAATTGGATAAGGTTTTCCAAATGACAGGTCACTTCACAAACTAGACAGACCAGCGCGGATGCGTTTTAATACATTTTGTACATTGCGCATTCATTAATGACTGTCCACCACCTGACCTCTGACTACCAAGCATCTATTACAATCTGACCACCCACTGACCTGTTCACGTATGTAGAAGCTGGCGTCGTCTGCGAGCGAGCCCTCCCCGCTGGAGTAGTCCTTGTGGTCGAGGTCCAGGTTGTAGCCCAGGTGGCGCAGGTAGTGGCTGGGGTAGAAGACGGCTTCCAGCGACACGGTGCCAGGCTCACTGTTCAGACCCGGGTACACCTGAATCAGTATGGTTGGGGATAGGTGACTTTTAGTTTTGGTTTAAAATGGAAAATATGTGTAAAGAAGTTTATTCCTTTATATATGCATTTATGTTATGATATGAAAAAGTGATTTTTTATACAATTGACTGACTGACTGACTGACTGACTGACTGACTGACTGACTGACTGACTGACTGACTGACTGACTGACTCACTGACTGACTGACTGACTGACTGACTGACTGACTGACTCACTCACTGACTGACTGACTGACTGACTGACTGACTGACTGACACATTTTTTACTTATGCATTGATATAGCATGATACAACATGATATAACATTGATATAACTTGAATTCTATTTCAGCAAATATGGCCATAATTGGGAAAATAAGTAGAAAGTATTTAGAATAAAATATTGATAACATTAAAATCGCACACAAAAGGCAACAATTGGAATTAGACATTAATTCAATGGATTTTGAAATATTGGCAGAAAAGTGCAAATGCAACAACATTACGAACCCACCTACCCGTTTAAATTAGTGGGAGGAATGTCTGCTATTAGTTGAGCTCTTTTGATGAAAAAACAAACACATGGATATCGTTGGTACAAGTATGTGTGGCGCGCGCGTGTGTTTCTTATACATGTATTATGAACAAATATTTGCAGACTATAAACCTACTACGTACTGCATGTGGCATGGATACTTTATAAGTCCGTGTGCCTTCTACCATGGCAATGCTGTCGTTTATGTTACTGTGAAGCCTGACACTCAAATACCACGACGGATTTGTAATGTTAAATGTTAAATTCTTGATAGTATAGAACTACATAAGAAAATGTCAACTTTATTTACCACCTCCCCTCATTATAATTCCTATGATGATACCAAAATCTCTATTTGGGATGATAAACGGGATTTCGAATATTATTATAGTAAACCATGCAATGCAGCGGTCAACGCATCAGAAAACCAAGTATACAATCGCATTATTGCATCTCGACTGCCAGAAGGAACCCTTCTAAAGGACGATACTAAGGGCATCTGGAAACTAGGAACAGCAATCTATGGGAGAAGATTCAGGAGAGGTGAGAAGTATAGAGATTTTGCACTTGTTATTTTAGCAAATAATGGGCCAACTGGTGATGTCACTCGCGATGCAGAGCATGTTGTTAAAGTAGAACCTTTTTCCAAACGGATGTTGACGGCTGAAGTGACTTTTTATCAAAATGTTGCAAAACCTGATCTTGTAAGGTCATGGATGACATCTCGTAAAATTCCGAGTCTTGGAATTCCCACGTATATTTCGACTGGTTCATATTCTACAAATACTTCAATACATAGAATGTACTGGACTGTCAGTCACTGGCGTGACGATTGGGATATGCATTTCAAATTCATTGTAATGGAGCGTTTAGGCACGGATCTTCAAAAAGTGTTTGATGAAAATGGCAAAAGATTCCCGAGGCACACTGTGCTCACTATAGGTCTACAGCTTCTAGAAGTGCTAGAATACATCCACAGCAATGGGTACTGCCACGCGGACATCCAGCCTGCAAATATGTTATTGAACGCGGATGAATCAAACTCAAACCAAGTCTTCCTTACAGATTATGGTATGTCATATCAGTATATTGTTGATGGAAAGTTGAAGCCAAACAGGTGTTTTTCGGTAAGGAGACATAGCGGTACTATAGAGTTTGGCAGTCGGGATGCACATGCCGGGAGAACTCCATCAAGGAGAGGAGATCTCCAATCATTGGCCTATTGTCTTCTGCAATGGCTTTGTGGGAAGCTGCCATGGGAGCGCCATGCCCGTGATCCTGATTTGGTTCAGAAGGAGAAGAATAGGTACATGGCTAATATTCCTGCCTTGATGGAGGATTGCTTCCCAGACGGAGAGAAACCCTTGGAGTTAGAACTTTATCTTCAACATATAAAAAGCCTCCAATATGAAGATAAACCGGATTATGAACTGTGTAAGAAAATATTACGGGGTGGGCTTAAACAGCTTGGCTTTGATGGTGATGGTGGAAAGCTGATATTTTCATCGAACAAGCCAAACCCAAACTTGAAAGCACCAGCGAATAGAAATGTTGGCCGAAGGGCGAAAAGAAAGCATACAGAATCAGAAGAGGATGAAAAGAATCAAACCAATAAGGAAGAATGTACTGTAACAAAGATGAGTGAACCAGCGAATAAAAAAAGATCTATAAAAACAACAGGAAAAGAAGGAAATCAATCTAGTATGCGACAGGAATCTACCTACAAGAGAACTGTGAAGAATAAAGCAGTAACCACGGGAAAGTCTATAAAAAATAAAAAGGGCAAAAAGAAGTGACTTACATATAGCAATTGTTTATATGTGATTGAGAAAGGGAATAGGGTGAATCTAATTGATATTTGTTGCTCTGAGTCCTGCTGAGATTCCATATATATATAATTGAAAACACCAGGAACTTCAACTGAATTTTCCAAAATTGCATTGCATACGTGTTTGATTTCACATACATCTAATTTGCATTTAGAATTTCATAAAGTTTGTTCTAAGTCTGTTCTACAGAACGTATTTTTCATTTGTTTGCTTGTCTGTGGTTTCTGTCTGCCATTAATTTCATGTGCTGATAAACTGTCAGTTGTTTTCGTGCAACTTCCAGTTATTTAATGCTCTCGAATTTGTCAAATATACAACTAAACGAATGCTAGAATGAGAGCAGTGAATCACACGATATTGCACAGAAACAAGTTAACAAGTTGATCTTTAATTTAACTATTTTAAAATAAGGTTTAAATTAAACGTCAAATTTTATGCTTTTTCATTTGAAAGGGCGATTGTGGCAAAATATATGACCAACAATTTTCGCTCTAAATTAATCATAATTTAGCTAGTGTGTCGTAAGAACAACAAGACTGTTTACCATAGGCAGATGCAGGGGGTGGACCCTCTGTTGAGCCGCATTTTGCAACCGGTTGCATTTTGCGTTGACGCGTTTTGCAACATCTAATGCTTTTTGCAACCAGAAAGGGGTCTGGAGCCGCGTTTTGCAACCGCTCGCGTTTTGCAACTGCCAATGCAAAATGTAACTTGCAGATATTTTTAATTATTTTTTACATTATTAATACTCACACATGCATTTGAGGGATTTTGTGTATATTTCTTCACCATCACACTGCTTAACATAATTAAAGAATGTATTGATTTAGCATTTGAAGATTCAATACACATGCTATATGAGGCCCACATCACAGCCACGTTTTACTATTACCATAGATATATTTAGCAGTGCCATTTGCATCAAAATTAGGATAAAACGCCTCACATGTAATTGTGTTCATTTCAAATGAGTAGACATCATTTACAATACAACATTTTTTTTCACATTCAACGTGAATCTTGGTTACATATTTAATTTTGAACATTCTTATTATAAGAATGTTTATTCAAAACCACTTTGTATTGAAAATGATATGCATTCATAAAATTTGAAGAACACAATTGCATGCAGGAAGGATAATCAGCCCAATTTCTATGTCAATCGTATCTTTAAACATATATTTGCTGATAGTAAAAAGAGGCTGTGATATGGGCCTCGTATAGCATATGAAATGCATCTTCAAATGTTAAATCAAGACACTTTCTAATTTATCTTAGTATTCGTACAATGTGATAATCTTAAGAAATGTACACAAAATTGCTCAAAAGCATATTTGTGAGTGTTAGTAATGTGGAAGATAACTAAAAACATCTGCAGGTTACATTTTGCATTGGCAGTTTCAAAACGTGTGGTGATTGCGAAACGTGGCTCCGGACCCCTTTTCTGGTTGCAAAATGCGTTAGCAGTTGCAAAACGTGTCAATAAAATGCAACCGGTTGCAAAATTTGGCTGGTAGCAAAACGCAGCCCAACACCCTGCCCCTTCCCCTTTTTCCCACCAAAATACTTCATTTTCATAGGGTGTTTTACATGTCTACCATCGATCGCGTGTAAAAAACCCATGCAATCCCTCAAGTGCGCCCCCCCCCCCCGTTTTTTTCAAAAAATTGGATCTGCCATTGTTTACGGTATGAATCCACTTTCCCCCACATTGTTTTAATTGACATATACACCAGTCGGTGAAAAATATAACATTAATACTTTGTGATAATATATAGAGCTATGGAAGACCATGAGTATTTAAGAAATGATTCATCATACAGAAACCCTCACCCCAAGACATCATTGAGTCATCAGCCAGACGCCAGACGTCAATCAGGTGACATGCCCATGATGCTTCCGGTCAGTGGGTGACATTGAGTTATGTCCGATCAATGGTCATCAGGGGTATGAGCCACGGTCAGTGCTCACGACACCACAGACCCACTGATCCATGTGCTGGTCAATCTACCCTTAGGACGATGTGGACACACCGGTCAATTACAGTGGTTAATGGACCATGCACCAGTCAATCATCTGGCCATCATCTCTACCTCAAAATGTGAGCACCTCAAAGAGTTCGCGTGAGCTAGATTGCTTTGGTTCTTAACTTAAGAATTTGGTATGGTATTTCACTGCAGTGGAAGCATTTCAACATGAGTTAATTAAGTTGAAGATTTATCGATATAGATAATTTGATGAAATGGAAGTGTGAATTTTTTTTATTGTTAAACTGATTCCACCAAAGAGATTCAAATTAAAGGTGATATGCCATATTTTTAAGGCTTAAAACTGCGCTACTTACACTACACTGACAGCATATACCTGTATGTATGGAGTGTAGTTTCTTTTTCAATACACAGCAGAATTCTTTGCCCCTGGGAAAGACACCTTTAAATCTAAAGCCTTCCTATGAATACTGCTTCCACACTATGAGTGCCTCACCATTTCCTTACCATCTGCTAACCCCAGCACGGTAATCAATGTTTGTATTGAAACACCATACGGTTTCGGCACCGAGCTTTTGGGCAGTTGATGGAGTTAAGATCTGGTGTTGAAAATAGATTATTTTTTGTGTTGATGAGCACTTAACACAGAGTGTTCGGTCACCCCAATGACACTGCACAGCAACATTGGCACACACAAATTAGAGCATTCTGCTCATCCTATTCAAAATGACGTTTACGTATTTAGTCAGATATCATCTAAAAGCAGAACTTTTTGACACCCTTTCATTAAACTAATTTCAGCGCATTTAGAACTCCTAATAGGGTGACTTTAGTGGTATAGCTGCTGTTGGTTGACAATTTCTAGGATCCTACGTGGTGGAGCTTATACCCAAACAAGGACGCACAAGATGAATCCATCTGACAGCAAAGACTATCACGGGACATTTGAGTATCTGAGGCATTATGAACAGGTTTCATGGCCTAAATTCGAAACTTCGCTGATGATTAAAGAAATGATTCTTGCAAACATTCATATCGTCTCTGTATTTCGGATTTTGCATGACAATAATGGCAGTGACAACAGTATTTAAAGCCCTGTGTACAAAACTAAGATACATCAGTTCTCCCTTCATCCTGAAAAGGGTCGCCAGCAAACTTTGTAGGGTTAGATGGGCAGTTGGTAACCTGCCATAGATTTAAACCCTTCCTTTACAATCTCACCAGATCCACCCCAGTATATAAGCCTAGACCACCAGCATGTGAGGCGGGGATTGAGTCATGAGGAGGCCACCCCGGGGTGAGCCGAGCAGTAATGGGGTTGTCATCTTGTGTGAGCCGCTCAATTGACTTATGGCTGAGCAGATGGCGTCGTTGGGGTGTGAAGAGCAACACTTGCCGCCGCCACACATTGCTTAGTGCAGTGTTTTCCAAAAATAACGCCACTCTTGTTATATTGTTATATTTGCGCCATGCAGAGATTCGATGACTCAACCAAGCACACGGCAGACAAATAATTTGACATGAGCGGATCCCACTTTTAGTATGGATGAGTGAGATCTTACAGATTACAATTAGTTGATATACTAACCGTGCAAATCCGTGTTGAGAGTGTCCACTACGCCAAACCTCAGGATTCTGTTGACCTCCCCAGGCCCTGCTACGCACACGTGGCAGTCCCTATCCCATTCCACTAACAGGCGGGCACCTGTTGGCCGAGCTTGTCACTAGCACTTTGTCGTCTGCCCGTCAATAAACAGCCCAACACCCCGGATGCTGTGATCTTTGCGGCGCACAGAGGCACGTGCTAATCGCGTTACCCAATCAGTGTCGCCGGCCCTCAATACGGAGTTGTCTTGTTTTGTGATTTTAGTGGGCCTATTTGTGAAGGCGCTGCTTGGGTAACATGGATTGAGTAGAGAGGGTGTTATAAAGTAATAATAGTTCACACATATACCACACACTTTATTGGCCTTTTCTCACATATCCTTGTTCGGACGTTTTGGCAAAAGCTCACAGTTGTTGGTGTTTTCCACACATCTCACTTCTTCACATTCCATTTATAGAGTTTTAACCCACATTCCATAGAGAATAATCCCACTCTAAGCTACTCTAGTGACCGTGATATGGCGGGATAACAGCTTTGAAATAAAGCACGGGAATGTGAATGGCAATTGTATTTTGGAATACATTGCATTCTGCAGTGATCACAGTTCAATAAAGCCTCGTCAAAATTAAACCAGAGAGCATTACCAATGCAAGCAATCTCTGATTAACCCCTACACGATTGTCGTGTTTCAAATCATAACGCACTCCGATATATTTAAGTTAGCGAGAACTGTAGCACTACTATTGTTGAATCATTCAACCAGTAGATTCAGCGTGGTTTTAACCATCCCTATAGATCCCACACGAGGATACTTCCAGTGTTCACCCCAATATACAGCACATACGTCACACGTCATCTTTCATTTGCCAATTTGACGGCATCTGATGATGTTGAGGTCACACTAGACCGTGTGTCACTTTATGCTCCATACACGATTACACGTAAGTGCCTATAATATTGCATTTCTCTATGATAGATAAAGATCGTAGTAGAAAGAACAGAAGGGGGCAACTCTGGGGTTAAGTTAACGCAAATTGTGTTCAGGCCTCCCAAAATGGTCTAACTGCCGCAAAATGTAAACACAGTAAATTGTAACCGAGTACACGATGCAATCAATGCCCTCCTATTCCTCAGACCGATTTTTTGCCAACGCAGATCTATGGTGTTACTCTGGAGCTTTCAAATACCACCACATTGGTCTCTCATCACCAACCTAGCCTGATCCGCGCCTCACCGAAGTTGGATCTCGAGTGTGGTCACACGCCGAGCCGACGATGGACCGCCACAGACAAGAATTTGAACCCCCTTTTACTCGGTCAATTGTCAACGTATCTAGGGGTATGATGCATGAAACAGCATCTACTCTTCGAGCTCGTTCTATTAGTGTCAGTTCCATCGCCACACACCACAGATCAGGACCTATGAGAATCCTGAACGTGATAAAAATTGACGTTGGTCACATTCAATTTTACGGCAGCTACACCATTTCTTCTACATGCACCGGTACCTTGACCTTGCAAATTCATACTCAAAAGAGAAATTCTTCTAGTTTTTTCTAAGAGGTAATATATGCAGTATACCTACGGATGAATGTCTTCAATGACCATGTCATAAATGGCAGGTCGTAAAATCGTAAATAGATCTGTGCCATTTTCTAGGGGACGAGAATCGTTTTACTCTTTGCGGGGTGGGGGTGGGGATGGGGATGGGGGAGCGTTTCAACCATCGATTCCTGATTTTCTGAAAATTACTGCCCCCCCCCGTACGTTATGACCACTCCCGCACTAGCAGTTTATCAGCTGGTATTTATGATAAGCAGATGGCCACGATGCGCCCCCTGTCAGACGTAGATCACCATTAATGACGTCATTAACACGTGGCAAGCAAGACATAGAGAATGATAGCTCACAATTTAACACTCCCCATACGGTATAAGCAGGTTACTCTTCCCGCTCCATTTTTTCTAATCGTGTAAGTATAGACTAGACCTATATTTGCCGTATGACTATCATGTTTTACCTTTTTACGTATTACTGTAATTGAGTTACTTCTTGGGGAAAGCCTTCCACACTGCTATTCTAGTGATATAGCTAATATAGGTTACACCCGATCATTGGTTTTTCATGAGTTAATTTTCTTGGAATAAGTGTTCACAATCGTCACTACTTATATCTGTGAAACTTGTTTAAAGGGCACGTTAGCTTGGTGAATTTATTGGAGTGTTCAAACTGACATCCATCAATTTGCTAAATTGAGTATATTTCATACCTAGCAATCATAAGTTTACCACCACAAAAATAAAAGTGTTCAAGACTCAGCACTGTGCCCATATGTCAAAATGCAAATGACTATTCATTTCTCGAGATGCACGTTCACTTGAGAGGATGAGCCCCCAAGCATCTACCCTCACCCCACCCCATCCCCCTAACCCACCCCACCCTCACCCTCATCATGAACGAGTGACATGTGTTATATATCGCTGGACATAAACAGTCAATTACACTGTGCTGCTCAGAAAATAGAATATCGAGCAAGAAATGGAATATTGATCCATTATTTATCACCCGCCAACTTTATGTGTGTGATTGTCCATTAAATACAACTGGTGTGTGTCTGTGTTTGTTTGGAGGTGAGCTCTTCCTTCACAGTCACATGGCCATTTTGAAGAGAGATGTTCGCTCTGTCGATCTTTAAAAAGATACATGTATATATTACAATACAAGATAAAAGCATTTTTAAGAGATCTTCTGGGCAGATACTTTTATTATGACCCCTGTTTTTTAAATCAATATCGTTTGTTATATTTACTCATGGTTTGCACAACCACGTGCTTGAATTACAGTAGAACCACCCAGTTGAGACCACCTCCCAGTATCTATCGGGGTCCTAACCCGTCATCAAGTGCTCAACTAACAAACCTTCAGAAATCGCACTTGTATACATCCACTGCACATCACGCTACGTATGCAGCATCTCCATGCCTCTCTACCCGACCCAAAGCCACCTCGCCAGGCGCACCCCAAATTAAGTGTTATCTGCGGTGATGAGCGCTTCGTTATTGACCCCGTGCTGAGTAGCTCACCATCTATCACCACCTTTGTTGGGAGACTCAGCTCATTTCCTCAGCACGACAGTTTAATCTGAGCAGCATCATGACTCAATTACAGACCGGGGTGTGATTTAATCTGCCCACCACAAAAGATCAGCATCGGCTTGGGTGGGGCATTCAGATTCACGCTGGCGATCATCACACATTGAAGTGGTCTGAGGTACTGTGCACTGATAGACTGATGTCTCCTATGTGATACCGGAGGCTACCATCATGCAGTTTTATCGGTTATATCAAAGTCTGATCACCCGTAATTATGGATGAGTATGGCATATAACCATTTCACTTCATAGTACTTACCATTGTTAACTATTCTAGTAGTTTGTGATGGTTCGAGTTTTAGCTAAACGGGTCCGACTGTGATATGTACCAGGTTGTAATTGAAACCAATACGACTTGATTTTTAGCCTCCACATCCCTATTTCTAAGCTAGAACTCACTAGAAGACGCGGAACATTGGTTATTGTCTACAAGTTGTTAAGTAGTTTTTAAGCGTAGACTTAAGTTTCTTTAGTAGAGCACTTTGTCTGATGTGATGCATGACAACAAGTGGTCACATTCGACAGAATGGTTGCCTGCATGTATCGTGGTAGCTCAAAGTGCATAGAAAAGGTCCAAGTAACTAGAATAATAGTAGAAAGTGAAAAAATGTATTTCAACAAGATGGCTCGTGTAGCATGATTGAATCCTTGTTGATTGTCTCATTTTAATGCCTCCAAGTCTGTCGCGTAAAAAGACAGAGACCTAGCTAGTACATACCCTTGATAAAAATTCTCGACATAAAATTGCAATTCATTTCAAGATGGGATTTGTTAGAACGCCATAGGTTAATTGGTGGGAAGAAGGGGTTAATTTTGACATCGTGTGGGAAGATCTTAACCAAATCAAATAAATTCAAAATGTGATTGTGCACTCGTCTGGCTCCCTGTAGACACATTGATATTCGTAAAATGTATTCTTTTTTTGTTTGCAGGCAGAAACGTCAAATGCTCACAGTGAAAATGTAGAGCTCACTTTGGTAAAAATGGTGTATATTGTATAATAGGAAGTGTATTTGACAAGTAGGCCTACTATGTACAGGCATTGGTAAAAGGATTTCATGGTGAGAAGAAAACTGTCATAGTGGTCGTCATGTTGCATGGCCAACGTATTGTTAAAAAGTGTTGTCAGAGTTCTAAATAGAGGTTCAGATTTCTACCCGTAACCAATCTCACCCACACCAATTTCAGTATCAAAAGATGATGATAGTTGTCTTCTTAATGTTACATTACATTTCTTACGAGATTCGGTGCCCTATAATAGTGTGAGCACATTGGTATGGATGTCGCTTCCAGAGATTTAGGCCAGCCTTCCGCTTCGAGAAGTGCCAACTGTGCCACATACATGTACATAACAAGGGCAAATTCTAAATAGGATGGCAGATGGAATACACATATCTATCTCATCTTTGGGTATTGCCAAGCACATATAAACATGAAACCAAGCAGACCGGTACTAAGGGCTGCGAAACTTGTTAAAACTCCTCCTGGGCCACAATTATGAAACAATTCTGTTTATTACATTTTTGTACTCCGTTGACATAGTTTTAGAATCGGTATGCCCTCTTTTAATTTCAGCAGCTTGAATTATAGGTCTAATCCATAAATTGATTTAGATAGTGTAATAAGCTTTTGTCAGCAACATTATTCTTGTATTAAAGCTTGCATGTGCTTACAGAAGCCATGGCACGCTATAGTATCCGGCATCATCTGTTCAGCTCAGATTTTCTTATTACGGTCGGAAGTCAGTGTTCTTATTTTAGACACATGCAAGTTAGTTTTTGGACGAATATTCAATTATCTGCTATCTGCTACTGTTTCATTAGTTGCAACGTTAGAGAGGCTAAAACTGTGATTGGCTCACAACAGTTGAATACCAAATCCAAGATGGCGTTCAAGATGGCCGCCAAAATGTGTACCACTGGCATACAACTAGTCATTATATAATGAACCTATTGAGCATGTTAAGTGCATACTATCAATCTAGTCCCCCATAAAAGATAGAGTGAAGATAGTCGTTAGTGGTGGAGAAATGCACAATGATGAAAAAAGCCCAGCTACGTATCGGGTGTCATGTAGAGGTGTAAAGTGAGGCCCCAAACCCCTGATCATTACCAATGTCGTAGAACTCTGAACCTAAACTAACCACGAATCAGAGGAATTTTACCTTGAACATCAATGACTTTAGGTATTTTATCCCCCGAGCGACTGTAAGCGTATTATGTCGACCATGAACTTGAAATTTGATTATGTCTTTTCAGTAATTATTACATAAGTATTGAATACTATTCGATTGCAACGTTTTCCCGGGAAGGTTTTATATGCATTTATATTCTATATCCTTCCTATAAGTTTTGTAAAGCCTATTAGCTTGTCCGCAAAAACACTCTTCTTTAAGAAGCTTGAAAATTGCAGTTTGATAATAATAACATTACATGGACTAGTTTATTGTAATGACATAACACACATTGCTCTACAGGGTTTCTGTTTCCCAGACATAAATTCCCCATCGCCTTGCAAACCTACATAATAGTTAGTGTGTGAGCTGTTTGCACTTAATAAAATAAGATATTCTCCAAAAAAAGAGTACAAGAAACAGAAAGAATAGGCAAATCTTGTCTGGAGTGTAATCCCGCAGGTGTATTGTGTCACCACCGAGGTTTGAGATTTGCAATGTAAGTATTTTTCTGTGCATTCTGTTGCACAGAGGAGATCGCCTTACATTGGCTCTGTACCATTGTGCAGTCTGTAATGTCGTATTGCTGCTTGATTTCTGGCATAGAATTGTTGTTTTGTGTGTATAGTTACGTAAGACCTTTAATTTGACGTGTCGGAAAATGTCTGATTGTGTGGTGAAATGTGGTATGCAAAATAATTATTGGGCTTGCAATCAGTACATATACCCTTTACTTGATTGTACCTCTGTGTGCTTTATGAAATCCCTAACCGTATTTGAAAGTGTCTTAGTAATATCATGTCATGAAATACAGTTTGTATAGTTGTCCACTTGAAGTCGTCACTTAGCTGACCTGGTTATTATGTGCAGCTTTTAAATATGTATCACTGATTTCCACACAAAGTTCTCGACAGCAGCATGTGACTGATGTTTAAACTGTGTCACCGCCCGTAGTAGCTTTTCAGTCTAGCGGGTAGCTAGAACCAACTCTTAAGACTGCTGGTGTTTTAATATAAACTTAATTTTGTAATAGATGTAATAGACAAAATGGTCACATATAGATGGTTATCCAACACTGGCAAGCTCTACCAAAATACTCTCATTTGACTAAATGCCTACCTCGTCTTGCCAACTTCTATTCGTCTAAATGCTGATTGGCGTAGAAAAGGCGCCTGCTACTTATTGATAAAGTAGTTAAGATAACGCAAGCCTTATGATGTGTATGTTTAGTAGTATTGGGTATTAAATACTCACAAAGTGAAAGCTGGTAGCGTTTGAGGAGGCGATCACCTGCCCCGAGGGATCCACGCCGAGAAAGTATCCAGCTAGGTTGTATGACTCCAGCACGAAGGGACCTGAGGCAGGAACACAATGCACACAGTCAGTTATACACATACATACTTCATACATTCCCACCTGTATTATGCTGCTATCATAATTTAGAATTTGTAATGATCCATGAAATGAATCGGTAATCTTTGAAGTACTGGTATGCAGAATATCTGACACAGATATGAATGTAAAGAACCCTACACTAGAAGGGAAAGATTATATCTTTTTGTGAATTTCAAATTATTTTTTATATATTCCATGCTGCAATAGTATACATCAATGACTAACACCTGAGGAAAATCTTCAGAAGAGACGCAAGAGCACAGCACTTGGTTCTGTCTGCCATGCGGGGACGTGACTCAATGGCAGATCCAGGTTTTTGGAAAAGGGGTGTGTGTGCACTTAATTGATTTAACGGGTTTTGTACGCACGATCAATGGCAGACGTGTAAAAAACCATATGAAAATGAAGTATTTTTGTGAGAAAAGCGCCCCCCCCCCCTGGATCTGCCTATGTACCTTGCACGGTCCTGAAGCTGGCCGCCTCCTTGAAGTCCACGGAGCCGTCTCCTGGCATCACCCGCAGCCTCCGGTCCACGTGCCGCAGGTAGCGCCCCGGGTGCTTGCACGACTCCATCGCATAGTAGCCTGACGCAAAGTGATCCTGAGGAGAAAACAGAACACTCAATATTCAAGTTTCAAATTTCTTTATTGTTCATAGCAACTTTTTGAAGGTTACAGAATATAAATTCAAAAAAGAACATAACATGTTGTGGTACCAGCAAATAAATAAAAATTTTACAAGGCCATGGTGATAATTTTTCATCTTGAGGAAGGGTGTGGGCTTGAACGACACTTGGATTGCATGTGAATACGTTGTCCATGGCTGCTTCAAATCCCTGATAAAACACCTTTCATTCATAACTGTCGCAGATATCTATTTTAAAATAAAAACCTTATCACCTTTTGCCAACAAGTGTTTTGGTTTGGTTGAAACAGCTCCAGAACAAATCCCTGTTTTCAAGGATTAGTGTGAGCAGGGAATTATAGCTTTTATTTCTATTGAAATGTGATTCATATTGTGTAATTACCATGATAAGAACCCCATTGCCACTGACATGATTACGAATAAAGTGATGTAATACATGCACATAATGCTCTTTATCATTGAAATAGTACAGACCAAATAATAAAACTTCAGCTAGATATAGTACACAGAATAGCATACCGGTACCTTCAGAAGTAAAAAGCCAAGTTTGTATAGAAAATCTATTCAAACCCGCAATCATGACAAGAAGCAATATCATTTGCAGATAGCTGGCAAACAAATCAGTGGGAAAACAATGTCACATCATGCAACAATAAACATCGCACCAGGGTGGTGGCAATCTGTAGCCAATTTAGCGGATGACCGTGTTCTTGCTTCACCCTAAAACACTAAGATGCCCTTGGTGTGTAGGACACCTTGTTAGATACTAACCATTGGTTGTGCAAAGGTTGAAGGCTACTAGTTCCAGCATTGGCCGGCAAACTCATAATTATACATGCATCTGGGTAACGGATAAACGCTGTGTCCTATTCTAAACCTGTTTGAATAATTTCCTGTGAACTTGATACCATGCATCTTTTGAACAATATCAACTATACCAAAATTTATGAATAGAAATTTACAGAAGCAGGATACCTACATCATTTTCAAATTTCATGCTACAAGTAACAATTGTGTGTATGAGTGCTCAATTTTTGTTTACTATATCAATAGTCCTGCAAAGTCCAAGGTCAACCAACTCATCTGCATGTAAGTATAACAAGGTGACAACGAGCAGCAAGAAACACCACAGTGAGATTATGGTGAGACAATGTGAGAGGCTGTGAGAGGTTATGATGGAGCTGATGATAGTGAATGGAGGTGCGGACGCCACGGCTAATGCAATATGGATTACATCCGCTATCTATATGCTTTATCTTGTGTTTTTTCCGCTTCTGCTCTTTCTTGGGCTCAGTATATATTAATAGTATTCTTTCTTCCCTGTGAGTTCAGAGCTATTTTGAACTACTGTTTACTGTATTAATAATAACATATCTTACTATTTTTGTTTCAAAATGTCATGTCTTACATTATTGATATATATGCAATGTAGAGAGCCCATTCTTCTGAAATGGGAGACGCTCTTATGATTTTTGTTATCACAATTAATAATAATAGAATTACATGAATATCTTATTGTTTATTCTTTATGTATTTACACAATAACAATGATATCATTCTATTCTAAAATATAATATCAACCCTGTATAGGTAGGATCTATTAATACCAGACGTAGGACATGCCCTAATGGACTCACTAAAGCATGGGGAGGTGGTCTATCTGTGGAGGCTAAAGGCAATCTCTTTATGGGTAAAAATGTCCGATTACTGAGGTGACCTGTTTATCTAGGTAGTCTGCAGTAGGTGTTCTACTGTATTAAAAGCAACACAACAACCGTAATTGTTTGACACCACGTGATCACACCACCCGGTTATTGCTCACACATTCTGTCTTCATCCACGCCCATTATGGTGAGTGATACGACACCGAGCGATATGCTTAGCGAGCAACATACAAAACACTTCCTCCTTCCAGCGTGTGGCATTGAGGAAGCCATTAGATCCTAAAAGTTATTGGTGTTGTTTCTGACGTTGCCCCTGTTGCTATGAGTGCTTCTGTGGCCGAATGGATTGGGAGTTTGGACGCGTGACCAGAAGGTTGCGGGTTCGATTCCCGGTCGGGTTTGATGGTAAGTGTTGAGCAAACTGATCTCTAGCAGGTTGCACACTGCTCTGTGGTACCTAGACGTTAAATAGGTACAGGTCGGGCGAGTGAACGCAACACTAATGCGAGTGATTAGCATGTCTGCGCAAAGGTAGCAATGTGCTGTATGCTCCCCGGGGAATTGAAATGATATAGTGTGACAAGGATGCCCGATAGCCGTCATTTATGTCAATAATGATAGCAAATAGATATTGAATGTGGCAATCCTTTCCATTCATTTGTTCTTTTCTATTTGGAGCTTGTATAACTTCATATAGATTGGTTGAACTTGATACAATTTGTGACGTTTAGATAACGACATAAAAAATTTAAAAAAAACGCAGTGTGTCCATTTGCTTTACGACACCCACCCATGAAGAGTTTAGTGAGTAGTTTACCCTTGTATAAAGACTAAACATATGTCAGTGCATAACTTCTGATAAACACAATAAAACCCCGCCTTGGGGAAACCACACTAAAATAAGGACACCTCCCACTTTCATTCTCCCGTTGGCTTTGTATAGGCCTATATTGCTGCTTAAAACCATTCACCAATGCGGACAACCCCCCGACGATGACACTATTTCATACCACTAGTATCCATAAAATGGAGTTTCTACTCACCTTGTGCATAAAGAAGGTGGCGTCGTCGGCAAACGTGTCCGGGTTGACGGGGCTCTGGTGGCTCTCGAAGTTCACGTAGGAGCCGTGCTCCCGCAGGTACACGCCGGGGGTGCTCTGTAGGAGGAAAAAGGCGAGCGAGAATGTAGTGACGAAACTATACCTACAGTAGAAAATCTCTAGTTGGACCAGTGGGACCTTTGCTAGGTGGTCTCAATAGAGAGGGCGTCACAACACAGAGGAAAAATTTGGCAGTTTTATGAGGGTTTGGATCCGTGAAAAGGGATCCTATTGTAGAAGTGCTCTCAATAGAGAGGTGGCAATAATTGGAGGTTCCAGTGTAACTACCTAAGCCTAATGGATAGTATTCAATGTCAAATTCAAGTGCGTGCTCGGGAACATGCTTTCCGCACACAACCCACCCCCATTCCTCCACCCCGACTGTTAAAATTTCATTGCCAAAGGCTTGTTGGCATTTCCGCAATCTTTCACATGCACAAGCCACAAGCCAGCCTCCCCCCGTCCGCCCCCGGTAGACTATATCCGAAAACATGGATCTGCAAATGTATATTTGCTTGTTATTATACTAGTAGCCGGTACTCAATCTTTATCATTTAACGTGGTTTGGGCCATATTTATATTAAAGTAGAAGTATTCATTGGTGTTTCAAGTATATAGCAATATTATTATATTAGTAGCTCGACTTTTTATACGTGCAACAGCCGGTATATGAAAATGAGTTGTTCAAACCACAAGAACGTGAGAGAATTGTCTCTAAATAAAGGAACCTCGAGTCTACGAATAAAGGAATTTTAGAATATCGTGTGAAAAGTATTATATGAAAGGAAAGTTGTGTGCGTCTTTCCACATACATTAAGCGTTCAAATCTGGCACAAATACCATTCAAACCAATTACAAGGTATCACCATCTGCCCCAGGCTACACCACACACCCATAACAGCTCAATCTTTCCTAGGTGTGAAGCTGGCAACTATTTGGCGCATAACTAATAGTGACAGGCACAAGACACATGTTGATGCATGGAGGAAGACGATGAAGTCGTTAATATTAACACACTCTATACTGGGAGGTCGGCCTTGGATACAGGTTGGGGTTTGATATATTTGCTATTTTATGACGTTGTGATAAATGTACATGTACTGCCGTATAAAAAGTCCTAGGCAAAACGAGGTACCAGTCCAAATGTAAACAGCAAATTTGGAATCATAACATTTTGTGTCACTTGTTGTTTATTTGTAGGATATACATAACTTGTAGCTGTAACAATGCAGTAACATGCGGTAATATTGTAAAATGGTAATATCAAACCTGGAATACACACGCTGACGTTGAATCAAAAGTCCATGCTCTTCGGGTAACCTACTTTCAGATTATAAGTTCAAAAGGGTTATGCAACATATATAAAAACTGACCCAGAGAAGAGATATAGGCTATAGTTGGTAAGAAAATTGACTGTTCACAGTTACCTTTAGAGGCCTTTGTAATTCGGCCAACTTATCCTGATAAGTTGTTGTTTTAATTTTCACTTATGGTAAATATAGCTCATCTCTAGATTTGTATTTAATTAATTAGTCAGTCTCATATAGCAATTGACGACACTTTCAAATAATCAACGTCCAAAAGACGTGTATGTTTTGACAGAGAGGATTCTTTCCGCATGCCAATAGAGCTACACCACAAAGAAACTAGCAAGTTAGTGGTCACAGTGGTAGTGGTCCAGGGTTCGCGTCCAGGCAGTGGTGTTGTGATATAGCCACATAAACTTGAAGAAAGAATCCTCATGTCAAAAATGTATACCCTGTCCAGTATATGGATGTGTGGGTATTTCGTGGATATTAATGTAGTTTGTGCGATAGAGAATACAGATTATAACACACCTCATTATCTTTTAGACTATGAAGAAAAAGTGTGACAGATCGAGTGACTTTGTAAAGTAGGCTACACAAGTGTTGTAGATCAGACATGTTCACACAATAACACAATAACACCTCCCAGATAAGACCACCTCTATAAAGAGATCACTTCCACAACGCGGCAATTTCTCGTGTCCCCAAACCTTCACGGAGATACTAATCAAAACCTTCGTAAGGAGATCAAGATCATCTCTCCATTGAGACCACTTGGGGTTAAACCCTATGTTGTTGTAATAGAGAAGTGTAACTGTATTGATAGGCCTATTGTTACGAAACATTGCAGTGCAGTCCAATGTTCATTTGACAAGAGTTTTTCTTATGCTTTTAGAGTGTCAAAGAACTTTGGTTTGTATATGGTTGTTAGATAGCACAATATATATAAAGGTGAATTGATTTCACGCACAAATGGTCTGCTGTGTATTGCACAATCACAACTTTCATAGACAGTGGTGTTAACTGCCTATTAGTTATAAGTACAATCAAATAGGCAGTTATTATAAAAGGCTGCGTTAACAAAAAAAAACGAGTACTTCAGGGTCACTGCAATTTGAATTATTTCTATGAAGAAAATAGAAAGCAACAACTGATCAAAATCTGAAGATAAAAAGGATTGTTTGTTAGCAACACCAAACTCAACAAAGCTCCGCCAAGCATGCTGCGCGTGCTGTGCTTGCTGTGCTGGGCGTACGGCGTGGCCTCGGCGTGCTCCCCCATGGACGTGATGGTGGTCAAGCGCCAGTGGGTGGCGGCCATTGGCCACGGCCCGCGCCGCCTGGAGTTCATCACTGCCGTCTGTCAGAGGTGCGCCCACTTCTAACATTTGTTATTTTTTCTTTTATTGTTTGGTATTTGTTACGTTTTGTATTACGTTGCCTTTGTGTTGATGCCTTCGTCCTGCCTAATTTTGGGATAGGAAAGCTAATACTAATATGTGGCGTCACCCATTCAGTTGAGAGTTTTTCCGGGTTTCTGCTTGTCAAACTCAATACAATAAACCATTGTAACGGGGACACCTCATCATTGGGGACAATGTATTATATATAATGCTTAACACATTTGGTCATACGGCATTTTGGTCGTACGATATTTTTGTCGCATTTATTTGTGATCAATTGTGAACTAAATATGCTCACTAATGGGGAATTCACTTTTCTACTCCCACTGCCTTGCGTGATAGAGAAGTTATACTGTACTGGCTTTTTTATTTTTCCTTTCAGATTCTTCTCTAAGCTGCCCGAAAGTCGGGCTTTCTTTTCTCGTGTGAACGGTGACAATGTCTACTCTCCAGAGTTCTCAGCTTTAGCACTGCGGGTGCTTGGACGTATCGGGTCAATATCAATATAATTTCTCCATGAATTTACGTGCTTACCCACTTTGAATTATAATATTTCAGCTAATGTTCACAATATGTATCTCCCAGAATATATGAAAGTTAAATATTCTCTGTGGATATTAATTTTAACCGTACCTGTATATTAAACAACGAGGTTCTTTACTATTTTTTATATTTATTTGGATTTTTTTTGCTATGTTTGAAAGCTGTCGACATGTCATGTATGCTTATCTATTTTATCTAGATTTTATCTAGAGCCACCGAGTAAAACCAGGGGTTATAATCACTTCGTTCTTCATTTGTACATACAATTGCCACAGAAATGGGGTGATCAAGAGCACGATAACAGTGAATTGCGATTGTAAAGGACCACATTTACATTTACATTTTTTTACATTTTTATCGTACTATGGTTAGGTTTGGATAAATTGATTTCGCTGATGGACGACGAACCAGCATTACATGCAGACCTCGTACATCTGATGTCCCAACATACACCCAGAAACATCCCTCCACAGTAATTTGATGTAAGCCAGTACTACATACACAAATTGATTTATGTATTGGATTAATTGGTAAGGCGTAATAAACATAGTATTCAAAGAAACCCCCTGTGGTGCATTAGAATAATAATCATTAACAACTGAATATTACTCACCGGATATTTACACCTAACAATCGTTTTGTGTATAGTGTAATGCCAAACCAGTGTATGGCAGTGAATATTCAAGTTTTGACTAGAAAGGATACCAATTGAAAAGGTAATAAATTGTTAATTTAAAAGCACTAAATGATGAAGGCATACGCAACAGGTCACTGGGCAATCAGTCTTCACAGCATCACCCCCAACCCCAAATCATGTCCACTGATGAAAATGATGACACTTTCCAACATTAACATTTAATGCGAATTTGTGTGACAATGTTAACATTGTGTGTCACGCCGGAAAAAAGGTGTATTTTTGCCCAAAATTTGTTATAGAAAAAGGTATCCACTTCTAACTACTACAATCATCAAAAAGCTATACGGCTTTTGACGCATATTGGCACTGGAATCTAGTAGTGCTCTTTCTTCTAGGTGCTGGGTGAGGCCCTGTTTGAGGAGTTGCCACGCCAACTTGGGAAGCTGTTTTGAGCAGGACGTGGGCGCGCTGCATGGGCATCGTGGTCACTGGCATCACGGGGGGGTGAGCACCTTGTTTTCTAATGGATCTATTGCGCACGATCGTAGTTGCGAGGTGGCATATATCAACGACGTACAACAGTTTGTTAAAAGAGTTTGACATCTAGTGCCGTAGCTAGCCGACGCCAAAGGATTTTTTTTCTGAGAGGGGAAAGGGTGATACATCCCACACCTGGATCTGTTGGTGACATATACCACTGACCAAATTAAATGAATATCCAAAGCACCAAGAAAAAGCTTTGGTTCCAATCTAAATATAGAAGACTTTTTTTCTTTTTCAGCAGACGGACATAGTGTAGTTTTGGACAGCACACCTCTTAACCTCTTAACCATACGCAGTGCAAGAGAAAGGACCGATTTGTTGTTAGGTCATCCGCATGCTTGTGTTCATTTTGTCGATTAAAGTTCTTCAATTTTGACCTGTACCAAGTGTGTTGTTGATTTTTTTGCCTGTCTTTGAATGAGGAGACTTGTGTGTAGAATATTGACTAAAGTATAACACACCACACTTTTTGCTCGACCAAAGTAGATTAAAATATCAATATGTGCTTTATTTTCCAGAACAGTATACAAAAATACAAGTGCTATTTGTGTATAATGGCATGCTGAAAACAAAACTCTGGGAATAAAAAATTTGATGTTTTGAAAAGGCGATATTAGTAACTCATCTGCCACTGTATTGACATAGCTGAAGAGACATCTTCCATTTTACTATATCAAGTGGCCACCATGCGGGACTCGAACTCACGACCCCTTTGAGACCAGAAGATTATCATCCCCCTGTTAAAGGTTACTCGGACGAGCCGATGTCTGCAACCCCAGCCTACATACTTAGTATCATTCTGGTCTCACAACCTTGGGGTTATGGGTTCGAATCCCACCTGGGCCACTTGATTTTGGGAGGTAAAATGTTCCATAAGGTCTGTGATTCTTCAGTTTTTGCATTGTATTCAATTCCACCCACGACCTCTAGGTTGAGATGATAATTGACAGGTGGGGGTTACAGGACATCGGCTCGTCTTGGTAACCTTTTAACAGTGAGGGCTTGGGATGATGGTATCATTCTGGTCTCACAACCTTGGGGTCGTGAGTTCGAGTCCCGTCAGGGCCACTTGATATAGTAAAATGGAAGATGTCTCTTCAGCTATGTCAATACAGTGGCAGGAGCTTGCTTGGCAGAACAGTGAGGGTAGAATTGAATACACAAGCAAACTTGGGAAAAAATATATACAGTTATTCATAGATATTAGAACTAGTTATAAATCTAGACTGGCTGTTCCACCATAAAATTTATCAATTGATAACTTGTTTTCATAGAAAGTAAAAACAAGTACTTACATCTATCTACCGGCTAATCTTATTTGTCTAAACGCCTTAGAACATTGATAATAAATGGCTCTATCATTTATCGTGATATTAGCATCATCTTAATGATACAACTTGTCATTTTCTTCACCTCCCTAACACGGCCACCATGCGTAAGAGCTCCCATCACACAGTTAAGACCTCTCCAATGCATCATCTCACAAAATAATTACGGGTCTCCTATATCGGTTTGAACACCACTTACATAATGCAACCACTGACATGTATCTGCAAGGCAACGCGCTTGCAATATAATTGCTATTCAATGAGAAATCATTGTAATGACCTCACGATGTGGTGATTATGTGTGACGCTCAGCACGCCATGGGAAGTGCAGTGATGTATGGGGGAGTAACACGCCCTTGGCGTGACACTACACCGCCTGGATACAGTAAAATCTTGGTAACTAGAAGCTGAATGGAATGGAATGTAGGGTTTTCATGATTTAAAAAAGTTTGAAACCCCAGTAACCGAACAGACTAATCGCACCCGAAATCGGTTATCCTATCGATGTACACAAATAAAGATGTATCAGTAGTTTCTTCTTGTTGGCTTGCAGTCCAGCAGCTAACCCTTACAGGTAACCCCTCACAAGGTTATAAAGTACACTTGAGATCGCTTCCGTGGCCGAGTGGATAGGGAGTTAGACTCGTGACCACAAGGTCGTGGGTTCATTTCCGGGTCGGGTCTGGAGGTGAGAGTTGAGCAAACTTACAGCTAATAGGTTGCACACTGCTCCGTGGTACCTAAACGTGACATAGGTACAGGTCAAGCGGGTTAACGCTAATGAGAGTGATACGCCCGTCTTCGCTACGATTGCGATGTGCTGTATGCTCCCCAAAGAGTTGAGCTAGATATAGTGTGACAAGGATGCCAATGACCTGGTGTGTGTTTAAAGCCGCTAGAGCATGGCAAACTGTGAAGTGCGAGTCATGTAAATAAGCACATTTATATTTACAATTGAGATTGCCAAAAGTTGAGATAGGCGATAGACATGATTTTATCAAATCAAACACTGGATGTGTTTGATACATGGTGTATCAAATGCGTACTCAATTAATTGAACTTTAATTGCATAGAACAATAGATCCATGTTGCACTAAATGAATCAAGAAATGAACCATGTCTGTAAAATCAGCCATGTCAAAGTCAAGGCTCTTCGTAATATGAGACCTGTATGTATGCGGGTTCGTAGCTTTCTAAATAGGTATATGACCAACAAATGCCCATTTCACATGAAATATACGAATTATATAATGACCACTTGAGAGGCCAATAAAGGGTCATCTATATCTGCTGCTATGGAGATTAGCGCAGTGACCGAGCGTTGCTATAGGGGTTATGGAGTGGTAAGTGTTGCTATGGGGATTATCATGCTGTGCGGTATGTGATTGCCTATGAATATATAATCTGCAAGATAAACACCTCTCCTCCGTAATTAGGGAAGGATTAACAGATTGAGTTGCGGAGATAGCCGTGCAAGTGGGTAAAATTTGTAGTATTCATAATTATAATTTCTGTCCGTAAACCTATCAGGTTGCTTTTTTGCAATGACGTTCAAGTTCTCGGTCAGATTTTTTAGCTGCACAATGATTATAGAAATCTGTGGTTCGTGATACCCAAGCTTAGTAGGGTGTCAGGACAACTTTAATTATTTTCTTAACCCTGAGTTTTACAGGATATTTGGTCTAGAATGTCTGAAACTAAGCCCTGGTACAGGTGCAAATGTGATGTTCTATTTTTTTTCTTCGCTTGTATGTGGAATTAAACCTTAGATCCTTGTTTGAGGGTCTAGATGGGGGGGTCCTGATCCCACTTACCACTTAAATCTTAGCTCATTTCCCACTTCCCACTTAAATTCTAGCTAATTTCCCACTTCCCACTGAATATTTTCATTTCCCACTAAAATGCGTACTTTTAATGAACATTTTGTTCACTTTTAGACAAAAAAAATGACATGATATTATTACACCAATTTTAAATGGTTATATATGTATGTGCATGACCCCGACTCGCGCATTTCTTTTATAGTTTCCCACTAAAATCAGAATTTGTTTCCACTTAATTTGGGCAAAATTCCCACTTCCCACTTAATTGCCCAAATTCCCACTAACAACTTAATTTTCCCCCGATTTCCCACATCCCTCTTAATTCTAAGGCCATTTTCCACTAACCACTGAAATGGCATCCGCACCCTCTTGTTTGTGGGACGCTGGTGTGTGGGACCACGGCTTTAGTGATTTAGATACTGAGCATTGTCTGGTTGGCAAACACTATAATTGTATCCAGTACTTTAATGAACGCTTCCCAGGGCGTACCTACTAGTGGTCTTCAACACGGTAATGTCATTTTAACCACCATGCACAATTGGTAATGTGACAGTAGACTTAGACCTACTGATACATTGAACTTTTCTCATGGGTCCCAAACGCACGCTCAAGGCCTCGAGAAACCCACTTAATCCTCCCAAATATTCCGAGCACGCGACAGCTCTTCCACTGCCCTTGCCACAGGAAAAAACATTTAGCAGAGTGTTTTTCTCAGTCCAGAAATGACAACGGGTGGACGATTTTTTTCAAAGTAAGTAAGTTGACAAAAAATGTTATTGCAGTTGGAGGACTAAAACAATTTTATTTCCCATGTCACACATTTTTAGTCATGTGTGGAAGCATTGCTTTTAAGTGGACACAAAACTTGTCAACATAAAATCTCAGAACCCCGTTAGCTTGTTAGATACAGTGACCTTCCGACTTGACCAGTGGACAGCCTAGTGACCTACAATCCAACTGACCATCTCTATGGTAATGAGCACTCCACGAGCGTGACCCTTCAATGCGGCTTTACCATTATCCCCATTCAGACGACGCAATCTGATTTATGTAAAGTGACGATTGAATGGGAGCCCCTCAATGCAAGACGGCGACCCCGAGGATACGTGATTGGTGCGTGATGATCAACACCTTTTTGTCGATATTCGACTGCTCATTGGTTTTAATTTCAATAACGTGAACTACCTCGTGAAAGTAAACCACGCTATCAAGCAAGCTTTAAAAAATCGGGAAACTGGCAGTGGAACAAAGCCATTACATCACTGTGGCAATAAAACCTTATCAAAATCATCTTTCTAGAGTGACGAAAGCGGGAGGCCTCACTGTAAAACAATGTGTAAGCTTAGTCCTTTTTGAGGATCTTGGCACAGACACTCCGCCACCTACAGTGCACAAGATAGAAACTGCCAATGGCTGCTTAGTATAGCCTAAACTCCCACAATGTTCTCAAGTAAAATCATGTTTCCCAAACTACCCAATCATACTCATCACATAGACGAATGTAGAATGACTTATGGAGACCAGGAGGAAATGGTTAGGATTGATTTCAACGAAGTTCGACTGTCACATCATCCTCTCCAACGCCTCAAACAGAACCCCAACACACGGCCACTTTCGACCTTGACCACTGCGTATCCTTAAACACCCAAGCTAGTCTTTAAAAAGAAGATATCTTGTCAGCAAATGCAAATCACACCTGCAGCTCAAACGACACGGAGCCCGCGCGGCCGGCGAGCCCGGGCGACACGAGGTATACGCTTGCCCCTGCCTCGCCCAGCACGGCCTGCAGCAGATTGTCCACGCCCAGCTTGTACCACGGCAGCGACAGCGCCTGCAGCTCGTACGGGCCTACGTGAGAGTCAGTAGGGGTGTTCAGTATGGTAGATATGTTCACTGGTAGATCCTGAAGACGGGGTGGGGGCGTGCACTTGAGGGTTTTAATGGGTTTCGTAAGGGCGATCGATGGCGGACATGCCAAAAATAAAAATAAAAAACTACAAACATTTTTGTGGGGAAAGGGGGAGGGGTGCCCGGTGCCCCCCCCCCCCATTCCCCTGTATCTGCCTATAATATTCTTAAGCTTTGTATGGGCATGACAGACTGCGAGATAGACGGGTAGAGTAGGCAGGGTCTGCAGCTCCTAGTGGCTAGGGACGGTGAAGGTATGGGTGGGTATGTGGAGTGTGTAGTTTGATGCTATGTTGTTTGGACCTCATGATGTCAATCATTATGTAGGATGGAAGGGGAGGGAAAGCGCTGTAGGTGTATTATCTGGTAAAGATTTGGCAGATCGTGGTGGTGGGGTGTAGATTAAATGGATGGGATGTAAATGCAAAGTTCCTTCACCTTACGACGAGAATGGGGACCTTGCGAAATAATAACACCATGATAAAATCTCTCTGTAGGTTGATAATACGTATCGTATGCTTCTCCGGTGCTATGTGAATAAAGTATCTATTCGGTTTTGCAAAACTCGAGTTGAGGAATAATACTGTTTTATCGTTATAGAGAAGGTGATGTGGCTAAATTGGGCTTGGTGCCTGGGAAGAAGAGGAGGGCCAGTTTATGTCTTTCTCGGAACTATTACAGGGGCTATTTACATAGGCAGATTCAGGGGGCGCATGGGGCGCGCGCACATCCTTTCCCCACCAAAATACTTCATTTTCATAGGGTTTTTGGTATGTCCGCCATCGAATGCACGTACGAAACCCATGAAATCCCTCAAGCGGCCCCCACCCCCCCCCCTTTTTTCGACAAACCTGGATCTGCCATTGATGTATGGACATGTAAAGACAATAGTATAAACTTACCCCAAATATTTATACAAGTCCGTGGTTGAAAAGATCTTCCAATGTATACATTTGGGAGTGTATGGGAGGACATTATTATCAATCACATAGACATATCACTCAGATATATCTTACTAGAGGTCCACAGTGAAACACTTAATGTACGCTCTGTGTGTACTGCGAGTGCTGTGATAGCCTATTAGCTGTTGGACAAAGGTCACATAAAATCAATTCTGACCTAGACTACTACTATACCAACAGAGCCTGGATGACCACATACCATCATATCAATACCAAATACATTTATATGTCGAAAGGATGGGATACTGGCTTGTAAGACATGGCATTAGATTCTTTATCATTGACTCACCTTCCTCGATCCTGAAGCTGGCATCACGCTGTGACTGAACAGATCCGTCAATGTGATCCAATCTGAAACAGATGCCTATGTAGGTGTTTGTATGTTCACTATGATACAATCAGCAGATCATCACGTTTTTATTTCATAGAAGACTTCATCTTTATCTGCCCGACGTGTGGATCTCAGTATGACCGTCTGTTTACATGCATGTCTACATGTCTGGGTGTATGTATGCGTCTTTTCACCTTGCCAAGAAGCCTGTTTGAGAATGTCATCTGTCTGCTTGTCATTTTTGCTTCCAGTCAAACTTACTCATTCTCTAAATTTTTTTTTCGGTTTCTTTTCTTATAGAAACAACATATTCCGTGCAGAAATTCTTTGGGAATACGAACTCCCGTTCCCGTAATCATAATGACTGAGCTAGGCCCTATATCTAGTTATATTATCGGTGGGTTCACCAATCGGCTGGCCTCACCTGAGTACGCTAGACCGGTGTCTCAGGAAGAAGCCTGGGTAGTTGACAGCCTCCAGCGCCAGGTAGCCGGGAAAGAAGTGGTTCTGGCGCCACCAGAAGGTGGCGTCCTCGTCAAACTCCTCCAGGTTACGACCTCCGACCTTGACCTCTAGCTCCAGCTGGTAGCTGCATGTAGTTATAGTGATCGACGCTAACATGATGGTTAACTTGGTTATACATGGTCTGGTAGCTTTTGAAAAGGCTGGGCATAGTTGAAGATGGTCATGTTATAACTTTTTGATTACATGAATATGTATGTAGCTATATATATTTTCGGTTCATATTTGATATTTTTATATATTTGCAAATCTTACCTCCTTGTAGATCCATTTGAAAGCATGGGTAGAAAGAAAAATGTTAAAATCAGTGACACCTGGAATGTAGACAATGTAATGAAAATAGTGATACTAGGAACACAGTATTAGTTGGTAAGTGTTAAAACCATCGGAAATTGAAAACACGATAATAACAACAAATAAGCTAAATCTGTATGTATATATGTATATAGATGAAGTGGTCTGACAGTCACAGATGTTCGATTAAAAAAAAGTTGGTGGTGGTGCGCGCTTACAGATTATATATAGAGAAAATGGAGATGCAAAAATGCCCGCGTGAGACAGCTAGGTGTCCTTAAAATTGGAGGTATGCACATGGACAAGTGCCACCAGTGTACTCATGACTGTCTGACCCCAGTGAGTTGGTGGCTGCTACCTGTAGTGGCGGATGTAGTGGCCGGGCTTGTCGGCCGCCTCCAACGTCACGGTGCCCGCCTGCCCCGTCAGCCCCGGCGAGTGCAGCCAGAAGCGTCGCCCGGCATCAGTCACACGGATTATCTGCGGTTAGCATATGATGGTATTAAAAAATGGGCTGTGTTTTTTTTCCCGTTATCCCACTGTTAGAGTGAGCCTGCGGAGCCCACTCCGCGTCACTTTGTAGTCGAAAAAATGACAGAGTCCGTAAAAAAGATGAAAAATTGGGAAATTAACCCGTTCAGTGAAAAATAGGGTCGATGGCGCTGGATGGCTGGGACGCATGGCCCAGCGGATTCTTGCGGGCTCCGTGCAGGCTCCGTGCTACCTCCGCATCACCTCCGCGAGCAAATATTGCACGGAATTCTCTAGAGAAGTGGATTTTTCACGCCGCGTAAGAACTCCACGTGGAGGGGGATTATTGATTGAAATTCCTTTGATCTTTTTTTTACTTCGCTGGTCGCCGCACGAAGCCGTATTTGGCCCCGACGGACTCCGTCCGTCCCACGTAAAATGAACGTCGTTCACCTCCGCTGTACGCCGGTGTACGCCGCAAGACCTAACCGCACCAAGAATAGTGCGGACTCCGTCTGCCTCTGTGCTCACACCGCAGTCGACGTCTGTTGGTGCCCTGCTGTGCTTTTTCTTGCAATTTTGCCAGCGGCGTCACTTCTACTCCGCCAGGAGTGGGCATTTTCTCTAAAAAAAAAAATAGCCCTAGCACTAGGACGGTGTTTGCACGCGTAGGGACCGTGGACTCCGCTTTCCGTGTGTTCACTCTAACAGGGGGGTTATGTTCAAATTTATAGTTTACCTCTAGTCGGTATATGGACTCTTTTGCAATACTTTCTAATGTTACAGACTTGTGTTCAACAAACGAGCACATTCCCAAAGATGTTTAATAGTGATAATCGTATTCTGTAACACAGCTAAAGGTTTGAAGTTCACGCATTGCCAGGCTATACATATTTCACCACTACCCAACGCTGGCAGATCCAGGTTTTTGAAAAAGGAGTTGGTGCACTTATGGGATTACGTGGATTTTGTACATTCGATCGATGGCGGACATGCCAAAAACGCTATGAAAATGAACTATTTTGTATTTTGGAGGGAAAAGAGGTTGGGGCGTGCCCCTGCCCCCCCCACCCACCCACCCACCCCCACCCCCACCCCGGATTTGCCTATGCCCATTTTTATTCAACTGAAATGTTCCTAATAGTGCAATCGCGAAGACACACCACGTAAAAGGTCATGTGATGTGACGTGGTTGCTCACCCACCTTGTCGTGAAAGCCGTAGCCGATGTGGTACGTCTGATAGTTCTCTGACTGTAGATAGTACGGCCCTAGAAAAATACAGTACTGTAAAACACATGCAATTTATAAGACGGTGTTTCAGTGTATATAAGGAAGGTTATTTAAAAAATAGTTATCATATTATATGATAATATATATGCTTTAAGACATATATTTTAGTGGAATATATACGTATCTTGAAAAATTATTGTGGTAGCCATACACGTTTACTTGATAATGTTCTTGGTACTAAGTATTTTTCATTAATTAAAAATAAGTATGTTATCATCATTCTTCTTTTTTATCAACTCCTTAGCACGTACAAAATGTTTTTCTAGTGTACTTCTAACTTTAATAGGTCACATCGACACTCATCTCAAAATGTTATTGCCATTGTACAGCCTACGTGACAAATAAAGGTAGAAAAGAAAAGCCCGTGTTTCAATAATGCAATGATGTATCAGATGGTTTCGTTAAATTAAGCACAATCTAATTACTCTTTGAATCCAATCCCAGATAGTCTTAGGTCTGATTGTGTAGGTGTTTTTTGACAAGCCCACGTGTCTCTAGAACGTTTTCCCCTCACAACAGTCCTCCTTACACTGACCCAAGGTCAATGGTTTGTAGTTGATTAGCATTTCCAGATCCAATCGCCAATAGGGACTGGGGTCACAACACTCATCCCAAGCCTTGCAACAAAATTTGTCATTATATGATATTTAGACGACCAGGCAATCGAAAATTTGAGTTCGAGGTGAGTGTATTTTAAGGCGCCAACAATTCCTACCTTTTCATGATTCTGGATATGCACCAAGAATGATAACTATAAGGATGATCTCAGCCTATTCCAAAAGGCCCAGGTAAGTCTGTGGGTAAGTTTGAGGCACCAAGAATTTTAACAATGTTCGGAGTTTGGAACATTTTATTGGTGAAGCAAAAAGAAAACAGAAGATTACTTGGAACTTATTAATCAACAAATAAAAATATGTTGTCTGACTTCTTTACACGCATTAAGCTACAACACCCTCAAGGGAGTCAGGTGGCCAACTCTAATGAACACCTAGGCCGTATTGTCCTCGCAAATCCCACTCTAACTCCCTTTAACTCCACAATGTGATTAAGCCTTTGTCGTGATGACATCTTGCTTCATCTAGTGTAACTAGAGCAATATGTCTTATAGAAAATGCGATGATGGTTGGGACGTGTGATAACTATAAGGACTGCTCTTGGCTGTTGTGGTTAGTTAGAAGAAAAATATCAACAATGACCTGTATATGAGTAAAATGTGAGGTGCTAGTTTGTTTGGTTTTCTTTTTTGTGCGTTTTTTTCAGGAAGATTGTCTGCATTTTTATGCCGTTGTTATTGCTGTGACTGTTGGTGTTTACTTTGGCATGTGCCTACATGTAAATTTGGTCGACGTTGCGGGACTTTGTCATTTTTTCGCATTTTTTTTCGAAAATCCGGGCGGAGCCTTCTCGGTGTAATGGGGGGGTAAGAGTGTTGGTATTTTAGTCAAAAGCTTTTCAATGTTACCACTTCATTTTGAGATCTGCCAGTACAACATTACAGACTGACTATGTTTGGGGTCAACCCCACATCCATCATCGTCATATATCACGGCTATATACGCAGTACATGAAAATGGACTTGTATACAAGGCTGTATGAAATATCAAGACGTGAAAACCGATGATGCACATACATCTACATGAAGTTGAGCTTATTTGAGGCTTTGTTCTAGGCTGCAATAATAGGCATAAACGCTACGCCCCACCACAAACACCTCAGTAAGGAATTACTACAGATTGAGCAATTCATTGTGTAAAGCATGCACTAAACTCCTAAAAACCCACATGTCACATTCACAACAACACATTTCCCACGATACTAATGGGGGATCGCCGCCACCGCTGCCGACCCTGAATGGGAAAGGCGCTGTAACCAACAACCCAGCCCATTGATGAGCACAATCAGTGCTCAGTGAGCACGGCGCGTTGATGGTCGCCATCTGATGGTGACCACGTGGTCATTTTTGCCCAATGCGTGTTTACTGTGAATGCATATGCTTTATTTGGAAGGGAGTTCATTCGATTTCTATGGTTCTATGCTAGATCGATTACTTTCAATTAAAACCATCACCAAATTGATACGACTTGTGCTCTATAAGGAAATCATATCTTATTATCATTTCATAAGATAGCAACATGATCCTACATATGTTTAAGAAGACCACCAATCTGTTATATGCAAGTTGAGGTCAACATTGGGTGGGGGCGGTGTCAATAGAGAACCTTCCTTTAATTGTTTACATGTCTTTTTAAACCTAGTATTTGTTGTTGTGTCGTCTTAACTGCTGTATAAAATAAGTGCCAAAGATTTAAAAATTTCAAGTTTATTTAATTTTGCTAATAAGCAAAATTAAATAAACTTGAAATTTTTTAAATCTTTGGCACTTATTTTATACAGCAGTTAAGACGACACAACAACAAATACTAAGTATAATGAGAGGACCTGCTGCAGTTCAAATAATGAATTTATCTTTTTAAACCAGTTAGTGCTTTGGGGTGAAAAATGGTTATAATAATATTTATGTAAATGTGCAATGTGGTAGTCCATTGTCCACGTATTCACGTAGCAACCTACTTACCAAGAACTTCTGCCACGATGAAACTGACCGCTTGCAACAAACACAACGTCCTCATGTATGGCCCCATTGCTAAAAAGGAAAAACAAAAATGGCTTTTCTCATAATAAAATAGGCCCTGCAAAGATGACTGGCAAATTCTGAAATATTTCAAGGAAAATTTTCCCTAAAATGGAGGTTACTAGTGCAAGTCTCATCTGTAGCCTCTTCAACCAGACCTTTTTTATGGCATTTTTGGAGAGTCCACAACCACAGCGTCTAGGGTCAAGCTAGGCTCAGCTGTTGTCTGTCACAGTCACGTGACTATCTAGGGCTTGATCACGTGATAACATTTAAAACAAACAAGAGTACACCTCTATGCCGTTAATAGGTAGTAGCTCTAGCTGATACAACACAAACAAATGTAAACTGAGCTTCCTAAAAATGTACTACCAGTCTAATATATGTAGATCTACCATTAAAATATTAAGTTGGCTCATTTGTTTCGATTGTTAAGTCATTAAAACGTGAAATATTTTGTTTACAATCAAAACGTGCAAACACTGACTCAGCGCCCCACCTAGATATATTTGCCAACATCAAATAGAGGCAATATAAATATGTGTACACTGTATTGATAAAAATTGATGAAATGTTTTTTCTATAATTGTGTATTTGCCATTTGTCTTATTTGTTGTTTACGTACATGTTTCCTCGCGTTTTGTGTGTGCTCTTTGTTTGTCATGACAATATGACTCCTAAGTTATGCATTTTATTTCATTCTACCCATTTTATCAGATGCATTCATGAATGTGTCATAGCGTGTTCTTTCTCTTGGTATAAATAAAATCAATCGCATCGCGGGTGTATGCATTTCTTTCTGCATCATTTTTATCAAACTAAAAATGTAAGTGGATGCCAAAACTAAAAATGTCTTGAGGTAGGGATAGTTGGGGTCATGGAACTTTCTTTTTGTTCTTTTATTCATTGAGCTAGAGATTTGAGTGGTTTACCCGGTAATTTGGTTTTCTTTTAGAAGTAGGCCTCATTAGTTTCTAATTGGGCAGCACTAAGCAGTTGTAGGGTAGAATTTCCTTTTCTTGGTCACGTGCTTAAGACAACAAAGAATGAAGCCTTACTCTTCATAATGACCCATCTGTAAAACTTTTTAACTTCACGGTCTTCCCAATGTGATTGCTTTACTCACGTGTCCTAGCACTTTCTTTGTCATAGGACTATTGTAAGGTTGTCCAAGCATATCATATAATATGCAAGAGATAGTAGAAAGATAATATTTGTAGCTCTAAGGTAGGAAAACAGTTTCTTAAAACAATCAAGTCAATTGCAATACGCTCATCTGTGTGTCATTTTCAATGTCATATGGCCAGTTATGTCAAGCTTAATGGATGAACAACACTCAAGACCAAAGAGCGCATGACGGTTACAAACACAAATTTATGGCACTGTTTATATACAAAAACAAACTACCAGAAGACACAATTAGATCTACCTTGGTTGGAACAGTTAAATGGCACTTTGGAGATGTGATCTATTGAACAAGTGGGGTTAAGAATGAAATAGTATTAAAAACTCGATTGAAGTCTGATAACTTTTATAAAACACCCCAGAATACACTTCCCACCACCTGCCACGAGTATATAAGAGATATGTTAATTTTGAGAGGACCACCAACACCAGGTGTTATTTCAGTTAGGCAATTAGGCGTTTCTGCACTCAATATCATTGGGAAGTAAGAAACTAAAAGTACTCAAAATGTGGCGACGTGTCCGAAATCCGGTGCTCATAGGGCCACTGTCCTCGCTTGGGATCACCAGAAAATCCGAGGATTTCTCTCTAATCAACATGTACCGCGTGACCTGCCACGTGACCTGCTATAAACCCTAAACGAGACTGATTGACACCATAGTGACAATTCATGTTGACCTGTCAAACCCATCATTTATTTTTGCCAGTGGGACATCTAGGGGTGTCTGAAGAGTTGAAAAGTAAGCTGAGTACATGCACCTCGTGTCAATACTATTTGGAAAGAAAAGTTGTTTGTTTTTATTGAAAAGGGCGTGCCTTCCCACCGATCCCATGTCAGTGTTGATTTAATTGGGCATTGCATAATTGTGCGTTTACACACCCTTCCAAATCACAAGGTCACTTTACTACATACAGATTCAAGCCCATGAATCTAATGGGTTATGAGTTGAATTAGAATACACTCAAACCCAATATAGCCTGTGTAAGATGAATAAAGGAACACCAGTTGACTCTTCTGCCCGAGAAGAATTGATTAAAAAAAAAGCTCATTTGGAAAACCTTGCTGCCAGTTATACCTCGTATCAGTGATAATTTGTTCCTTGATCTTCAAACCTTCAAGCAGTTAAAGGAGGTTTTTTTCGGAGAGAAACCATTACACGAAGTCGGCATTTCGTCGATTTACTACAGCACATTTGATATTGTGTATGATTAGTCTTGTATGTTTTGTTCTTATTATAGGGCATTTTCATATGAATCTGTATGGATGTTCATTCCCATTGTTAGGAAAATAAAATCCATTCGGTTTCATTAAATAAAACTATTAAATCACAAAAGATAATCTAGAACTCTACGAAAGACATAGCAAAGGGACATATATACATGAATTAAGGGGAAAACAAAAGAGACCACGTCACTAAACCATGGCTTGACTTGAGTCTCAGATAACATTGGGGTTCATCTTATTTCGGTTGCTCTAAGTCAAAAGCAATTTGCATAAGGCACAAGCAAAATGAAGTTGGAAGCTGAAAAGAGACATTTACTCTGTAATTGGTCGCCACATCTCTTCAGTATAATCTCTTTACTGGAAGTTACTTACAAATAATGCCAGTATTCAGCAAGTGGCAATTTGCGAATGTAATTGTAAAATGTCTTACGGATCTGCTTTTTTTAATGAGATCTCTTAGTTTGGGTGAAATTACTTAGCATTGCTACATCTGTACCATTTATTTCAGTCAACATTCAAAAATGGGCGTTTTAGTCATGCGCCCACTCCTCATAATAGAAAAAAACATCACTGTTAAATTATCACCTCTCTAACTTGAGCGTATGACCAATGTAGCTTTACACAGCTTTATAGTCCATGCTCAACTCAAAGGTCGCCTTGTGAAAGAAAATATTTCCGTTAGGACAAATGATCTCTGCCCGTTAACCGCTTTTAACTTGACACACGTGGTTTCAAGACAGTTTCTTGAGGTGATGCTCTTAAAGTGTGTGACATTTCACAACCACTTACCAGGGGTTGTGACGTCACTTAGATTGTATAATTGTCTCTGTCTGTTAAAAACATTGATGTGAGTATGCGTGTGCCGTGATACGTGCGTAAATATTAATATATGAGTAAATTTAGTATGATTTAGAGTGCTACCTTTTACCATGGCACAAGTTGTAGATGAAACAAAGTGTGGGGTGGGGGGGGGGGATAAAAGTTAAACTTGATTTCGGAGAATGGCTTGAAAATTTGGGTGCATATTAAACTTTGAGGGGTGTGGATGATTATCATACCATAATGGTTTCATTTTAACATACACCCCACCCCGACTGCCTATTTCAATAGCTAGTACCATAGAGGCGATTGTGTCATATTGTTTTAATTATAAGATTTTAATTATAAGATTCTAATGTATACTCACTTCTTTTGTGGATGCTCGACATCGTACTCCGAATAATAGTTCTGGATGGTTTGTTCAACAGGGTTTATCCTTAATCCAAATCTTTTTAATCCTTTTACGTCTATGCTAGTCCTCTTGTTCAATCATGTAGTTTTTAGAAATAGTCTCTCCGGGGACTTCGCCAACATAAGTCTCTACCGTACAACTGAATAATGATAATAACACACCTACATAACAGAGTAGATAAAATTATTCATATTAACGGCTGACGTACCCACAAAAAAGACACTTAGTTATTAAATGACCCCCACTTTTAGATTACCAGATATGGTTCACTTTTGAATACATATTATTACAGACACAGCCTAAAACGGAGCACATGGCAGGCTGGTATCTTCTAATCAGCGCCCGTCAACGAGTGAGCGCCACTAATGCTACCGTGTCTACAGTAATGAGAGCAGGAACCCTCCCCATACACTCACACTACACATAGTTACTGCCAGATGATGTTTGATGCAGAGTCCCTGCATTATGGATATTATTCCATGGTTGTTTGACAGGAAGTGACATCTGGCGATGATGCGAGAGTTTACGTACGAGAGAGACAGCCCTGCAGCCGTCGGGGTTTGCGGCGTCCCTATATAACGTGTTTAGGTGGGGGTTGAATGGATGGTGGAGAAGCTTATCTTTATAGGCTGTTCATTAGGATATTTCTAACTCTAAGCTAAGCTGGACATCTCTGAATTGTCATCCCACTGTTGCAGTGAAAGTTCAAGTACAGTTGCTGGTGATTGGTGACATTGTAGTTGTATATTATAACTAATCAGAGGATAATGCATGGATTATGTAAATCTGCTGGAACGCTGATAGGCATCTTGTACGCTATGTGTACGGGCATATTCCCGATTAAGCACTTACCTTTTAAACAAATAAACCAAATATTAACTCATAAGTTATGTACATGCCAACGTTACCACATCCTCACACAGCTCACAAAAAATCACCCTGCACAGTTTAAGTTGGAACTTTTCATCTAGACCTACAGCGTTTAACAAAATTATGTCATCACGGTGTTGTTAATTATTGTTACATATATGCTAGGTTAGGGTGGCACCAGCATTGAGCCTTCAAACTATCCAATTAACATTTGATAGACTATTTTACACAAATATAATTTTCACTATGAACGCCTGCTTTGAATTTTGGACATCACCCACTAATAATCATCTCATCGTGTGTTCAATATACATCCAACAGTTGAATCCATAACAACATCCCTGCTCAGATGCATGTGCATTTCATATGGTATGCATGTCTTTTCCATTAACTCCGGGATCCGCTTCCCTCCTACATGATTTGGACCAAAAGCAGACGAACTTTCGATGACATTAGACTCTGGCATCTGAGCAGTAGGCTGGGAACGTAATCACCACGTGCAAGCGTGGTTTGATTTTCAAAATCAATCTGTACTCACCTAGAATGGGGCTCTGAATCCAGGGGTCAATATGCATGGTAAGGTATTGAATTGAATTGACCAGCTCTAGCTTGACATTAGAGCTAGAAGATGCCACCACAAGACATGGTGGAATGGTGGAATTTAACTTAGCATTAACAACTAAGTATATAGAAGGTCTTTGAAAGACTAGCACTGCCCATGTGTTTCCGGTGTACAAAGGTAGCCATTCCTATAGAATTTCAACAAACTAAAAATATATAGTTTAGTAGTTAGTTTGACTACAATAGATTTTAGGTTATATGTGAATACATGTGTATGGTTGTGGGAGTTTTTCTGTTGGACCTTTGACATGAAACACGTGTTGCTCCTGTACATAGTTTCATTATCCATTCTTGTTGCTTAAATATGAATATGAATGCTGTAATATGTAACTTCATCTTTACGACCCACTATATTGCATTTTTCCATTTCAGTTAAAACAGATATTCAATTGTTAACGAGAATGTGGACAAATCTCGTATGAAAATAGTTACGTATTGCCATTTCAATTCTTCAATTCTTCAATCTTTATTTCCGAAAGGGCCGATGGCCGTACAGGAAATTTTATCTGCACTAATATTATTAAATGCTCTAGAAACAGACAACACAGCCCACATTCACACACTATCTACTAGATTCGACTGTTTTCACAGATTCTCATGGCTTCTAATGGAATTAGTCAATTTCTTTGTTCACCTCTTTCTCTTTCTTGTACAACATGTAAGAAAAACGCGAAATGTACCGAGTTTTCTGCACTACGGTACGGGCGGTACTGGTTTATTTTCTTCCATGTAGACCTAAGAAGCAGTTATGTCTTCTTTTTTATTTTCTATTTTTTTATTTATTATTCTCTTTTTTTTTTTCTTTATTCTTTTTTTAGGTCGGTCGTGACATGCATCGTCACTGGAACAGTGGAGATAATTTGACGAAATAAGATTGTATTTGCAGCATATAAGTCACATACTCGAATACAGGGTATGTATCAAATATGAATGAAATACAATGAGTATCTTCACTCCTTAAAATGTTTTGTAATGGAATAATGGTATATTTTAGGATATATAATTGATATGATGTATATCCAAATTCAACTGAATAATAATATAAACCTATGTGGACGTGTACAGGATAATTTTGTTACAGAATTTAGCTTGGGTACCTGTGTATTCGACATGGCCCCGTTAAAAGTCGTACATGAGCAACAGGAAGCCGGGGATGTAAAGGTACATAGGAAGTAAGATGTTTATAAATGAAATAAAAGCAAGGCCAATGATGTGATTTGTTAGCATACAAAGCACAACACAGCCCTTCTGAAATGCAAACCAAATAGTCGCATTGCACAATAAATCATAAGAAGCCCACTGGGATCCTATGGTCATCTTTTCACTTAAATTTGTTTTTATGATTCTATTCAACGTTGGTGTGGCTGTATTGAAGTTGACTGCATTATCTGTTTATACTTTGTAAGTTTTCCCTATTTGCTCGTGGGTGTCCACGCATTTACCTTATGTATATCCGAACCAATTTTCTAGTTTCTAGTCCAATATGGCTGCTACGTGTGTATAGAACATACATGTATCAGAAAACTATATACGGTGGTAGAATGAAAATGGGATAACAAGAGAACGTAGAACATGGCTTGTATCAGTTTAATGTCAGATTGTATTGAAGACACGACTCATCTATCTGTGTAACCAACGAGAGGATTGTGTTACAATACTGCATCATAATTTTATTCAACGATAAGGCCAAAACAACATAATAGGCAATCTTGTTTTACGGAACAGGTATGTTTCCAATAGGCATTTGACTATATTTCTGCTATTATAATGCGTGAGTCACAAAGCACGGTATACGGCTTAAAAGTGAGCACCATACTTTCCTTCTTTTTGTGATTACATAACTTAACAATTTTTATACTATTGCTACTATCATCACATTCTTTTAATATTACCTTTTTATTGAGACCACAGGTCTTCTAAAACCATACAGAGGCCGCGACATCTGCTTCCGGAAAAGATAGAATTGTGTGATTGCTATGGCTTCTTTTAACAGGTACACTTATCTTCTTCTGCACTATGGAAAAGGTAGTCTCTTTTTACAGCATGTTATTGAGTAAGCACATTGTTTAAAAATCAAAACTGGGGAAAAGGGAAATTCAAGAACTCGACAATCTATATTACTTTTTTAAAATATAACGCACAATACAAGTATTATCAACCATCAAATATGGAAGCACATGTTGAAAGCTTTACCGAGCATGCAGTTTTTAAATACCTCTTTTATATGTTGCCAAATATGTTGCTGATACTTGCTGTACAATCATTTTACTACAATGACGGCAACTGCAACCGTAAAGTAAAACTACAAAACACACATTTTAGGTGCACTGTCTTGCCGAATTCCACCTTAAGCATCTTAGCCGCACATAGCTCCCAAGGCCTACATTCTGTCCCCGATATCATACAAAGTGCCATGTTCCCGCCTCAGTTACGGTCCCTCCAGCAGCTGCTGTCTGTCACTCTACTGGACACGTCTCCAGCCACCTCAATGACACGCACTCATTTGATTAAGAGGCACAAAGAGTGTGGGTGCTGTCGGCACAGATAGACAACCATCACAGCTGCTACTACAATGGGTTTGTAGTAAACATCTTGCCAAATCGTGTGCTGGCGCTAGGTTCTTCGAGTAGGAATGTTCTTGGCTTTAATTTTGTTAAAACAAGTTGAGAGTCATAGTGAGCTGGCTGTCTTAATTGGTATTGAATAGCCTGTAGCTGAATATGATATGTTTAGTGATAAATCTACAGCTATTACGTGATCAACAAACCATGTTATGCAGCTATGAGAATACTGTTTGCCTGCAGTGCTATTTATTCTTAATTTTGAATAAAGTAGTCAAACCGGTAATTGACGGACAGTAAGGGGAAACAAAGAAATTGTCTATATCTTGGTTTGTTGCTGACATTTTATGAGCAACAATTAGACATAGGACTATCTGATATAGTGCATTCAAGATGGTTGCTTCCACAACTGTATCTCCCCGCATCGCATGTCCTCTATTGGGCATTGTTCGTAGGCGTCTCACCACTGACAATGGCGTCTGTGCGTATGACAGCCGCAGCCAGCCTTTTGTATACAAACTAATTAAATTCACACCGCTGAATGGTGCACGGATATTGTTAACTGTAAAAAAACTCTTTTGGCGTGAATGGTGCACGGATGTGTGGGGGTCTACGCTGACTAGAATGCCTATGTATAAGGTTTTTCGAATGTGCAATATTATCCCTCAATTCTTGCAGCTACTTATTACAGCATACATCTCCACAATACTGACATTTTCAGGTTGTTGGAAAATGGGGGGGGGGGGGGCAAGTGGATTCCATTGATTTTGTACACAAAATGTAGATGTTGCGACCTTGTTACGACCATGTTTAAGGAAAGGGTGTGCTGAGTAGATCTATGGCTTTAGATGTTTCTGATTTCTAGTTTGTAAGCCTATATATCTGTGAAATCAGTGAAATCAATTGCTGCGAGTTATAAGTGTGGTTACACGTCCAATTAAATTCTAATTAATCAATTCATGTCTATCTTAATAGGACTGATCATCAGAATTATCGAACTTTTAGCTGGGTCAATCTTGGTTAAGATTGCTTGGAAATCGTAGATCAAAATCCTCTAAAGTTACTCATATATCAATATGTGGTGTATTTATGATCATAGTACGCATGGCATTTTTTAGAATAGAATGTCCAATAATACAGTCATCAAAATTAGGAAAGAGTAATCAGAAAGATTTTAACTGTTCATGTCGTCTTAACTGTTCATGCCGTTGCCTTCATGCACTTCTGGAGCCTGATAATGGTAGCAAATATATATGTCGAGTGAATAAATGAATTCATAGAAGAAATGCTCAAATGAATGCAAAATATTAAGTGTAAGACTGAATATGTACACAACAGTTTCGATTGTCAACAGAAATGGCAACTACCGCACTTAACATATTAATTTAAAAATCATACCAGGAATTCTCGGCAATTCATTTGAACACGGAAAACTGGGTACTCGGTAGGATTTTGGTTTACATGCTTACTGCTTAACAACTCTAATTCATTTATACTAGGCTTATTATACAGATGTTTACTCGGTAGACAGATGGACACGGGATTATCTGTAACAGATTAGCTAAGTTTGTGGATTCTCCCCAGTTTGATCCATGTAAATCTACATATGACAAAGGAGCAGATGGGCTAGCAATATTTGTTTTTCATTACATCGATCTAATTACATTTTTGTTTGTGGATCTCTGTGGGTAATTATGACCACTTAAAAAGTTTGCATCATTAAGGTACGTGATTAAAAAGGTCTAATGTAAAAAAAAATCCACAATAACAACGATGGTTATCGGCTAATATAAAAAGAAAGATTTCAAAAAAGAACATTAAAAAGATGTGATGGTCTGGCGAGATGGTGAATAACTAATAAGTGGACGTACAGCAGAAAATGAGAGTAGAGCGTGGTTATTACTATTTGATGGATGAGGCGGATGTGGACAGGTGCCCGGATCACAGCAACATGGCCCACATGGACAGGACGGTGCAACATCACATCTAGCTACAACGTTCATCTTGTATTACATTTAAACTCTACAACTGCGTTCTCAATTAGATGGCGCCTTGAAGGGGCATAGTATTTCAATTTTGGATCTTTATTGGGCAGTTATAGCAATCATTTACTTAGCATGCTGTATTATGATACATGGATACCTAGCGACATGGCCTTTTTAAGAATAGAATGCTCATAATATAGTCATAAAATGTCATTTCTTTTACTCTTCGTTAACTGCATTGGACTCTCTTGTATCTTCGCACAACAGTGGCATGTGTTAACCATTTTTTGCATCTATCTGCTTATGCTCGACCTCTCTTTGTTGCATATAGATGCATCTATATCCCCATCACTGTGCCTGTATCATGGATCAGCATCCCCCGGCCGTCCCATCCCTGGATCTACCACGTGACTAACAACACCTCCGAGGCTGGCGCCACTCTGTCTCTATCAGTGCACGCTGACAACCCACGCTACATGCAAGGGCGGGGGACCACTCACAGCCTACATACCTTACCATACTTGGTCTCATTGTGATAGGTTATAATGTTTAATTTGAATGTATTTATGTTTAAAGTAAGTATTAAACTATCAACTGACATTTATAATCAAGAAAACGTTTATTTCATTTGATTGGAAACGTAATTTCCGGTCCCTGTTGAGTTGTTTTCCCGGGTTGTATTAGAACAATTGTACCACTTAAACGGTTGATTGATTTGTAAAGACATTTTTATGTATTCAAACTGGAAGAGATTTACAAACTTAAGTCATGTTACGTGTTACTCGGTGTGAATACTAGTATTATCAATGTTACGAATCCAACATATCTCGACGAACGTTTATAAAACCTGAGATCTTTTATATACATACATGTAGTAATGTACGTGACCATCGGTGGTACTACACTGACCTAATCTCTTACACACACAAAAAAACATGTCTTCGGTCATTGCAAGTTAACATATCATATTAAAGTCACACTCAATGGGGATGGTAACAAAAGCACCTGTCCAAGTAATCATGATATCCTTCTGCCTTTCAAAACTCCAACTGCCTAATATGGAATATATTTACGTGGGTGAATTATCATTAACGTCTACCAGCCAATCCATCTCGCCCTTAGCTAAATAACTGTTATCCACCCATCACGTCAGTTCAAAGTAAACTGCTTCATGCGTTGGTCCAATACCTCAATCATGCACCATTAGTATGGAGCTAACATCCCTCACTGTACAGTAAACCCTCACAATAAACGACCACCTCTATTTGTTTTCATACAAGTGATAAATTTAAAAATGTTCTTGTTGTACGGTAATTTGCACCGCATACTGTAGATGATGAAAGTGTCCGTACAAAACAGGTGTTCGCTTTACCTGTGAACTAAAGAAAAGGTTTCACTGTGAGTCTAGTGGGCTTCTTCTGATCATGCGCAGTCTGCGTGAGTGCGCATGCGTCGACATTTGTCATAGTTACGTCATCAAAGGAACAGGTTCATCAGACGTGATGGAAGTCCAGCATAAAATGTGGCTAAAATTACTGATATACACGAGAGAGGAATTGTAAATTTATGGAACTATAATGTGAAGACTATTATTATTCATGACACCAAATATAACAGCTTAACATTATAGATTGGCTTGCCATGTTAATTGATTAAAGTCTAGTTAACTTATAGAGAGCTGTGCATTTGTTAGCTTCTTTTTGGTTTGAATACAATTTCTTCGTTTATAGTTTTCAATAAAATTTCACACAATGAATAGATATTACTGTCAAAACCGACCATTATCCATTCTGCATCTTCGCTTGTAGTACAAACCCCATGAAAATTTAATACACTTTTACGCTAGCCCCACTTCTATTTCCCCCACACCAGAAACTGCCAGTGAGCAAAACATTGGTCCACTAATAGATTTGAAACAAGATTGAGCATCGTGAAATTACAGCCATCATGAAGTGGTGATACAAATGGGAGGGTGCGACCGTGTGACAGACAGTCAGATAAGGCACCTGCTGTACGTATGCAAACCCGGCAGACAGATGTCCCCGCACGCTCCAGCTATTCATCATCGTGGTCTCAGTGGCCCAATGGGCACAGTCCATGTCTCACAGTTTTATTGATACCAAATCACCTACTCCCTGATAATACTGTTGTACAAATGTAAATGCAGCTTTAAGTTTAAAAAAGATATTATATAAACAAATTATGCAATTGTAGTATGGGAGATTTATTTGGGGTATCTATAATAATGGAAGACTGTGCAAAAGTTCATTTGGCAGGCACATAGTTTTCCTCTGAACTTTTAAATTGATACTTGTAAATATTTCTATGATTTGTGGGTCTGTGATTTCGATATATGTGTGTACGTATTTCAAAATGAAATCATAATTGTCACAGAACAAGTGTTTATCAGTTTGCTTTTTATTTGAATTGTACAGAATTTATCAAGAAAATCAGCCAGAAAAACCACCAGAAATGTACAGAAAAAGTATCAAAAGAAGAGTTCATGACATTTGTTTATATATAATTTATTTAAACATTGGATATACACGTAAAATTGTCATGTTATGACAAAACTGATAAATAAAAGTTTGCCCAATACATGAAGAAAATCATAAATTACTTATATTCACACACAGTAAGAAAACAGATAAGAAATAAAGAATAGCTTGCATCATTTTGTGTAATGCGAATGTCCGTAGAAATAAATCTTCTCTAAAGCACAACAACTTCTACAGAATTGACGTTCCTCTAGTTTATTGTTGAAACCATACATCAGAATGAAAAAGAAGAATGAGAGAAATTTCAAAGGCACCTTAAGAGAAAAACAGCAGAAAATAGTCTCCCGGTAAGAGTTGATTTGTTGTAATACAGAATTTTTATCTGCTGCTACCGCCTTAAGTCTTGGAGATGGGGCCTGAAAAAGAAAAGAAACACGAGAATTACTATACAGACCAAACGGTAAACGACAGGAAATGTACTCATTGGCTTTCGGTGCTCAACTTTCCTTCTATTCTTAAGTTATTCGAGGTGGTAATCAAGATGAACGCAGGCATCATTCATTATCCCAAAGCATAAGCAAAGATAAATTACAGTTTGCCCCTTCAAAGGTATTTTCACAAGCAACAATTGTGATACGGGAAATGAGCTGGATGATTCCTTAGATATTTCACCAACATACACTAGACAGATGCTCTACTTACAGAAGGACATAGCCACGGAACTGGGGTTGGGGTAGTGTGTCTTGGGCTGGAACATGGCAGCGTTTTTCTTGCAGAAGCTCTGGACGCCCTTGTCGACGAGGGAGGTGACGTACTCGATACGCGCAAAGCACGTCTGGCCCTCGAAGTCATAGTTGATTCCGAAACAGATCTGAGGGGTGCTGCCGATCTCGTCTGCATGGTTGGGAAAAGATTGGTTCTTTTATTCTGATGCCAAGTGTTTTACTGGTTTGAATATTATGTTTTATAGCTTACATGTGTGTCTTACTTGTTTTATGGTCAAAGACATGTGCATTATACTGGAGTCCTCCTAGTATGTTATATCACGAAGGTACTGTTACATTAAACATGCATATTGTTCAAACCTCTTCGTTCATTATCATCCTACTCTATAGTGCTTCACCTCAGCACTTTGTTTTAATCGCATTTGACATGACGAGCCATTCAAAAGCTGTACTCACCAAACTTGGCTGCAATTCCACCTCCCATGGTGACACACTCCTTGATGCACTCAGCCAGGCTTTTGACATGGCTCAGCTTGAGGCCTCCAAACTGCATCACGCCCAGGGTGATCCAGGTACGGGGGGTCTCCGGCACCACTACAATGGCCAGGATAGGTGTCATATCCAGGGGAGTCAGTATCAGGTTAAAAGTGTAGGCCGATATGGATTACTCCATGATAGCAATGTCTGGGAGATAGTGCATGTTACTCAATCTCTGATGCATTTCTTTTATGTTATCTCTCTCATACACTTTCTCACTTACAACTCTTCTCTCATTCATTGACTTTATTTTTACGAATGTCTGTTGCTATCTACATTCCTCATACATAGATCACGTGGTCCCTAACAGATACATGGGACCACGGGGTGGGGGTGGGGTGGAGGTTCATCCCAATCCAGTCCCTACCTTGAAATAGTAAGCATGAAGAAGGGCTCCAAGATCAGCAATCATAAACACCCTTGCGTATTCCGTTTGAGCCGTTTAAACTTAAATTGGAGGTATTAAAGACTGTTTTACTTGTGGGTCAGAAAGCTTATTGGATAAATAGCCAACTCTCTTTACAGAAGAGCTGAACTTCTCAGTGCACCAAAGCAACCAAAGAGGTACTCACTGCAGGGGACCTTGCTGAAATGCACCAGCTGGTCATGCTGTTCCTTGGCCACGTTAGAGCACATGGTGCGGTTTCCGTGGGCGTAGCACTGCTTGGTCACGCGGTTGTAGTCACCACCAAAGCAGATGGACGACAGATCGCAAGCCTGGAACACGCAGACAGCACGTGGTGTCACGTGGTTGATTGGTTTGTGGGGAGCATGCGCATTGCGTTTAATTATACAGTAAACGCAGCAGATATTTAGGGCATGTATTTCATTGCAAAGAGTTCAAGCTGTGATTAGTGCGTGGTTTGGGGGTGTGGCTCTTTTTTTTTGGGGGGGGGGGGGGGGTTCATTGTAGTTTTTTCACCGTAGAAAACGGGTGATGTGCTCCTTATAGCACTACATTTTCAAACATAGTGTTGTACATTTCAACGATTGTAATTTGGTCGGTTTAGTGAGCAGATAATGTAATCCTCATTTTACCGAGGATTTTAGACAGAGGCCTACTGCAAATTCGTCGCTTTATGAATTAATAATAGAGTGCTTAAAATCCTGCATATCATGACTATATATAAGGCATTATGAGTTTATCTTTAGTTACAGGCAATGTATGCGCTTGCGTATATTTGTTTCCATATCAATTAAATGTTTAAAGTTCACCTTCTGGCAGGACTGGAGATCCTCAAATTTGCCGAAGAGCTTGCTGCCTCCAGGAAGGTAGAAACCCTCAGACACCTCAATGAAGTTGACTGGAATAGACATTTACAATTACTCCACCATATGTTCTTTTGTAGAACCATAAATTAATAGGTATGTGTTTAATTAATGGTACATTATGAATGATACCATATGAAAATGGTCCATGAAGACCAGAGGTTAGAGTATCAGTCAAAAGAGAAACTTTTGAATCTCTTAACTCACAGTTGGACTTCTTCTTGTGGCTGACAACTACGGGCACGTAGTTGGTTCCATGGGAACCATGGTGGCTGCCGTAACCGCCAGACTAAAACAGACACGAGTACATTATGCACATATTTCACAAAATGCAGTAATATATGTTTGACAGCAGGTAACTATTTGGCTATCTCAATTTCATTCCATTGGTACTGGGAATGTCTGCATGGACGATGGATAGCAGGGAAATAAACTGACCCAACGATGTGTATATGAAAGATTGACTGAGCTGGTGTCATAATGCGAACTTGGTTGATGGTTGTTTGAATCTACTAATAACTACAACACCGACATTTGCAAATAAAAAGAGTACTGAATGCTTGAATGTCACTATCGGTGTTTCTGTTATTTTTACTATCAAGACAAACAGCTTCACTGGATTATTTTTCATGCATACACTGTCTCCAAATCACTTGTCATTACCAACCTTCTCGCTCTTCTGCATGTTGCGTCCCCCGTTGTTGTAGTCGTTGCCATAATAGTCGCCATAGTAATCATCACCGTAGTAGTCGTCGCCATAGTAATCCTTGTCATAATTATATTCATCATAGTATTCTCCACCATAGTAGCCAGTCTTCTTCACAGCCTTGTTGTTATTCTGCGCTTGGTTACGCTGGTTGTAGCCACGGCGGCCGGAGCTCTGTCCTGAAACAGCAAATATATTGTAAAACTACATATATTTTGTGACAGTGTCCTGGATTATTGGGCATGCATTGTCTTGTTTTATAGGGAGCATCCGATATCAGAGCTAGGGCGTATCAGTAAACACTAACGAAAGTTAGATATAATGACACATAGTGATGAGAAACAAATAACGAACACTGCTATAATACCAAGAACTTCTTAGACGACGAACATACCACAGTATACAGATACACTCTGTTTGGTCCAGGTTTCATGCAAGGAGTTCAGTGGATTTTAATTACTTCAAATTCTCTTTGTAACTGTAATCGCCAGAAGCTCTTGTGTGTGACAAGCATTTAATGTATTCTTAGAATATTTATGAAGCAATGGCAACTGGCCGCTTATTGTTAGTCTTTATTAATGCCTTTAAGCAGTTTAATTAAATAATCCATAGCGCATAGTCCATGCAAGGCAACTATCTATACTTGATAGACGACGAACTTGGTATTCTGGGTATCCTGTCGTTCAACATTTATCAACTTAAACAAGAAATCCTCCCACGCTGAGTATTAGTAGCATCCCCTTACTTGAAATAATGACCTTTTACTATTTACTCTTAGATTTTATTTTACAAACTACTACTATTTATAGACCCCATTGACGATGTGATGCAAACAGCCGGTGTATTCATCAAGCAACTTTTCTACTTTCAATTAAAATTACAAAATAACAGACTTTTACCTAATCCTGTAGGTCTTTGAAATGTAAAAATAAAGAATCAGCAATAATCCTTTGATTCGCCATGCTTACGATGGAGAACACAAGAAGAAAAATTAGAAGTAATCCTGCAACTCACCGTATTGAGCGAGGGCACAGCCCACGATACACAACAACACGAATGCTCTCATGTTGTCGTCTGATACTACCAAAGTGACAGCACGATCTGATAGCTTAAAGTTTTATAGCTCATTAATAATCTTAATCCAACAATACCTCATTAATAGTGCGTCGCCGGTAGTCGTAAAGGTGATCTGCATTTCCTTGCTGATCAATATGTAGATGAGGACTGGTTTGTTATGGTCAGTTCCGTCGTACTTTGCTGCCCTCAGGCACCTAAATTATGCGACTTTTTGAGATTCTGGTGTCACGGGGAATTGCAGCCAATGACTTCCGGATATTACAGAGAACTAAGCTGTATTGATTACCTAATATGTCCAATAACACTAATAAGCTGTTGCAATCAGAATGGCAGGTGAACGCACCTCTACATCGTCAAGGCTTGATCACTCACACTGCCTTTACAATCCATGTCCATACCAACCTGCGCATATAGTCGTGAGATATGACGATGGCACCTGTAGAAAATGTTACCCCTGCTGATAAGATAGCATATGTACATGGGCTTCTTCAGCAGGTGGGCCGAGTGGGCCCACACCTAGATGCTTTTCTAGCAAAGTGTTCGTCATTTTTTGTCATATTTTCAGCTTGCTTGCAAAGCCTAAACATCAACGCTCAATAGTGAACTTGTCATTGGGCCCAATCTCTGTCGTGTTGGGAATGTTTAAACGGATTGTTGCGTTGGGCACTTCATTATGTTAAAAAGCATACCAAGTAATAGTTTTGTTATCAACACCGATAAATTAATTTACCTCATTATTGTATGAGGCTAATCAGTGTACACTACATTCAAGAAATGCTGAATCACATATTAATAGACGTTACTCTTTACTTGCGATTTAAGAACCAGCCCAATATCTATTGAAAAGTAATTATAGCCAATCATCATGGCCATAGTTAAGCAGAAAACCCAGAACCAGTCAGAAGTGCACCATTCCTACCAAACCAGTCAGATCACTCCAAATTTGAGGACCGATTACCTACAATCCACCTCGGACACTAAGTCTGGTGTCTTCTGGAACATCTGGAACTAGCATCGTCTATTTGAAATTGTGGGTTTAAGCCCACAGCCGTTGCTTGTTCTAAATGCTCCAGAGGACGCCAAAAGCTTAGTGTCATTTCGAGGTGGATCATAGGTGTTCTGGCTTAAATTTTGGGGTGATCTGGTTGGTCGGTTGGGAATGGGTCACGTCTGGTTGGTTCTTGGTCTTTCTGTTGGTCTGTGGCCTCGTCTGTTCCTTTGCGCGGATTATGGTCTACAGATAAAGCCGTAGGTGCCGCCACCGCCGTTACTATTTGAAGCAATGGAAGCATGAAACAAAAGCATCTGTTCCAACAGTTCGGTTGTTCACGATGCTCCATGATTAATGCTGTCTTCCTAGAGGAAATGAAACAGAATGAAATGGGTTCCACATAGTGTTATCACTACTCTGGATAAGGGATTTTGAATTTTTCGGCCTTAGGGCTCTCGTTTTGGATTATTGGGCTGTTAATTTGGATCATCGGTTTGCTTTTCTGGCTTGGAAGGCTAACTTGATCTTCGGAAGGTCTTTCCTCTAAAAGTTTGCCTTTTTGGCGATGTCCTTAAAGATCTTCCTGTGTTATGGGGTGCTATTTTTCAACGCTCCAGTGAGCCTCCCTTTTCATCCAGTCCATCTGGAGGGTCCCAGATCGTTTTTTTTCAGATGATCCCATAAGTTTCGGCCACAACATATGCACTCGAGATACTATAAAAGACCAATCATTTTTTTTCTCATTTCTGGCGTGTTTTGGAGCATCTGGAGCTATCATCGGCTATATAATAGTAAAATTATAATAACTAAAAGAAATAGTTGCTATTCAAAGACTATGAGAACTCATTGTTTTACACATACAGCTTATGAAACATATGTCACCAGAAATTCATGGGAATAGAGACCGCCGACGCAAACGATAAGAGCACGTGTGCACACAAGAATCCTTGCACGTTATCATCTGTGTAGGAAGAATAGCGTTTTTGTAAACAAACTGCGTTGTGTCCCTTACTTGCTTTATATTTTACAATATAAGCTAGGATAATACAATCTCCATATTAACAATACGATATGTGATTTAATTTTGTGTATATGGTTAATTGTCTGTTTAGAATACATGATTAAATCTTAGTGGACGGGCGATGTGTTTACTGAAGAAGTAGAGGTTAGTTCACGGTCTTTGTCTGTCTATGCGTCATTGATTGATGTGTGTATTATCGTTTAATACATGTATCTGTATTATTGTGTGTTTCTAAAACCAATGGCTATTCTTCTTAGGTGCTATTTTATGATAATCAATAATGAATACTATAGTATAATTTTCTACTCGTTTGACGAATCGGGATGCCATGAATTGTCACTTTATTTGATGCACTTAGTGGCCTTTTCCTTCCAGTAGACAAGGCATACCATGCAAGTGGATAACATTAGCTTGGAAAGTGGCTCCTATCGCCGACGGGATTCAATTGCTATAATTGAAACACATATGGAGCAAAAACCATGGCGACCGAATCAAAGATTCTCTGCAGATGTAAATATCATTACACGTTTATAAACGGCAGTAGCCTCTAGCTTTATGTAATATAACTATTTATACTGGTACTGGAGAAAGTTTACAACTTTTCATCTTTTCTACTCTTTCCTATTTCGCAGGATGATCACATACTCGATAACCTGTATGAATCTATTGAAAAATATGAATCCGTGACACCACTTGTTCAACAACCAAGAATTCTGCTGGTTGGGACTGTGGGTGCAGGAAAATCCAGTTTTATAAACAGTGTGGAATCTGCATTTAGAAAGGAATATAGTGCTTTGTCGTTTGCGGGTCGTGCCACTGGTGGGTCAACATCAGTTACCAAAATGGTATTCTGCCATAATATTTCTTGCAAATACAAATTACGTTAAAATTTTGATTTACACTGCCTTGTTCTGTGTCACTTTATACATTATCTTATTTGTATTTGATTCTAATATACTTTCAGTACAAAGGCTTTGAAATAAAAGGAAGGAATGGCCAACCTCTGAATTTTCGCATTTGTGATCTCATGGGAATTGAAACAGAGCAAGGCCTTACAGAGACAGATTTCGTAAATATACTTGGAGGCAAGCTTAACGATGGACAAAAGGTTCTTATTTGCTTACGCAGATATTGTATTATTTTGTATTTGTATTTTTGGCCAGTTAGTGCTACCAGATTGACATCTAAAACTAAGCTTAATTACCCAACTGCCTTGCTTTTAGACATAATTATCCACACTTATTCTATAATCTTTTTGCTTATTTTACGGCTCTATTTTTGTTTTCAAAAGTTATGATAAATCCCATATGATTATAGAATGACACCTAGTACTGTTCGAATTGTTAATATGTACACTTATATAGTATGAGTATAAAGAGGATATTAAAACAAATATTATGTTATAGTTGTCCCCAGAGAAAGAGCTGACACAAGGTGTAAAGGATAGTGGCCGCTTCAGAGAAAGGGTTCAAGCTGTGGTCTTTGTGGTAAATATTTTTCCGTATGATTACTTTTCAGTGAATTTCTATGTTCCTGGTTTCACATAGAAAACGAACTTGTTATATAGAATTACAAGAATGTATTATTAATCAGTTTTATGGTCTTTCAGGTCGATGCAGGAAAGACAAATATCATGTGCCCAATAGTAGTCCACAAGATGAGAACTATGAAAAGAAGAGCAGACGATTTAGGTGAAAAATACATCATATAAAGTATAAATGATAGTGACTTGAATTCAGTTATGTCACTTACTAGAATTACATCATGCAATACAGGATAGTTCAAAATGAGGGGTGCGCTTTCATATATGTAGCTTCAAGATATCATGCTAGCCCATAGCCCCCGCCCCCTTCCCCGCTGCTGCCTCCCTTATTTCCAACCAACCATCGCAAACTTACACCTGGAGCTGCTACTTCATTAAATTTCTCGTGAAACTCCATTGATAAAACTAAATCAAAGCTCACAATATGTTGCTTGTTAAAAATACTTCACTATTACAAAAAATAGTTGCAATAGGCGGTCATCATTTTTGCGCGTTATTTCAGGTATCAAATCTCTGCTCCTTCTTACCCACATTGATGCCTGCCACCCAGGTGAAGTGAGGGATATATTTACTAATCAAGAAGTCGGAGACGTTGTTGGTCGCATTGGGGATAAACTTGGATTTCAAGAAGATGATGTTGTGCCCATAATAAATTATGGGAGATATGATAAACATACGACTGACAATAACATCCTAAGTAAGTTAAAATGAAAAATGTGTTATTAATTAATGGTCCGCAATGGCTCAATGGTCAAAGCGCACGACTTGAAAACGTGATTTGCTAGTTGCTGATCTCCACCGAGCGCGTCGGTACAGTACAGTCTTACCACTAGACGGTGGCGACGACAAGCGGGAGGTTCGGACTAATCATCAGCACTTTGATTTGGTTCAACATATCAAAATGTGTCTTGCTTGACAACTATCATCCAAGCCTCTGTGATGATCATGTAACTTTCGTGTTAATCTATGTATTATGTAGCGCCTCGTTTATTATCATTTTATATGCAAAGCCTCAATTTAACATGAACTTACGCTGTGCAATAGAACTGTGTATCAGGCTGTCAGGCTATAATCAATATTTACTGGTGCATATTACATATCAATAACTAACAGTCATTTTTTTCTATTTTAACAACAGTTTTGCGTGCACTAAAGCAAATGCTGGAAATGGCCAATCTGACACTTCATGAAGCAGTTGATGACGAAATGAGGAAACAGTAAGTTGAAATCATAGTTATTGACAAGGCAGCATATGCTTCAATCTCGAGGCTTCAATTTGACTTTAAGGTGCAATACGTCATTTATTTATTTATTTTTAATGTACACATCACGTGTGTATTTTTCTCATCCAAAATAACATTTTTTTTCCAGACAATGCTGTTTACTCTGATAACAAGAGATGCAAGAAAATTCTGAAATGCGTTGTTGATTCCAGCAGAACAAGAACCATTATCAAGTGTGATGAAACCTTATTCTACTAACCAAATCAATATACTGCTATTAAGCATGCTGTTACATCATTTTATTGATTTCAACATAATTCCTATCAAATTAGAAATAAATGTATATTCAACAAAATTGCTCGGTCAAATTTACAACATTTTTTTCTTGATAACTTTAATAGTATACTAGCAAAACGTGCAAACATATCATTAAATACAGCAATAAAAAACTAAAACTGCTAATCTTTTGATGGGCGTGCATTAGGCTATTTGAGGAAGTAACGGTATAGTACTGGTGTAAAATTAGTTATATAATGACGAGATTGATTGATGGTATGCAAGACAAATTACAAGTATTATGTTCTCAATGTTTTGGTAAATTAGTGGTTGAGTATATATACTACACGTTAGAACAAATAGCAAATGATATAATTATCTTTAAGCACTCTGTAAGTTCATGTGCAATATTGCAATATTGCATATATTTTGTGTCACAATTGATATATTTAGATTCATGTCTCAATTTTTTCTAATTGGCCTTTATGAACTTCATCAGGTGTTGTCTCTTGCTACATCCTTAATTATTCTCAGGCAGTAATGCATCATATTTGAATACTTGCTGTAAATTTCATTATCATATTCATATTACCTTATATTTTGTTTGAATTTTGATTCATAATTGAATTTTATTTTAAATATATGTGAGTGTGTGTGTATGAATGTTACTATAAAATAAATAATGTAAGAGCTTTCAGAATTTATTTTAGAAAAATATTTTCCTTATTCATATTCTACTCTCTTTCTCTTTTCTATGGCAAACAAGCTGCTTCCCCCTATGTTGACATAGCTGACGACATCTGCTTCCATTTGGCTATATGGCCCCGGGGGGACTCGACTCTCACGACCCCAAGGTTGTCAGAATCATACCATCATCCCAAGCAACTGGCTGTTAAAGGTTACATGGCGAACCGTTGCCTCTGTAACCCCAGCATACATACTTGGTCAGTTGTCATATGGGGACTTTGAATCCCACATGGAAATTTGGGGAGAAAAAATGGTAGATGGGAGTGGGAGGCAGCCAAAAATGGGAGGTAGCCGAACAAAGTGGGAGATGGGAGATTGATATTTTTCTACATATTTTTCCCGGGGCAGCCTTTTTCAGACTATTTCTGTTACAAGCAACATTGACATCAAGTACTTATGTAATTTGCACATTATTGGTTATGTAAAATGTGTTTGACTTGAAAGGGGGAAAAAGTTAGTTACAACTTTAATATAGAAAACAAATACAAGTGTTTTGCATTTCTTGGGCATGTATAAAGATCTACCAATGCATTTGTAGCCAAAGTTAGGATAGATAACTACTGCTACTACATTCAAGGGTTTATATGTCAACTGAATCGGGTGTCCCAGTTTCTGGGATAGGCAGCTGACGGCAGTGTCTGAGTAACACTGTCTACATGCGTCTCTAGCGAGCTTGTCTGTATTAAGGAGGTTGCAGTCCTTCAATTTGGATTTCACACATTCCATCCAAGTTTTCTTCGATGCCCTGTACCCGACAACTAGGGATCTCCATGCCCATGACAACATTGATCCAAGAGGAGCATTGTTGCATATGTCCGTGCCATCTGATACTTTGAAGTGCAGTTCGGTGGACACCTCTAGAATCGCTAACATTTTGTGGAGCATAGTGGAAAAGGTATCATCATTGGGTTTAACTCCTCAAATCCAACGTATCATAGATCTGTCATTTCGACGCACCCGCTGAAGGTCTGCAACATATGGTGCCCAGGTTTCACTACCATGAAGCAAGGTAGAATGGACACATATAACAGGTTGAGAACATTTCCCCATGTTTTTTAAAGATACATGATTGGATGTCAGAATGGGGAGCAGCGTCTTGAACTGTACCCATGCAGTGTTGCATCTGCAGGGTGCTGAGTGCGAGATTTGCATCGTCCTGCTGAGCATAATATGTCTCTATATCAAGCATGGACCATTCCTTTAACCTGAAAAATACATAATTATGGCAACTTATATTAAAAAGGGTAATGCAAAAAGGGGAAAGAAAGTATACTAGTAAAAACGTGCAAACATATCATTAAATACAGCAATAAAACAACTAAAACTGCTAATCTTTTTTGATGGACGTGTATTATTAGGCTATTAGGAAATAACGGTACTGGTGTAAAAATGAGTTATAGAATGAGCGAAATTGATAGTATGCAAGATAAATTACAAGTATTATGTTCTTAATGTTTTAGTAAATAAGTGGTTAATTATATATACTACACTTTAAGAACAAATAGCAAATGGATATAATTATCTTTAAGCACTCTGTTTTAATGTTATTATGTGCATGTCTGAAGATGATATATTTAGATTCATGTCTCAATTTTTTTCTAATGGCCTTTATGAACTTCATCAGGTGTTGTCTCTTGCTACATCCTTAATTATTCTCAGGCAGTAATGCATCATATTTGAATACTTGCTGTAAATTTCATTATCATATTCATATTACCTTATATTTTGTTTGAATTTTGATTCATAATTGAATTTTATTTTAAATATATGTGAGTGTGTGTGTATGAATGTTACTATAAAATAAATAATGTAAGAGCTTTCAGAATTTATTTTAGAAAAATATTTTCCTTATTCATATTCTACTCTCTTTCTCTTTTCTATGGCAAACAAGCTGCTTCCCCCTATGTTGACATAGCTGACGACATCTGCTTCCATTTGGCTATATCAAGTGCCCCAGACGGGACTCGAACTCACGACCCCAAAGTTGTGAGATCAGAATCATACCATCATCCCAAGCAACTGGCTGTTAAAAGGTTACACGGCTAACCGTTACTTCTGTAACCCCCAGCCTACATACTTGGTCAGTTATCATCTCAACCCGGAGGTCGTGGGTTCGAATCCCACTTATGGACAGAAATTTTGGGAAAAATGCGAAAAAAATGACAAAGTCCCGCAACGTCGACCAAATCTGCCCGTTTTTTTTCACTCTGTTTGCTATCCGTCCGGAAGATCCACGCCACCTCTCCTGAGAAGTCGCGTGGGATTTTCCGGACGGAATGAGCAGTATTGATCGATGGATAATCCGCTGCGTCCGGAGGCAACGGACAGAGGAAATGCTCCGTTTGGGCTCCGTTTGGCTGATTTTGGCTCTGTTTGGGCTCCGTGGCGTCGTAAAATCCTCTGTCCGTCGTCCACTCCGTGCGGAGTATTTCAACTGCGTCCGGCGCAAATTGGCTGCGTTCAGGCTCCGTTCAGGCTCTGCCAGGCGTGTCCGGACGTCTCATGATACTCATGATATATCAAGACCGTAGTCATTTGGCTCTGTTTGCGTGACGTACAGAGCATTTCGCAACGTCCAGAGGCGACGGGCGGGGTTGTTTTTACTATGACTTTCTATTGGGGTTTTTGACGGACGTCGTTATTTGGCTGCGTCAAGCGTTGAATAGGGAAATATATCCCTCCGTTTGCGTTGATACAAGGAAACGGTGCGTTCTGTCCGTAGTCTACGTACGACGTGGGCGGCGTTTGTGAGGGACGTCCGCCGCGGTCAGTGGCGCTGGACAGAGGCTCCTGGTGACCGTATATAAATGACCAAAACGAGAAGATTGCATTTAATTTGGTACCACTCGAAGTGTAGTGGACGTATGTATGTATATTTTTAAACAATTGAAAAACAATTTTGGAATATGTCAATGCTGGCTTTTGATGATGTGGTGCGCCTGAGACTGGCAGTGACACTTATGAAAGACATTACCAGGAATACGTACAATATAATGATACTTTACCTTGCAAGTAATCATCCAGAGCAGGCTGCACTTTATTATCCAGACAACCAAATAGCCAACCATCCACCTCAAGCAGATGTTGGGCACCTACAAGTACACGTACCATCCGATCTAGAAGATGCTGATGACGAAGAAGAAGAAGAAGCACGTGAAGTCCAATTGGCTCGCGTTGACGCCCACGGAAGGCGGCGTCGCAGGAAGCAAGGCCCCAGGAAGAGGAGGCAGTGGTGGGTTCGTCCGTGGGGGTCTGGTGACCGCAGACTCCTATATGGACACTACGATAACCTCATGGCTGAAATGAGAGTGGAAGACCCATATAGTTACTTCAACTTCCTACGCATGTCTCCGCAAATGTTTGAGGAACTTCTCGTCCGTTTGACTCCAAGAATCCAGAAACAGGACACCAATTACAGGAAAGCACACTCACCTGGATTGAAATTGGCAATCACCGTTGAGATACATGGCCACAGGTGAGAACTACCCTACTTTAAGTTACGGTTTTCGAGTTAGCCGCCACACCATAGCTGTGATAATCCCCGAGGTGTGTAAGGCAATTCAAGATGAGCTAGCAGAGGAGGTGGTCACGTTCCCCCAAAACGAAGAAGAATGGCTACAAGTGTCTCAAAGGTTCCAGCAGAAATGGAATATGCCTCACGCTCTGGGAGCCTTGGATGGCAAACACATACGCATAAGAAGACCAAACAAGTCTGGCAGTTTGTACCATAACTACCATAACTACAAGGTTTTTTTCTGTAGTTCTCATGGCCCTGGTGGATGCGGACTATAAATTCATGTTCACTGATGTGGGTGGTGTGGGCCACCAATCCGATATGCAGCTCTTCAATTCATCGCCTCTGAATGAAGGGCTTGATGAGGGCGACCTCGGAATACCACGACCAGATAACTTGCCAAATGACAATATACCATTTCCATACTTCATATTAGGGGACGATGCGTTTGCACTCAGGGAGTACATGATGAAACACTTTAGCCAGAAAAACTTGAGTATGGAACAACGTATCTACAATTATCGCATCTCTTTCAGTGCACCTTCGGACTTTCTCATGTGTAATTTGAACAATTGTGACTTTGTCGTGTTGTATGTAAGTTATGTATAACAGTATGATTTTAATATTACTTTTCTAATATTCTCATGTGTATTTTGTAGAATTGTGAATTTGTCAAATTGTATGTGTTGAAATAAAATTAAGTATAATAAACTAACTTTGTACTGTTATATTTGTAATATTCAGGCGGGTAAATAAATGTAACTTTTTCATTTTAATGGTACTTCGTACATAGATACGGACAGACTAGTCGGCTCCGTTCGAACCGCTGCGCGCGCAGTCATTTGACACCGTACGGCGCCAACAGGCAACGTGGTAGGACAACGAACGTCGCCGAGCCAATTGATTTGTATGTAAAATCCAAGGCTGCGTCCGTTGTAAAAGGGGCTGCGTCCGTTGTGATTTCGCCCTGTGGCGGAGCGAGTCATACTCTGTACGTTGTTGCGGCGGCTGTGACGTTGTGATAAGGCTACGTACGTTGCATTTTGACTACGCGGGTGGATGCGGACAGAGTCCTTGCGGCTCCATTTCCAAGTAATGTTTACAAACATGGATTATCAAATTGAGTGCCACGACGGGTTCCACGACGTACAGAGGGGTGACAAAGACGTGGCCCAGAGTCAACATTTTAGGCTCTGTCCGTCGCCTTCCACAGTTCCGTGGACACCTCTAGAATCGCTAACATTTTGTGGAGCATAGTGAAAAAAAGGTATCATAATCGGGTTTAACTCCTCAAATCCAACGTATCATAGATCTGTCATTTCGACGCACCCGCTGAAGGTCTGCAACATATGGTGCCCAGGTTTCACTACCATGAAGCAAGGTAGAATGGACACATATAACAGGTTGAGAACATTTCCCCATGTTTTTTAAAGATACATGATTGGATGTCAGAATGGGGAGCAGCGTCTTGAACTGTACCCATGGAGTGTTGCATCTGGTGCTGAGTTTGCATCGTCCTGCTGAGCATAATATCCCCCTATATCAAGCATGGACCCATTCCCTTTAACCTGGATATATACATAATAGTATGTGCAACTATATGTTAAAAGGATAATGCAAAAGAGGAATGAAACTACATCTATTTCATATATCCAATGGATTTATTTACAAAAATACATGTATTTCCAAATAACATTTGACACGTTGTATTGATCAAAACACATACCTTTTTATTTATTTTGTTATTCAATTTTACTTTGATTGGATATCTATCATCTGTCATCTTCTAAGCACGAGTATTTTACAATTTCGGCTAACAATAATGTGATCTTGGTGAGCCTGGGCACCGATGATTGGAGCGGAGCTTATACATTATGTTAAATATTATATTTATATTATATTAAATGTTATTGTTATATTAAACTCATGAAAAATCACAGTTCATTAATCCCTACTTACGCTCGCCCGACTCTCCACAGTACCGCATTGAGATGTACAGGAAGACCCTTTTAAAGGTCCTACACGTAAAATCTTATTTGATTCATACATGTACATGTACAGCGACGTGCCTTGAAGTAATAAAAAAGAATAAGAAATGTACAATTTGAAAGCAAATTTTAAGTTGAATTTTTATTATCACGCTACTTTTCATGCTAGGGCACCGATAGGATTATGCTTATTCAAATTGGTAAATATTGTATATGTGGCGACAGCTGGATGTTTCACGTATTGCAGTACACGGGTATCGCCACGGTCTACTGGCTTTGCATCGAAGATTGCTAATACACGCGAGTAAGTACTGCGATTTTGCACGTGGTGAATAGAGGAGCCTGTCACGATTTGTAGCGAAAAAGAAATAGTTTTATGAAGGTAACCTGCAGCATTGATTTTTCATTATACTTTCATTTTTGACAAATTCAGGATAACTATATTTTATACCTGTTTCGAACAATACTTTATTTGCAGCTAAAATTTATTGTCATCCGCTGAAGCACATGTAGAGGCCATATGAAGAGAAGTCATAAAGCTAAACTTTTGAAGCATCGGCTGGAGATACCAGTCACTGTAGAGTAGCTCTTCGACAACAGCACTGCTCTTCGTTGTGTAAACTTTGTTCATGGAACGCCAAAGAACATGCTTTTAGTAAGTATCCATGCAAGTGTACTTGGCGAGGTTACGGATCGGGTGATCTTTCTTGCACCGTCCATATATTGTACTTTTGGGTCGTAATTTTCCTATCGATTAACTTTTTGGCTCAGAATTTTTCAAAATCCTGTTACAGGTCACACAGTGGACATTTTCGTGCTAATATTGACAAATCATTATATTATTAGGTAATGAATCTTTCTTTGCTTTGATTCATATCCTTTGGTAACATTATGAATGTGCATTATCAAAACATTACATGTCGTTTCTGACAGTTTTGGGTACTAGTTGAGACCTTCATTATATTTTGGGGATTGATATCTTTGGAGGTGCCACTAGATTCTAGGTACTGATTTCATAACTCCAGTGGCACCTTCGTTTTTTATGGGAAAACCAAGGTATTGATTTGACAGTTGGCTTCGAGCAGAAAACCTGAACACACTTTTTAAGAAAAAGCTCAGCTGAGGCAATTCAAGCATATTTGTCTTTGCATGTCTAGCATCACAAAAAAAACTCGCAGATTTCACCTCTGCTTTGCTCCAGCCCTACTTGGTCAACTTATTTTGGTTAAGCCTGCCCTGCGCCTGGCATGCAAATTTTCATGCACATTTAAGCTAATTTACACTCATCTTTCATATTTGTTACATTTGTTTACAGAAGCAAAGCAAAACGAAGAAACCGACACGAAAACTAACCACTGATTTATTGAAACACATTTTACAAATTAAATGAAAAGATTTGAATATCTGATGCATAATGTGTATGCATGTGTAATATATTTTTAACCAATATAATATTCTGTGAGTTGTGATACATAGATGGAACGTACTGAGTGATTTTTAAAGAGTTTAAATAAAGACCCGGTTATTCCATCAACCAGCTACAGTGAGCATGTGCAATTAGTGGATTTCAAACTATCTACTTTGTAACTAGAGTAGAAAATGTTAACATCTTGTAAACAATTTGTGATTAGAAGTAATTTTGAATTTTGTCATTTGACTTAAACTGAAGTCAAGTAAGCGCCTGATCATAGTCTTAGGCATGATTCAAACTCATGACCAATAACCATCTGACACCCAGAATTTCAGACTAGCTCACATTCACTGTCACTGGAGGTTGGTGAATCAGTGTTGGGTTTTTTGATAGGGGGTGCTTGAGATAGTTTTAATACAAATTACTCCCATTTAATATGTATAGTTGTTTGTGGTAACAATATTCTGCCCCTGGCAATGAGAGCTAGATAGTAAGAAGTTGCAAAGTTGCTCATAAAAAGCAAATGTTTAGGCAACAACAGACATTTAGACAATTTTATAAATAAAAAAATACTCCTTATGTAATTTTGTTTTTTAACCTCTTGATGGTATGGCTCAGAGGCATAAAATATTCAATTTTTACACTACTTTTTACATACCCTGAGGTTGATCAATCAGTGTTGATGTTCCTAATTTATGTTTAATAACTTCTAAATGACTGATTGGCATGCGGATGTTTGGTACTACATCAACCTTTCCAATATGTCTTGGCAGTCCCAATTGTTGAGATCATTGGTACCGTTCATCTTAGTGCTTATATGGTGTTCGCAAACTCTACGTTGTCATCTGATATTTATACCAATATGCAGGTGATAAGGCGAAGAGGTCTAAAATGATCAATTCACATTCTTCAAGATCAATCAATAAATAGTAATTTTGCAAATTTAAGAAGTAGTGATGGATTAATCGATATTAATATTGACTATATGCATCATCTCTAAGTCGCAATATAACTACTGGATAGTAGAATTCCTCACTTTTTTTTCTGGCACCATGTTTATTCACATGAGGCCCGCAGCCCCGCGCTACAGCGTCTTTGTAAACCAACATGAATGATAAACGAGGATCTGACATGGCTGTGCAGGTTTACAGATGGAAATGAATAATAAATATACCCCGCATTTATGCAACAAATACATTATTAAATGACAGTACAGAATTAAGTTTATGCAAATGATTGAAGATATGACACATCAAAACGAATACCCTGTGTGGTACTACCACATACGGTCTGAAAGTCTGTGTCAGTGACACCCAGCGTCAAAATCTTACAAGGATGTCTCTGAATATTATTAGCAGAGCTGGACATCTATAATATATCGATAATCAAATTATTATTAAGATGCAATGATTCCCATCCAGATTATCTTTACCCCTGATTCCCATCATTTTATTTATTTGCAAATGATTGACCTACTATTTTGACAGATTGGCATGTGGACCATATTCTGGTGCAGTGCTGCCTGCTAGTCAACATTTCTTGTTCCAAGATATTTCAACAGATAGTCCCAGCTGAGATTATTCCTTTCCAATCCATGTTCTCTTAACAAATGATTATGCCTAGGCATGTGTATCAGCTCTTTTATTAATATGAGTTGGATGAAGTTCTTTGACTATCTTGTTCAATGCGACCTAGGATTTTGCATCGAAAGATTAGCAGCATTTTAGTTCTAAAATTGATGCAGAAAATGGTGCATGTTATTGTAATGTATGTGCTCAATAGTATGTTAAACCACACAGAGTTTTCTTGTTCACAAGATAGACATTCGTGGTGCATGATAGTCCCTGCAAAGGAGAACATGGATGGGAGGTACGAATAATCTCATATATCTGTTGAAGATATCTAGGAAAGGTTGACATGCTCTGCACCTAACATCCACATGCCATCCATTGCATCTTAATCAGATAGGTGGGCTCATTGCATCTTAATAATAATTTGATTATCAATATATTATAGATGTCCAGCTCGGCTAATAATATTCAAAGACATCCTGGTAAGATTTTGACGCTGGGTGTCACTGACACCGACTTTCAGACCGTATGTGGTAGTACCACACAGGGTATTCATTTTGATTTGCCATATCTTCAATCATTTACATAAACTTAATTCTGTACTGTCATTTAGTAATTATTTGTTGTATAAATGCGGGGTATATTTATTATTCATTTCCATCTGTAAACCTGCACAGCCATGTCCGATCCTCGTTTATCGTTCATGTTGGTTTACAAAGACGCTGTAGCGCGGGGCTGCGAGCCTCATGTGAATAAACATGGTGCCAGAAAAAAAAAGTTTGAGGAATTCAACTATCCACTAGTTATAATTGGACTTTGAGATTATGCATATAGTCGATATTAATACCGATTGATCCATCACTACGTCTTAGATTTGGAAGATTACCATTTATTGATTGATCCTGAAGAATGTGAATTGATCATTTTAGGCCTCTTTGCCTTTCCATCACTTGCTTAAAACGTACAATTCCTGCATATTTGTGAAAAAAATGTTAGATGCCAACTTAGTATTTGCAAACGCCATATAAACACTAAGGTGATAGAATCCCCTGCTACAATTATGGGTAGAGTTTTGCAACATATTACTGTTAAAAAAATATGTATTACTGGCTCACTATTCAAATTGCAATTTTGCAATGACAAACTGATAAACAATTATACTTTTGTCTTGTTTATTTAGTTCATGTATGAACCATTTTATACTGCTGAATTAACAGGCCTCAAGTGCCCCCCTTACTAAGTGCGAAGTGATGACACCATCTTTGTGATGAAACTTCAATGATTTTCATAGATGAAAAGATCGGAACAAAATACAATACATTCTAAATTCCGTTCAGTGCATAATGAATTTGAATTGAAAAAATCGCTTTTAGTCCTGGAATTATTCCTATCAGTATTTGAGAAGTTGCATTTATTGGTCTTTAAACCATTTTCCATCTTGGCAGTGAGGTGTGAAAATATCTGTTTTGTTGCTTCTAGAGGAGTAAACATAAATATAGAGCAGTTAGAGCTGGTTTATGGAATAACTGGCATTTCTGTTAAATGGGAACATCCTATAGGCCCAGCTGAATGAGCGATTGATATGCTCAATAGGGCGAGAAGATTATACTTTTTCCCTCTGAATATACATCGAATATATTCATGGATTAATGTATAAAAGGATTTTTATTAGAAATAGTACAATTTCTCACACATACACATTATGTAGATATAATGCCAGATTTACAATGAATATTCATGGTGTTTCAATATGAAGTGAATAGAAGGGATTTACTGAAGTTTTATGATTGGTACAATTGACTCCAATGGCATCAGGAACAAAACCTCTGGTATGTACATTTTACTGCTATTTACACTCAATCGCAAAATTTAATAGGCAGGAAATATTCTAGTTTCACAGTAAGTGTTCATTATGATGTAAACCAATCAGAATATTAAAAATTACAGTGTATATTTGTGTACATTGCGTATTTTTTTTATAATTTTATTTTGATATTCAGAACAATATTTTAGTTATGATACAAAATGTTACCCCATAAACTTGATGTGGACGCAGTAGTACATGTCTGATGTGTATGAAACTTCCTTCGGTCACATTGTAGCAGGAGTTTTGAAAAATTCAAACAATATTTCGTAAGAAAATAATTGTTAGTGGAAATATTGTTAATATAACTAAAAGTAATATTTGTGTTACATGAAACATTCTGCTTGATTTACAAAGGTTTTCGTGCCCATAATCACCAATATAAATGAATATACTGATTTTTTAAGTGAAAATACTGTTTTGTGGTTTTTTGTGTTTTTTTATTTTATTTTTTTATTTCCTTCGTGATATTGCTTTTTCTTCATCAGTGATTGGCTACTCTGCCAAAATATTTCATTTTCATGGGGTTTTGGGCATGTCCGGTATTGATTGCGCCTATAAAACCCATGAGAAACCTTAAATGTGCCCTTCTTTTTCCAAAAACCCGGATCTGTCCGTGTTAACTATAGTGAATCTGCTTGAATGAAATGACACAAATTATTTCTTTTGAAATACAATTTTTTTATCTTTACAGGTCGAATCTATGTACATGTATTTGCCAGAATTTACTCTGTTACGTACACAAAAAAATAGGTTCAGTTTATCAGTGGAGAAAATATGTGACGGAATCCTAATTTAAGCTGCCAAAATGGTTGGTACAGCGTACTTTATGATCCTGATTGAAGTGCTGATTATGGCATTTCTGACCACGAAAAGTGTAAGGAACCAATCTTAAAGTAATTATTTTTTAGCATTAGGATTCATCATCCGAAGAAGGAAATCAAGCTTCTCCCTTCTTCATAGGAAGTAACTTATTATTATTATAAGACCACATCATAGCCATCTAACACTTATGTCCTGCAATTTAGGAATGTTCAAAATGTCGCATAAATATCAGGGAAAATTTTTATTCTCAATTAATGGCCCATGGGCTAATATTCAAACACTAAGCCCATCTTCTATGTTAGGCCCATGGGCT
>CM032662.1:31348101-31360846 GCA_019095985.1 Streblospio benedicti | reverse complement strand
TCACCAAGTCCCAGTAGTAATCGTTACCAAGTAAAATCTCAATGTCAGCATCCTTTTCCTCTTCCTTAGATAGTGGGTCTGCCAAATTCTCATAGATGTGCTTCCACCGATCATCCATCATGGCTTGTCGAACTACACGAAGATCTTTTTCTAATGAGTTTACCAGTAATGTGAGGTAAAACATCAAATTTCATTTTTCCTTACCATTCCATTTCTTTGTACAATTTCTGCTTCCACTGTAGATGTCTTTAATGTCCTCGGTTGTTCAGAACCAAACGTTAAAACAGATAGTGACTTCGGAGATTTTTCCTGTAATTGTAAAACTTTTGCCAATTTCTGGGTCATGTAGCTTCGTTGACTTCCATTATCAAAAAACACTTTAACAACAACTTCATCCTGCTTTGAATCTCGAACTCGAACCACTGCAGTTTGCATAATGACTTGTTCTCCTGATGCTAGTAACCCTAACTCAGACTCCGTTTTTTCTTCGGTTGAGCCACTTAGAAATTTAGAAGGGCACAAACTTCTGTGGTGATTTGAAGTGTTACAGTAAAAACATAAACAAGATGACTTACAACTATGACCACCTTGATTAGGTTGTAAACATTTATAACATCTTCCCTTAATCTGTAATTTCCTTGACTCTATGCTTGAAAAACCTTTGCACTCATCACTCCAGTGAGAAACTGATTTGCAAAATATACACTTTTTCTTCGACACTCGTTCCCTTGCAACCAATGCCTCTGTTGTGTACTTATTGGACTGTACTTCCACCTCGCTTCCTTTATCGTCACTGGCTCTCCCATTACTGCATCTAGCATCAATATAAGTGTTCACCTCCTTCTCTAATTCCTCCGCCGCTGCCACCTTCCTATTCTCAAGTCTCTTCTTTGCTGGGCCTATTTTCATACGAGTTGCAGAGGCCATTTTTTTTCTCGCTCTGCTACCATATAATGAAGATAAACTCTCTTGATTTCTTTCTACACTTTATTTCATTTCACATCAGTTTCTAGTTCTCTAATGACCTTTTCCCCCGGTTTCAATCCCAAACACAGTACCTCAAGTACCTCAATTACCAATAACATAATACCAATACAGCACTTTATAATCAGCAAATATCATGCAATCATGCCAATCATGACACTAGGGAGCCCACATCGGCTTTTACAACTGAACTGACACTACTTGCAACACTGCTTAATGTCCCAGTACCTTTAATCAATAGTATGTTCATTTTTTAATTTCAAGAATTTACTGAATTATAACCAAAAACTGTCCATATTCCGAATATGTGACAATTAATGCTGTGGTAGCCGAATTTGCAGAAATAAAGTGAATACTATGAATAGAGAAAACGAATAATGGGAATAAAATATTTGAGGTCATTCCTTTGCAAGCAGTACTATTGTCCTGACATCAATTTTATTCCACTACTTTTTGACCAGTAACAATTGTTGTTCTCAAATACTTGTGGAAATTATTGGAAATAATTCACAATAAAATGCCCCACCTACATGAGAATTATTATGTTTCTACATAATTTGGAAGGATGCCCACACAAACAGTTTCAACATTTTCAGACTTAAAATTTGTGAAAAACCCATTTTGGTGAAAGGCATATGGACAATGATTGCAACAGCTATGTTTATGCTTTTGAATACATTTAGATAATCCCTATATTAACCCATATTCTACCGCCGACTTCATGGGCTTGACAGAAAAATACACGTCTACTATTATTATATACCTGATTTGACAGTTTTAGGTTCGTGACAACAATAACCATGCTAAGCCTCAGTAAATACATGTAGTCATATCCTAACATAAATTTACATGTGTGCTCAGAATCGTATCAGCATTCATATTTTTAGCAAATGGTAACAGAATTATGGGTTTATTTGTCTAGAATAGTTTATAAACTTCGAGCTGGTCAGTCACTCTATTCAAAATGACTGCAAGGAGCTGTGATTTTAAAGACTAGTTTTATCACTTCCCGTCATCGTACCATAATATTATTACTTGTGGTTATTAAAAAACGCATCTAGAGAAGAAAAAAAAATTATATATAAACACATGGAAGGATATCCAATATGAAACAGTCATCAAACTTTTAATTTACCATGTTCGATATTTAATGCGTCCAAAAAACGTGACTATGCGAATGTCTACACTTTTGCTTCGAATATCGAGTGATACAGGATACTGGTATACCTATTATTCAGTAGATCGTCAAACAATTGGTTTATGTAGCATCAGCTGTGTGAATTCGTATTGAATAACTCATCATAACGATGATAGTTATTTGTAAAAATATTATACATTTAACTTGTTTCTTACCAGGCCATTTGTATATCCCATAATTTTAGCTGACGTCATTTCTCATTGGTGGTACATGCACACTCAACGAGTGACTGCTTCCTTTTTATAGTAATAAGTTATATCATAACATTCTCATGTATGATCAATCTCCCAGATTGACACTCACAAAAAATAGTTCATATCCTTCCGTGACGTCTTCAACTGTGATCGAGGTCGTTCCAAATGAAATATTTGGAAAGCAAGTAATGTTTTAGTGTCATGTTTGGTTTTGTTGAATTCAATGGGTCATAAAGCATCTGTGGAACGGATGAAATACATTTCACAAATGTAATCATTCACTTACAACGCATATTTCGGTGAGAGTGCAATTGTGCAACGCAAATCCCCTGCTTAGCCTGCTAGTACCGGATTTTAGGAGACCTCTCGTAGAGAGTGTGGTACATGTAAACAGGTGCTCATGGGAGCCTTTATCACACGGCGCAGTATTTTAAATGCTGATTAAGCAGCTGCGCTATATAGACTAGTTGCTCTAGCATTTTTCGAAGCACAGAACTGCGCAGTTGTGGTAACAAAAAAGATCTCGAGGCTGTTTCTTTGGGGCTATCTGCTGATAATGTCAATTTGAAAAATGAAATCTCCATTCCATCACAGAGAGCCGGGGATTCTCTTCAAAATGGTTGAGTATTTGGCGATGTAATTTAGTGGCATAAAATGGATTGCTGATGCACATAAAATTGTTCTTCCAAATCGTAGTAAAATGTACAAAAGTGTGCATATCTTCGTGGTTGGGTTGGTAAGACACTTTTTGTGTAGGTGCGGCATTTTATTTTAAGTAGTTTCCAATAATTTACAGAATAAGTGTCGAAAGAAAAAAACATTGACAAGCCTAAAAAACTGGAATAAAATTGCTGTCAGGACCATACTGTAGATAATCATGAGGATTTTAATAAAAGATGAACAATAAGAACATATAAACATTTTACTTTTTTTTAGAAATTGTTGTCCCACAAGGCAACCATGTTGGTTGCCCTGATTTACTTAACTAGTGATTGTCCAGGTCAGTGAGATTACTCTATGTACATGCCTGTATGAAATATTGTAGGATTTCACCAGAAGATTGGAGAATCAATCATCAAATTGAGCATGCTTACGTGTGATTTACCCAAATGAAATTAAGGTAAATCAGACCTCAGCATGCTAAATTCACATTCTATTATTCCGTGCAAAAATCACCGCCAATAACCCACTCTGAGTGGTCGACCAGCGTGCTCAATTGTACGATTGACTGCACGCATGGAGACCACTAGTCTAAACTAGACTAGTAATGTCACATTTTCTATACAGCCGCTGACATTGCATGGTCAAAATGGCAATGAGACCGTTATGATATGATTTTTTTTTATTGTAAAAACGAATCAGACACTCATTTAGTGTGGATTTTAGTCATTAAAGAATCGTATTTGATATGACACAACAATCGAGTGGTCAATTACCATTATATCATGAAACAAATTCACACTCAACGAGTATCTGCTTAGTTTTTATTTTAAAATGAATCATGTAACTGTCTCATGCTTAGTTTGAAGCGGTGACCTACCTTAGATGGTGCTGTCGCAGCGTGTTTAATTTGGTGTGTAGTCAGTCATATAATTGAGCACACCTCTGGGCCAATCAGAATAGAGTATTGGCAATTATTTTTGCAAGAGTGTTAGTGTACCTCTGAGTACTCTAAATTGTTGAAAGCTAGTTCAATGAGCACTAGTTATTATAAGTGATATCTTTAAAATATGTTGTCTTTGTGTTGTAGGAAGTGACTTTATTTTATATGCAATGAAGGCTCAATCTCAAGAGTGCTGATTAATTAGTCAACGTAAAGCTGTCAATAGACTACTCATGTAAATAATGAAGATTGATAACCGCTACTGGAATGCTCGCCAATTTCACGAAGTTGAAATGAGAAGTTCATTTTCACAGGACCACTAAGAGATAACACAATTGACATTTTGCATGTATTTCTATGTGCCACCTGTTACATTGTTGTGCTACACAAGCTGCATATGTAAGAGAAGAACATTATTATATCATCAAAAGCATGTGAGTGAAAGTTCCATTGAGCTGAAACATAGTTAGAGAGCACAAGCACATTAGGTGCGAGAACTTAGATTTGGGATTTTTTTCATAAAGTTCTGTGTTTTCGGTCGCCTTTACCTTTCAAAGGATGTGCTTGAAACCACATCAATTGCCAACATTTTCAAAATCTGATCTGGCGTGGATGTAAGGGATAGTACCTGATTTCAAACTCCAGTCTTATTAGCATTTACAACTGAGAATCGCCTTTCTAGATTCCCCATTTCAGTCACATGCTATCCAGCTCTATGTGCGCTTAGTAAGATATAGGTCCAAGATTATAAACAATCCTTTTTGATTCTGGTTTTGATTACCCTCAATGGCACGGAACAGTCTTTTTTGACCCGGCAGGGTATACAAACTGTTGTGTGATTGAGACTTGAGTTACAGATAAATGGTTGCGATTTTTCCTTTACCTCTCAGTGGATAAGTGTCAGATTGAGTTGATCGAACAATTGTTTATTAGGATATGCATCAAAATCCATACTGGGTCCGGGCGGGTCAAAAATGCTCCATGTGAGAAAGACATGCCCTAAGATCAGATATATAACTAGCACATGAGAATACCTAAATTCTATATTTTGATAAATAGTACTTCTAAGGTTATGATCTCTGAAATACATTTCCAAAACGATTCCCTAATATGGTGCAAGTGTTTGTTGTGCCACACCTAATATGAGGAGTGTTCGTTCTTGTCGATAAATGTATGTCTGATAAAATCTACACTTTTTCCCTCCAAAAAATATCTCATGGCTATTGAAAATCATTTTCAAAGATTGGTAATGTAGACCATCTGTGGAGCACATTTCCATGTACGTAGCAAATATCTGCCATTTACGTAACCTGAACACCCCCCCTCCCTTTCCAAACCCTCGGTAAATTAAGTACTAATAGACAATCAATTGCGCCTATAACGTGGTTTGCCATGATCTCTTGTATCATTTTCACGTTAAAAATAGATATTAATGCCATTGTTTTATTTTCAATTCTCATAAGTATCACTATATATTTGCAAAAACATAAGTTCAAAATATTAGGAACAATTTAAGAAAAACTATGAAAATAAAATAAATGCAAATTCCTGTGTGATGACAAGGGATCAAATACATAAAAGGCATAATTATAGCAAGATTTTACAAATAATTGAATAATTAATTGAAAAAACTTATTGTGGATCATTTTTGACCCATCCTGTGCCAATGTGAGTAATTTTTATCCATGCCGTTGAGGGTTAATTCTTAATCACGCCGACGAAGGCCAAATAACCTTCCTTCATCAAAGGAAACTGGTTAACTGTAGTGAACTTTCTTTTAATGACTGGATAGCAGTTTGTATGTGATGCTTACAGTAAAACTTTAGTGTGTTTAGTCCGACTGACCACATTTTTTGCTTTAAGTGTAGTAACCCTTAAGTGTATGACATCCTGCCCTCGGACATAACCACAATATGCATTGAGCAGCCATGATTTTTCCCTAGCATTGTTCATTGAGCCTGATGCTATAATGACAGAGATACAGAAGATAACCATTGTACCATCACTTGACCAATACCTTGAGACCCAAACCAAGCTTGTTAAGGAGTTCACAAAACAGCAACTATTTAGAACCAGATAATTTTCTAAGGAAAGAAAAGATAAGGGGGAACTAGTACTCCATTACAATGCTATGGCCAAAAGACATGCAAATGTCTGAAGGCAATTGGTGGTTTCCCATATGTGAAGAATGTCAGGTCTATGGAGTAACATGCAGGACATAATTGGTGCAGCGCAGTTCATCTTAAGTTCCAGAACACTGAGACAGTTGTTGTGTGCACTCAGGAATTACCGGTATTCCAAAAAGGAAGAAATCCGAAAATTCATAAAAGAATGACAGATGCACCAGCCGAAATTCATCCCATGTTTACAAACTGCACCAACCTGACCAAGAACACCATCAGGTCATGATGAACTATCTATAAATACTGGGGCCTGATAGTCATTAATGAGGTGGACAAAGAAGTGTAAATAATGTCAGTCTAATATCTTGCTTGGACCTGGACCTGAAACTTGCATTTGTATGACATCTTGACCACTGTTGACCTTAAGCTTAATTTGACTATCCCCACAAGATCTTGTGACAAGCGAGCAATGTCCAAAATGAAATGCATTTAGGATTAAAAATTCCAGGCTAGCTAATAATTTTTGTTCAATGAGAAGTGTAAAACTGTGTATTATATGTACATAATGTAGCTATTAGGGTGTCAATGTTTACCATATCAACATAAATTCTAAATGATGAATGACCTAGGTTAAGCTAAAGCAGCTGATTATGGAAATTAACCATTTGGCAGTAATTTTACACTTAGCAGGGTATACTAAGTTTAAGAGCTCTAAAACGATTAATTATTTTCTGTTCCTTTTCACCTTTGAGATCACATCGTCCATACATGGTTCCTCCGTATAACTCTTTCTAATGTAATGATTTTTAAATGATTGGATGGCAAGGCAGATGTGTTTTGCTTGTAGTGAAGCTTTCACAAACATCTAGATAGTCCAATTGAAGATATCATTGGTAACTTCCATTCATAATATCCTTCACAGGTTGATGGTCCTACTACAAAGATGTCTCACCCTTGCTTTTACTGTCGTGTGTGATTTCTATTGCACCATAAAAGAAAGTTTTTCTGGATCATCATTCTACTCTTAAAATGCTGATGTTTGAAATAGTCTGATATGCTCATTTCAGCATGATAGTCCCAGCTGACACTCTCTGTCTCCTTAAACTCTTTCTTTTAACAGCTTCTTTATGCCTAGGCACTGTGTACTAGTTCTTTAGTATTAACCCGAGTTGGATGAAGTTGTGACTATTTTATTTAATGGGTACAACGTTTGGTACAAACAATTGTTAGTATTTTTGTGGTAGAATTATGGGGAGATAGACATCTAGGTAGAAGGAGCACCAGCTGTGAAGGAAAGTATGGATGGGAGTTACCAATTATCTCTTCAATTGGATTATCTAGATGTTTGGGAAAGTTTGACCATAAGCAGAGCACATCTGCCTGCCGTACAGTCATTTAGAGATTTACATTTGAAAGAATTATATGCAGGAAATTATGTCATGAACTCAGAAAATGTAAAAAGCAGATAAATGGGTTGATCATTTTAGAACTAAGGAGTGGTTTACTTTCATAATTAGCGGTCTTTTGGTCATTCAACATTTAGAAATTATGTCCATATGGTAACCAGCGATAACCTTATTGCTATATATAACATACAAGTTTGCACTTACATATTAGATCATGTCATTTCCAGCCTGTCTTATTGGTCACAAGGTCTTATGGTGATCTGAGATCAGATGTTGTACACATGCAGGAGTCCAGGACACTCACTTAACGGTTGAGGTGCACGTGGATGCAACAGATACGTATTTCCTCCTTCACTTTTATATCAGTCATTACTATCAGCTCCCAGTATTTTTACCAGAAGGTTGTCCATCCTGATCAGATATGGTTCTAAATCAGGTTGGGGAAGATAGGTTCTGCTGTTACATCTGTGTCGTCAGCATCGTGGATATACTACCAATGTTTGCATGGTTTATTCTGGCCCAGCATCATCAATCTATTGCAAATGTCTAAGGCACCCTAGGATTCTCCTAAAAATGTACTGTCTAGTATTCATGGGCTAAAAGTAGCCACTGCACCCATAATCCTTCATGCTTTGTAGTTCTAAGACACATTCTTCACTTACGGGAACCCTACCATTATCTTCTTCGGGTCATAATTTTCTTAGCTGTGGCAGTCACAGTTGAGTAATACCAGTATACTATTGTAGGGAATCAAGGTTGGTGTGTCATCAGGCCATAAGGGATTGTTCACAAATGATGTCACTTCATTTTTGGCCTTTTTACCCCCTTCCCCCCCACCCTTGTAACCTGTCATCATCTTTGCAATACCCCCCCTGGTAAGTGATATCAGTGATATCATCTTTGCCTCAACGCCCCTCCGCGCATGCGACATGGTTTCGTGATGACATTTAACATTGATTTAACTGTGCTGTAATATACATTTTGTAGATACATTTGAATATATGTCCATAATTTAGACATAATTTTACCAATGTATTGAGGACATAAAGCAAACAAGACAATGTGATTTCAACTAGTAGATAGTACACAACACGCTTAATATGTCAGAAAATAAGTTCATATACTGTTAAATAACTACAACTTTTTTTCAGAAGGTGACATCATCCAAGTGCTAGACTAGTGCTAGTGCTAGAGGGGGTGCCCTTGTCACCTTTCATCATATTTGCAGCACCCCCCTCCTAAGTGACATAATCTTTGCCTCAGCACCCACCCTGCGCGACATGGTTTCGCGATGACATTTCACATTGATTTAACTGTGCCGTAATATAAATGCATTTGAATATATATGTCCCTGTCCCCTTTCGTCATATTTCGCTATACTCTCACACACACACACACACACACACACACACACACACACACACACACACACACCCTTGCTGGATGACATCATTTGTGAACGATCCCTTAGTGAGATGGGGTTCTATATCTATATTACAGCATAGCACAGAATTAGACTCGGGAGCACACAACACTCCACGGATCTGATTGCAGTATTTACACGGCCTACATGTAGTACTTGCTCATCTCTTGTAGTGGTCATTGTGGTTCTTTTGTGTAGGTCTTATTCTCTACATATACAGCCAGCCCTGTTTTACTTGAGCTTAGCTGGGGTAGAAATTGATATCCTATTCGATATCCTATTGAAATTAGATATATGTAAAATTATTTACTTCAAACCTGTTCACTTAATAACCCCTTTTAGGACCATATGATCTACCTTTCCCTACAAGTTGATCCGATTAATATGCTAACAAATCATGCTGTAATTCTCCGCATGCCTTTGTTTTATGATCTGTTAAGGCCAAAATGAAAGTCTAACAGAAAAATAGTATCACCCCATTATAGGTCGTTAAATAATTAGATTTGGTTGTTGGGGAAGTGTCTAAAAGAAATTACCAGATAAATGTTTGTTACAATTGAATATCGTAGTTTGTGAAAACTCTCCAGTAAAAGATGGTCGTCAAAGCCAACTTTATGTACATGTATTCATCTTGTGCAGTTTAGTACAAAAGATCCCTTGTTTTCTGGTCAAAGGCTTGTCAAAATTAGGCCATGACTCTTGCTTTAGCGTCTTTTGTCCACTATGGTGAAATAGAACATTTATATCAGGACAGTTCAGAAATTTGAGACTGGTGGGGGGCTAGTTTTCAAATTTTTTAAATTTTGGGGGGGTGTGCTAATTTTCAAATTTTTAGTGGGGGCAGATCCAGGTTTTTGGAAAAGGGACGTAAGGAAAACATACTGAAAAGGCTCACTTACGAGATTTCATCCCTAGGAAAATGTTTTCTGGTCATAGGCTTGTCAATTTACATTAGGCCGTGACTCTTGCTTTATTGTCTTTTGTCCACTATGGTGAAACTAGAACATTATGATTCATGCTGTACCACATGACAAAAACTAGTGATGGAACAATACCTTAGACAATTGATGTTGATTGTACCCTTGAATGTTATACATGTAGGTATAGTTTAGGTAGAATATGGATTTTAGCATTTGACACGCATTAGGAACTCTGAGAATCAGATGTCAAGATATGACCTCTGAAACATAACTATTGCTTATTAAAAATGTGACCGATCACAGGTTTTTTAAACCCAGGATAGGAATTAGATCAAGTGATCAATCCGCGCATTGCCAAAGATTTGCAGACTCAATTCGCACTTTTCCATGGTTAACGCCAGCAAATGTACACTTTCATACAATCTACATATAAAAAAGTATGCCACCGTAAAACAACGTAAAATTAAGAAGTAGGTCACAATGGTCACATATATAAATAAATTATGATAATCCAGTGAATCCACTCTGGTGAAATATTTCAGACGTCTGTCTGCTGACCTCTGATACAGAGTGACCTTAGGTTCCTGAATTATTATATTTTTATGTTTTCAAACTTTTCTACCAAGTAGAAATATGCTTGCTAAAAAGATGTGTGATACAGAAGTTTAAAAAGGTATCCGCAAGCACTGGGAAACAAATATATATATTATATTGTAAGTAGTGGCTCAAATTTGCATTTATATACAGTACTGATCGCGAGCGAAGGACCTCTTTTTCGCTGATTTTCTCCTTTGTTTAGTTTCTTTTCTAGCTATTTTATTTGTCGAAATTCCCATATTACGCTCTATGGGAAATGACAATCCTGTACAAAATGCTATGATGTTTTGAGTATTTTCTTGTGATCTTAATTTTCTTCTTTTGGTAGATATGATTCATTTCAAAACTTACGGCAGAAAAACAAATGTTTAATTGGAAAAGATATTTTTTGTATGAATTTCTGAATTACTACCCACCTTTAATCCTTTAGTTTTGCAAAACTCTTTTTGTATTTGCCATGAAGTTGTAAATTAAATGATATGGGTTCTCTCCATTTTAAGATTATCCATTAGTTAGTATTATTATCTTAGGAGGATAATACATTCTATCTGCATATTTAGCAAAACCATCCATTTCACAAACACTATGTATACATGTATGCACAGTATCACAAAACACCACTGCAACAAATGGACAAATCTTTTATATATGAGCTGGGGCGGCGAAGAGTTCTGAAAATATTCCATTTCAAACAAATTATTCCCAAAAATATCCGAAAATATGCGGGGGAAAAAAATATTTATTAGCAACAATGTAAAGAACTTGCGAAATGCAAGAAAAAGTAGATTAGCTAGGAAGAGAATTTTTTCAGAACTCCTCTTTTTATTACCGAAATAATTCATTTTTTAGAAAATTTTTCAGAAGTTTTTTGAAAAGTTTTTGTACATAAGGGCTCCTTCGCAATCAGTACTCTACATACTAATGGAAAAGTGTAAGGTTTTGAGGAAAGCATTAGTATTATTATGTGTGTAATATTTTAGGATATAAATTCGCAATTTTTTAATTTGCACTGAATATAGTTCTTGTGTAAACAAACTAATTATGTACCTGACTTAAACATTATTTAAACATCATGCCCTTAGACTTGAACCAGTTCAACAGCAAATCTTTTAGTCTGCACAACAACACTACAGCTACCTACTTGTTCTGCTGCTCTCATTTCATTGATATCAAATTGTAATTTATGTTCACAAAGCCCAACACAAGTTTTTACAATTATCTGGCTCCACACAAAAAATATGAAATATTACTTGAAGACTTTGTATTGTAACAAATAGTAGATGTTTGTATTCCCTAATTTTCTAAACATTAATAATTTATAAGCTTATGTATGTTTTATGTATTGTGTTTTGCTAGCACTAGAGTTGTTATACATATCATTAATAAGAATTGAAAATACAAAAAAAAATGATCTTTACAATGAATACATTTATGTATATTATTATGTATAATTTATGGATACATTTTCACAAAATATTTTAAAAATGGATGATGGCTTGGTTTAGTGGTCTAAGTGGATCATGCATGAATGTTTTTATGGTACAAGGGGAAATGTTAATATTATTGTATGTTGGGTAGTTGTATGTTTGGTAGTAGCGCATAATTTAGAGAGACATGCACAAGTTAATTTCATGTCCTATCAATCTTTGATGTCGTCACATGTGTGCAATATTGCAATATTTTATATCTTTTGTATCACAATTGATATATCTAGATTCATGTCTCGATTTTTTTCTATTGACCTTTATGAACTTCATCAGGTGTTGTCTCCTGTTACATCCTTAATTATCCTCAACCAGTAATATTTCATATTTGGATATTGTTGTAGATGTCATTATCATATTACCTTAAATTTTGTCCGAATTTTGATTTGTAATTGAATTTTAATTTGAAATATATGTGAGTGTGTGTATGAATGTTAGATAAACGAGATAATGTACGAGCATTCAGAATTTATTTTAGAAAAACATTTTCCTTTTTCAGAACCATACTATGAAATCTTATAAAACCACTCGTACATAAATGTATGTGCAAATATATATTAAAATGATATTGCAAAATAGGAATAAAACTACATGCATTTCATATATCCACTGAATTTATTTACAAAAATACATGTATTTCCAAATGACGATTAATACATTGTATTGATCAAAACACATACTTTATCTTAATTTATTCAATTTGACTTCGCCTAGATTGGATATTTATCATCTGTCATATTCTAAGTATGAGTATTTTACAATTTCAGCGAACAATAATTTTAGCTTCCACAGCTGACGCGTGTTTAGTTGTAT
>CM032662.1:31262801-31348001 GCA_019095985.1 Streblospio benedicti | reverse complement strand
GTAAAATTGATAAGTTCTTGATCAGAAAAATATAACATGCAGTGTACAAAAACATAAATGTTACACAATCCTGGTGGGGGGCACTTTATACATTTTGCGAATGTGGAGGCGCCACCAGAATGGGTCACAATTTCACCCCTAAAATCAGCATGCCTTTGACATCTTAATGATGCCAATGACGACAATATGGCTGCCATCATCTGCAACTTTTGTTATAAAATTTCCAATATATGGCCAACAGCATCATTTTCTGCACCACAAATGTTTCCACTGTTACACAGTACCACAACCATGTACGGTAGTCAGATGGTGTCTAGGTTACAGATACGACTGTTTGACGCAAATTTTAAGCCTTATGCAGGGAGGTAGCATATAAGTATACGCAGTTGTACGCACGTTCGTACCTTTTTTTGAAAAACAACCATACTCTTTTTGGACCTACCTTTTTCTATCAATGGGTTCTTTAATTTAAATTGGAAAAAGGTTGATCATGTATATAAGTAAACCATATTACATATTATGTCCATGTCCAGTTATTCACCTCATCAGTCGAACGATTACAGGTTTACCTGAACCATAACAAAAGATGCTTTGTTCCACGGTGCCATTTGTGCGTACCTCTTTTGGAGGTCTGGCTACCACCTTGACCTTATGTTTTGCAAAATTTTAGCACATTCACCCAATATATCAAATCCCCCTGCCCGTACACTATCTAGGTTAGTTCCCCCCCCAACAGGGGGGACACAATCAATGGACAGTCTTGCAATATTTATGGCACAGTTTTGGTACAGCGTAAGAATATCCACATGACCGTCCTCTACAGTACGAAAGATCTGGCCGGACTTCTGCTGTATTCTCTTAGTCATGTTCAATTTTTGGGACCTGTCAGAATAAACCGTAACAAGTTAAATAGGTATTATAATCCATCAGTTAATGTATATGTTGAAGAAAATGACTATCATGAATATGACTATATGTGAGTAAAGAAATTAAAGCAAGAAACAAAACTCTTCCAACATTTTTTACATCAAAATTGTATCATATATACAATACATGTACGAATCGACAAGACATACACTCAGTTTAATGTGTTGATTTGATAAGACCAGCAATGACCAACATTCTACACAGCTACCGTACAATTGTTCAGTATTGACGTGTAGGTGAAATTTCTTGATACATTATGGATGGGGAATTGACGGGTTATACATATATTTTATATGCATGTTTTCAATAGGATGCTAGGCCCTCCTCCCTACGCCTGCGTCCCACTAACAGGGTGGTACTTACACATGACAATGTTGACGGAGTTTGGGTCTGGTGCAAGTGTTCCAGGCGTACCAACAGCGCCGGTCTTAGGGCAGTACGCCTGGTAGCCCTTGGGCAATGGGAAGGGTGCAGGAATAATGAGCAGGATGGGTAGTGGTGCGTCCTCAGATGTCGTCTGACAGCACCAGCAGCGAAACAAATAAAATATTTTACAGCAGACAAGAGCAAGCATTTTATTAGTAAAATATGCTTAACAATAGCATAACTGTTTCAACTGTTGCAAATTGTCATCTTAGGACGATATAATCATGGAAATAAAAAATGTCTACAGGAAATGAATTATTCTAAATGATTGTTTTAAAAAGATGCTGATACAAATATTGAGACATTAGTGGTTGTTCATTATAGCCAGGGATTCATTTTACGTTTCATTTTACGTTTCACTTGACTTTACCATTTTTATATCACCCATGACACACCAACATTCACCATCTCCAGAACAGCACACCTCACCAATATATAGAAATTATAAGCTCATGAATTTCTATAGAACCGTCTTGTATATTACACGTATTGTCCCTGCTAAACATTACAAATTACATGTCCTCACTTAATAATCGCTTGCGTTATATGAATACTTACGTGCACATGGACATAGCACGTGTGGGTAGAAAAGTCAAAGTCTATGGCAAAGCACAACTGAGGCGTTGTAGGTACGGAGTCTGCAAGGTACAATGCAAATGTGACCTGCATGCACAACCTCAAACTCGCTGAAAGAGGACGTTATGATTCCTGCTTGGATGTTGCCGCATGCACTGGTAGATTTAGGTTGCGCCTCCAACCCTCGTATACAAGAAAATGTCATTTTCGATATTGGCATCTCTACCAGCTGTCGCGCATGTGCTACACATGGCATTGCATGGAGGAATTAACATTGGCTGCCCCCCACCCCCCACCCCACCCTCCTGTTTTCCAAAAGACTGGTTTTCCTGAGCATGTTAATTGGGTACTCTTTCTGGTATAGCACATGACCTGTTTGTAATAAATTGAGTTTATTCTAAAATGTGTGTGTATTAAATGTGAACTAGATATTTTGAAATATAAAGCTAGTGCCCAGCAGTTAGCTTCAAATGAAATGGATCTAAATTAATTATGTATTCACAGCGCTTAAGGTACGCTTGAAATAACGATCCCACTGCGTTGAGTACACGAACTTGATCAGCATCTTTGCATATACAATACATTGTAGCGTGGACTGGCATAATGTACATAATTCTAGGCAGAACAACTCACTGAATGTGCCTGCGATGCCTCCTCCCATATTAGCACACTTCGTGATGCACGCCTGCAGTGTGTTAATCCCCGTCAATTTGACGCCATTGAAGGCGTGCGCTCCCAGGGTGACCCGACCACGTGGCGTATTTGTCACCGCTGAAAGGTAGGGTCAGACAGTCAAAAATATTGAGGCCGAATCGTTCTGGCCATTCGCCATTTTCCTCAAAAGAATTGTATTACACACATTTGTTAATATTGGCACATATTATCGTCCGTCACGTGCTCTTTTCCATCGTACCACGCATTTCTGATCTCCTCTACCTTACAGTAAAACGTTTATGGATATGATGAACGTTTGTGACTGCTAGACTGGGGCTTAGTGTGTGCAACGCTTAGGTAAAGTAAATGGAGCCCTTGTGTTTAAGAAATGTGTTTTAGCAAATCCATACAGCGTCCATGAAAGAATACTATAACCTTTAAATTCCCTTGATAATGTGTCAAATATCAATGGAGCATCCTCTGCAACTGATCACATGATATGTATGCACTATATGTCATGGTTCTAACTGAACCTTCCATCACCTTCCATAGCCTACACTGTACACGCGTAACCTTTTCTTTAGACGCCTTTTTGTTCGTCTACTCACTGCAGGGCACTCTCTTAAAGTGCGTTATGGACGGGTGCGTGCGCGTGCTGGAGCAGGCTGTAGTGTTGGTGTGCATGTAGCATCTGTTGGCGTGAGGGCTAAAGTCACCGAGAAACAGTTGGGCGTCATCTCACAGGCCTGTCAACAAGACAAATAGATGGACCAGGCTTGGAGTTGCTAACTTAAGAGGCAATTTAGTCAAAAGACCCCGAATGTGGACACATTCAAAAAGTGAGCTGGAATAGAAAGTTGTATTTGATAAGTCATAGCAGACGCATGGGACATTGTTTCGTATGTTAATGATATTTCTATTAGCAAAGATAATGACACTTTTATATACTTTGCGTGAAGTGTAATACACAGTTCGTGCGATGTTAGCTTATGTCAATTCTCTTACTGAATGGACATGCACATTTAAAAAAATGAATAGAATATCGCCAGCACTTATGTTTAGACTGGTGTCAAGTGGGGTTACACATTCAGGCTATATATGATCACACCATTTTCCTTTGTTGGCGTATTGTTAACTTCTGCTCATGATTTTTGCTCGAACAGTGCCATTGCTCTGGTCTCCGTGACATGAACAGCGTCTTTTGATAGCATGGTGGTCAACCATTCGGCAAGGTAGCAGTTTGTAATATTTCGATGCACCATGAACGGCTAATTCACATAAAGTTCTGGAGATTATAACTATATGTGGAGAGACTACTGACCTTCTGACAGGTTTCAAGGTCCTTGAACTTTCCGTAGATTTGCAAGCCACCGGGGATGTACTGACCTTGTATCACGGTGAAGATTGAACCTGAAAATGACACCACGTAATAGTCCGGGCGCAAACTTATCAAATGTAACCAGGTTTGAACAGACTAGATATTTTGGGCACATGATGATTGCCTACTTACTCTTCTTTTTCTGTTTTCTTTTAATGACAACGGGTACATGCACGTTCCTGCCAGGCCCATACAACTGGAAAAAATGACAATAACAATATGTGAAAATTATACCGGCACACACAAATGCAGACTAGATTCTTAGTATATAGTGGGATCAGAATTTAATTTACATAGGACGTAGCACAGCCTGCTTCTGGCACTCACGAAATGAATTAAACCATGCTATTGGCATATAATTGTTTTATGTAGAAGAGAAAATTCTATATTTCAAATTATATGAGATCTAAGAGCTTGTCTATCTAGAAGTTGAAATTCCACCAGGTCGGTTAATGTGCGGTCGAATTCTTTCTCACCTGACCACTCTTCTGTCCTCGCTGAGCCCTTGAACCTTGTAGTCTCTGCGGTCTCCTCTGAGGTTGCCTGTCTGCTTGGTAAACATTGTCATTCGCATGACTAGATCCATATACTTGCTGGTATGTTTTGGTGTAGATAGCATTTCCATTTTGACCCAAATTGATATCTTCAACGTTTACATAGCTATTAGTATACTGCATGTTGTTCTCTTGGTAACCTCGCACCAGATTACTTGGATTTGTGCTGCCATCTTGATATGTGGTCTGGTATGCTGGAGTATTGCTCGCATAAATGTAGTTTACGTTAAGTAACCTAGTATAGAGGAAAATTGGTAAAATATAAAAAATATTAATAAAGTTCTTAGTTTCATTCTTGGTTATTTATCTACATACTTATGCATGGTTAAATTTCTTTGTATTTGGTACACAGTCTCTGTCTGATTTTTGTTAAAGTTCTTTTATGTGGAACGAAAAAAATACCAAAACGTTCAAATAAATCTTAATCAATTTTGAACTGGTTCAGATACTGTTTTGCAAACGCTAGTGATTCTTTTTGAAGGAAACAGTGTTCGCTCACATAGCATAAAATAATTTAAACTTAAATTAATTATACATACAATTTGCAAGTGTTTATGCAACTATACATGTATATTGGGGTAATTCTTTCATTTCAATAGGCAATTCATCAATGTGACTCATTCAAAGAAGTGGCAAGTTAGGGTGGGTGGGATTTTAAAGAAGGCCACAAGAGACTACTGTTCACTTACGTCTGTGGCGCCTGCGACGGGGATCCCAGCGAGGTGAAACCCGGGATGTAGTAGGCCGCAATGGGGGCGTAGTCTGAAAGCACACAGCAAACATACATGACTTTTCTAATCGCTGTCTCAATGAAATATCGTAGTGGTGTCTCAAAATAGTTACTACAATTTTTGCCTGCACGTGGTGCAGTCTCAATCAACTAAATAGATCATTGAGATGCGATTAAAACTGTCAGAAAAAAAGTGTATATGAGTGATCACCAGACGTTATTTTGACCACGTGTGTATGTTGCCATTATTAGCCTGAATAGCTGTCTAATTTGTTGTATCAGTTTATTTCGCATAAAATGCATATTTAAATATCACAGTCCATATCAAAGTTTAGTTAAAAATTAGTTGTAAAGCATATTTTAAAATAGATGTTTTCGCCAATTTACAGAGTGACTAGAATAAAACTTAAAATATACACTTTGAACTATATCACGTGTAATAAAATTGTCCGTATCCTACATCTAAAGTTTCCAATAGCTTTTCTATATAGAACTTTAAAGTGGTCTACACCATTAAACATATAGTACTGGGACGTGCAAACACCCTTAGGAATAGCAAGGAGATGTCTAAAAACATTATTATATGTTACAGAAGCTTTGTTCAAGACATTATCATTAAATACAGTCCAAATTTGACTACCATACATACTACTAATAAAAGTCTTAAAAAGACACATTTTAACACTTGCAGAACAATATCTAAATTTACTAATTAAAATATTGCCTTGTGTATAGATACATTTTGTGTGACGTGCTATATCATCGTTACTATCTAGTTCTGAAGTAATAATCACCCCAAGATACTTAACTTTTTCTACAATAGGTACAATCTCACATCAAAATGACATATTGGGAACATGCATTTTTTACAACTTTTTGTTTTAAAGCAAATGTACTTAGATTTATTCCCATTAAACTTGACTGAGTGTTGCTCAGCAAACACACAACAGATATTCAGTAATTTTTTCAGTGCACTTGGGCACGGAGCGACAGTACACGTATCATCAGCATACATAAGATGATTGCACATTCGACCATTAATTTTACAACAATATCCAAATAGTTTAAGTAAATGTCAGATACAATAGCTCAAGAGAGAGTATGTCCATTTTCCTACAAAGCACTTCGATTACCAGAATATAAAACTGTTGTGATTCGTCCAATACAATTATATCATTACTTCTTGGGTCCATAGTTTATTTTCAAATGAATATACCACTCAAACTTACTTATTTGAACATCATATCCATTGGAGACTGCTACCAAGAGGATGACGGCAATCGATGAGACCTCCATCATAAAGTCGACTGAGTGTAGATATGGACTTATCTTAGAATTGACCTGTAATGCCCGTGGGCTATATTCAACTCAACCCCGCGGCTAGAAACCAGCTAGCCGTAATAGACACGGGATTATGCACATGCAAGATGATGAAGACTTTACTTTCTCATATCGTGTTGTCAATTGTTCCTGTGATTGTATTGCGTTTAAGTTTTCATAACTGGTTCCTTGTGGCGTCCCCAGGTGGGTTTTAAAGAGGTGTAAGTCAGATGTTTGCGAGGTCTAGAAGAGAACCTTTGTGGATTTTGACATGTAAAAATAGCCATCTGATCCCAAATGTATGTTCCAACGTCTCTTACCCAGAAATTCTGTTACTGGTCAACGTTGCGCTGACAGCTTTTGTGTGCTTGTTAACTGTATCGAATTAATTGTATTTGTATGGGGCTTCTAACAAAATAGCAAATGCATTCAGACACACGCATGTAATGTTTGCTTAGCAGTTAGATACATTACTTTCAAACTTTGTGCAAATTTAGTTGCTCTACTTATTTTAATAATTCAAGCACAATTACATATAGAATATCTATATATGTCCTATTTTTCAACCTATTGCATACGCAATTCTAATCTACGGGTGAATACTTTTGGTTGCACCTGTTTAACTGTATAATGTATGCACACCTGATTATAACGGTTTATAAAATGCACTTACAGCATTTAAATTAGCATAATAATTGTCACAAGAAAACAGATAATCTCAAACGCTCAAGGCTTAATATAAATAAATGCAAACTCCGGAACAAATTTTAAACTTTTTATAAATATTAAGTCTATATTTTTAAGTGTGGTGTGTTTTACAACTTTACTGTAAAATGGCAATTCTTGATGTTATAATATTTGTAGAAGTTATCAAAATTAGTACATGTGTTTTACTATTGAATGCCTATGTCTTTGATTGGCCGTCAGTAGCCATCAGAATGTAGAAAAAAGCCTACTTTTTTTAATGTACCTCCCCAACAAACTTCATGACTTCCCAGTGGTGCAAAAAATCTGCGCGTTGGGGTAAAACCTTTTTTTTTTTTTTTTTTTTTTTTGCTTGAACACATGGAAGTCAATTCCCGTTTTGGCAGAAAACGAACACAACTCATGACTTTATAACCATTGTTTTCTGGCATTACCTATTGTAATCATTTACTAACATGCCGTTCAATTTGTATACCTTTTCAAAATAAAATAAAAGTTTGTATGTGTTGAAAATTGATGATTCACAAGCGAATTTTATGTAGGTTCCAAATCTATTATCAGATTTTATGCACGACTGAAACTTTGCCAGATATGTGGGGAAATTGTGTTGGCGACAAGTCGTCTATCTTTACATCAAAATACATTCACTAACTGACTACCGCATTGAAGTCTAACAAATTACTTATGTCAAAGACGGGAGGTTGCACCATAGAAATATGGGTTGAGAAACATTTTAACCTAGCCTAATTAAAGGAAAAATAATTAGCCAAATTGCTGGGGAAAAAATTATGGAACTAAACACGGACTTTTCAATGGTAGTGTCGCAGATAAATATTCACGTCGTCGAGTTACATTGAAGTCATGAATACATAAATAAACTGGTGCTGCCTACAGGTGTCCATCTCTCTGTAAGCATGCACCTGCCTGCGGCCAGTGTCGGCTGATTCACGTGAGCTGTGATCACTGAGGGGGACCAGCGCGCAGACGACATTGCTGCAGACATGCACATTATACGAATCCTTCTCGGTGCCGGGTTTTTGTTGGCCTTGGTGCCCATCAGGACGAAGGCATACGACTTTGGACGTAAGCAGCACTATTATACTACATTTCTAAAGTGTGGCTTTGAGTGGATAGCAAATTAAAGGGACTTCAGCAGCGGTTCCCTTCTTGTGTACGCTAGTAGAATATAGGTGTAGCTCCATAGACAAGATAATATGGGGATAGGCAAATGACGAGTTTTCTTGCTAACTCGTTCACTGTTTAGCAGATCAATAACTACGAACAGTATAATACCCAATATACCTCTCATTCTTGTTAATCTTAACTTTGAACGCATGAATTGCTGAACTCTCCACGAACCATTCTCATCTGCAGGTCATGAAGAAGTCTTCTACGAATACGACGACCAAAGCTACGATGGATACGAGGACCAAGGATACGGCAGTCAATATCAAGGTTACCAGAATCAAGGATCTGGTCTTCAAGGATATTACCCTCAATTTGGATCTTATGGGTACATATAAAAAAAATACACACCACAATTCACTTTCAACCTATATCAGTTACTAGAATGTAATTTATGGATACGCATATGAACTAATAATTATTCTAATTTCCAATGTCCAGCTATTATCATTTCGTTGTCATGAATTTTGAAAGTTATTGTATTTTACTTGTGTAAGTTATTTCTAATTCATTTTAATTCAGGTCCATACGTACAGTGATAGTTTATAAAAGCATAATAGTTTAGATGACTCTAAATCCGGCTAGGACTTTTTCTAAATGATTAATTCAAAGTCATCTAAGCTTTCGTAATAGACTTTACGTTGTTGGTGTGGGGAAATTTAATGTAATATATCATGGTTTTTAGTTAGGAACAGAAAGGTTTAACAAAAATCAAGTGAGCATATATTTATTCAAACATGTAGACAATTACATATTTACTTTCTTCAGCACTCAAGATGGCTACCAAAATGGCGGCAATGCTGTACGTAATGATTTTTTTTTTTTTTTTTTTTGCATATAGCTTGATCAATATTCCATATAAGAATCAGAGTTGCGTCGCTTCAGCTCAGCTGCTGAAGCAAGCATTGTGTTTCGTTTGTTTGTAACTAACTAACTGACTGACTAACTAACTAACTAACTAACTAACTAACTAACTAACTAACTAACTAACTAACTAACTAACTAACTAACTAACTAATAGTTAGCTAGCTAGTAGCTAGCTAACTAACTAACTAAATAACTAACTAACTACAATGTAACTAACTAACCAACTATATATATCTCCGGACCAGCTAGAGCTTTAAACGTTGCCCCGATTTCGTTCAAACTTTACATGACTATGAGGTACGAGGCAACACCAAAGTGATTTGATTTCGGGCACTCTGCCAATGAAATTGTGCTTTCTAGAAGCCCATTTATGACATTTTTGCTGATATTCAATGCGCGTAAGCCAGCAAGAAAAATCAATATTCCAACCAAGCAGCAAATTTTGATTATTGGGTTTGAAACTGACATTGAATATTATCTGTTATTCAAATAGTACTATTGTATGGCAAAACAAATATCTTTTTGCTGGATATATTGATTCTGATTCATTCTGATGTTGTTGTTGTTGTTGTTGTTGTTGCTGCTGCTGCTGCTGCTGCTGCGTTGTTGTGCTGCTGTTGTGTTGTATTGTTTCTGTTGTTGTTCAAATTGTTGTTGTTGTTGTTGTTGTTTTTTGGGGGTGTTATCTTTGTATATAATGTTGTTGTTGTTGTTGTTGTTGTTGTTGTTTTTGCTGCTGTTGTTGTTTTTGTTGTTGTTTTGTTTTGTTTTTTTGTTTTGTTTTTTGTTGACTTTTTTGTTCTTGTTTGTTGTTTTGTTGTTTTTTTTGTTGTGGGGGGATTATCTTATGGCATATAATGTGGCTTTCTATCTATCTAAATGTAGGCGTGTGTGTTGTTTTTTTCAAACCAAAATAAACCCAACAATACTCATGTCAATGATAACAATTTAAGCGCACGATTTTGCCCATTACATCAACAGTAGGCTAAGTAATGTCTATTGTACAATAATGATGAACATAGTGTAAAACTAAAATCAATTACTTGCAGCAATATGCAGCTGAAACAGGGTATGACACCGGTTATGCTTACGACAACCGCCATGGAGGGAGAGTAGGAAATGGCGCCAGAGTGAGTAATACTTGCAAACTATACACTCACCTTCACTCCTCATCGAAATCTCTCTTTTTACATACCCAAAAACACTTAGGCATACCTACAGTTTTCTTAGTGTGCAAGCATTGTGCAAGTAGATTTAGTGATATAGGGATAAGGAAAATCTACCAGATGAATCAAGAGTGACTATATCACCACGCTAAGTGTCACAGCAATGTTGAGTGAACTTAGCCTCGATCCGTTGAAGGACTGAATAATATATTGTAACACTCTATCTGTGTCACACCCTGAATGCTGTTCTCTGATTGGCTGAGAATCTAGGTCATTGGTCAAATATCTTTCCATATGGACGGGGCCTTTAAAAGACGCACACATATTCGACGTCAATTCAAATAAGTAAGTCAATTTATAATCAAAATGGTCAGCTGTACATCCATACACAGTGACCTCCAAACCATGACATATTTATTCAATAATAGTCAGACTTAGCATGTCTACATGTTTGTACTCATGAGACTTGCTCTCGCTGATGTAGTTTCAATTCGTGTTCAGCTTTTGCAAGCCAGTCTCCTCGAATGAAGGAGAAGTTCTCTGGGGGGACATTGACATGTCCATTCCGCACCAATGTGAAACATTGTATGATCTAGAAATAGAACTAGGCCATAGGGTGTTGCATTCTAAATGAGGACTCGTAAATCGCTATTGTTTTTAAGTACCATTGTATAACATGTTTGTACTCATTATTATCAATTATGCATCATATATCCTTCTACATTTTCCAATTTCCAAAAAGTAAAACTAATTATCAAATTCAATTGCACCTTTATATAACACCTATGTTCTTCTGTGTGCGATATTTTAAAAATGCTCCTTATCACATTTTGAAATTAATACCCTACATTTTTGGAAGACACGTTTTCTTCTGCATACAATGTGCTGATTTTAATTTGAGCGTAATATAATTTGCTGGGGTGAAATCACAATCTGTCAGAACAGCACATCGACATCCGTAATTCCTGGTAAGTGTTCGGCATGAATAACAGCTACTGTTCGTTCAATTTATATTGGGTGTATTCTAAAGCCTTATTTAAGCGGCAGATTTGTTCTATTACAGTCTGGCTATGGCAACAGTTACAGCATTCACGATGGCCGCCATGGAAACAGTAATTATGAGACCAGGACGCAATACGTGCCTGTCGTTTTAAAACACAAAAAGAAGAAGAAGAGTGAGTGTCGTATTCCAAACTCTTTTGAACTTGTTTTAGAGGCAACCTCAATGTGCTCGCCCAATTAACGCATGTTCCATCCCCACTGCCAGACACACGCAGACAGTAGTCATTGCTACTCAACTTTCACAACTACTCAGCCATTTATTAATGTCTACGGGTGTCTCCATACCAATACAATACAATACAACAATAACTAACTACAACAGACTCAACCTTCAATACTTTGTTTCCACATTACTAAATTATGTTGAAACTTAAATACTTTATGCAACTAAATGCTTCATAAATTCCGGTCATATCGTTTTCAGGCGTCATGCTCTCCGTGCACCGAGGCCAGTTCGTGAATGGAGGAACGCAGATTTTTGGCAAGTTCAACGTAAGACAACACAATGGCAGATGCAGGTTTTGGGCCAAAACCCTACAAAAATGAAAGGGGGGGTCCCCAGGGACATTCGAAATTTAAGGGGGGCTAATTTTCAAATTTTGGGTTTTGTACGCGCGGCCGATGGACAAGGAAAACATAAAAACCTTACGGATTTCATGAAAACCCTAAAAATGAAGTATTTTTTTAGGGGGGGGGGGGGGAAAGGCGGGGGTGCCCCCCCCCCCGGATCTGTCTATGACAACATATGTTCATATCCTTGATGACCGTATCCATCATGTTGTAATAATAGATTATTTTGACACCTTCAAATACATCAGTACTGTAGCCTTGCACAATTTATAATGTCTAGGACCTGGTCTCGTGCCAGAAGGCATGTGAGCTGACGCCTTCTTGCTTCGCGGGCGACTTCAACCCGTGGTTGAAGAAGTGCTACCACCATGGCAATATCACGGCCTGTATGCAAATGAGCAGTCATCCTCAGATCACCCACTTCAAGAAAGTCCCCTGCTGTGAGGCATGATTTTAATGATACAGTGGAACCTCTCTATTAGGACGACCTTTGGGACCACTATTATGTGATCTCATTAGAGAAGAAGTCTCTATATAGAGGCTCATTTTGGTAGTTTTTTTTAAAGGTTTAGGACCGCCGTGAAAAGTGGTTTTATCATGGAGGTGGTCACAGTAGAGAGGTGATCTTGATTGGAGGTTCTACTGTATGATTTTGGTCGATATTGTTTTATTACCAGGATTAAGAGATCTAGTACAGAGTTTCTTTTCATTCATGATTTATGTTTGAAACTTAATATTTTATGCTAATTGTTCATTGTATTTGAAATCCATGTTTCTATAATGGCTGTTCTCCCACCCATTATATGTATCGTGCGGCAATCCCACACAAATTTTACTCTTTACTACCAGCCGTGCCTAACACCCCAAGAGGCCGAGTTACCCTGGGAACGAACGCCTTCAATGGCATACAGCTGCCCTACGTCAACCGTCTAGACGAGTGCATCAAGAAGTGTGCCACCATGGGAGGCGGCATCGCCTCCACTTTCAGTAAATCTTCTGTTTTATAATGCAAGAATAGCATAGCGAACATATATTGGCACATCATTATCCAAGTAAAGTTGGCTGCAATGTAATTTAACTTATTTAGCTTAGTCAAAAAGTGAAGCAAAACACTGACACGAGTACACAATTAAAAATGCCACAATTTAATCATACATGATCAACGCCAATTGAAACTGACTCTGCAGTGTGATATTTGAAATGTTTACTGAGGTCAGTCACAGTGAAGTGGGTGAAACATCAAACTCTTGTTTGAACAAATGTACTTACTTACGTTGACTAATACCCTTTAAGAACTGTTTCGTACAACCTTGCTGCTTAAAAAAAGGGCAGCCAGGAATAGTGATCATGCCTCGAGGAGTAAATTGACAGCGCTTTCCTTGGGTGGAATTGGCTTTGCTCGTCAAAGTATAACTTGTACAGTTGAAATTGATGTCCAAAATGTGTTATAGTGTCTTGGTGAAATCCTCACTAACTCGTACATGTATAATAATTAATGTAAAAGCTATATGTTGTATTCCTTGCTCATCTAAAGCAAGATGTAATCAAGAGTCATACGATAAGCTTAGCAAATTTAGAAACTTGTTAGTACCAATCATGTGTGACTACCCTAAGATACACATTACAAAGCATCTACTCAGCGATACTCGTATTACATGTGTTTTCCAGACACCATCCCCAGCACACCTCAAATCTGCTTCGCTCTAGACTTCGACTTTGCCAACAATCAGTGCTATGTTCACATCCACGTAAGTTTTAGAAGAAGAGTATCAATCTATGTTTCTACAAATGACATGCCTGCTTGTTGTTTTGCGGTTTCTATGTTTCTGAGGGAGAGAAAGTAGTAGATTTGCTGTTTTTATGTTTTGAACGATCCCCACACTTAATGTTTCCAGAACATTAAGAAACTGTTCTTACTTTTTTCTATCCAAATGAGAACCGGTAACTGAATACAGTGATAGAATTTGGAGAGGCTGGTGTCAATTTCGGCGGTAGATCCAGTATTTCTCAGAACGAGAGAGCGTGCAAAAACAGCATCCCATGATCTGGTCGAATTAATGAATGTGAGCACCACCACCACCCCCATTTTTTTCCCCTTGTATCTCCTGAATTTCTAGTATAGAACTCTGGACTGCAATATCATGTGTGTAAAATGTTGGGATGTGAAATAGTGGTCACTAGAAGAGGCGCTTTATCAGTATGTGCATGATCTGATTGTGATGCTTTGGTCTACTTAAACATTTTTTTACAAATGATGCCATATGTTCTACTGTTGATTCAGACGACATCAGCCGATGGTGCTGTTCCTAAAGGCTATCAGGCGTTTTGTCCCAAGACCGGGGCAGTCGGTACCCCGGCAGTTCTCACACCCAACCAGTACTCAATCAATATCGTCATGTGTAAGTATATCTAATACTAATCTAATTCAGAATTCTGGATATACTGAATGTCAAGAAAAGTTTTAGATAAGTATCTATGATAGCGTGTACACGGTTGATGTCTTAATATTTTAGACACAAGTAAAAAGTAAGCCGTTATAGGTCGTGAACATCTTGTATCCATTTATGATGTATTTTCGAGGAAATGCACATACTAGTACTGTAAACCGATTTTAACATACGTTAGAAATACATCTGATATAATTCTTCCAATATTTATTGTTTTATTGCAGGCCCTAGAGCATAAAGATTTCAACAAGCTGTCAAATTTGTAATGGATATTCATCTACTCAAATTTCACATGTTTAAAACAGTGTACAAAATTACAACCTAATATCTATGGCAACATTTATTGAACTATGAATCGTTGATGTAACTTAATTACATTGTGTGCTCATTGAAAAGAAAAGGCAATAATTTTTCCAGTGAATAAAATGTTTTCACCAAACATTTGAACCCATGTTTTATTTTGTATTTGCATTTTACACACACGGAATTTTATTTGATTCAAGTCCAATATCTGCCCACATTCTGTTTTAATTGTCAATGACACTTTTTTATATTTGCTATAATCAAATAATGTTAGATAATGAAATGTTTAAACTGTCATTATCATAAGTTGCTTTTGTTTTTGTTTTTGGTATACGTGCATGAACTACATCTACATGAATCTAACCATGATATATTTAGCCGAATGCTACAATAATTGTGTTTACTGAGCATCACAAATTGCGACACATTTATACTCATATATACTAAATAATACAGGAATTATAATAATTAAACAATGCTTACATCAATACAAACAACTTATTTTTTGTATGGGCATCACACTGTTATCTAAAATTTACACTGTGATTAAATGAACGTGGAATATACTAGTCTGATTGTCACGGCTGCTTCAAATTTAAATAACCGACGATAAGATCACTCCTTAGTCTGTGTGATATCCTACCCGTAGAAATTAGTGTCCTTTTCCCTCTGATAGGACAGAGCTCACTCAATGTTATTGATGACGGTGCAATTGAAGCTGTCTCCCTCCAAGTGTGCGCGGATGAAGCTGTTACAGTCGGGGGTTTCCAGACACAGGTAGCCACAGGCATATGCGCCATCCAGGGTCACCGGAGCCGGTACAGTGTAGGCCTCAGACACTGGAAATAGCTTGCAGATGAGATCATACACACAACATTTTTCTTTGAATCTAGGGCAAACTCAGGAATAGTGGCTGTTTTAGCACACGCCCTTGGTAGAATTGCGTAGGAAGGACTAAGATCATGAGGCCAGGGCTTTACCAATAAATTGGGGGCGGGGGGGGGGGGTAAAACAATAAGAAAACCAAATCATGGCTGAGCAATATCTTTTGGGGGGAAACAGAAAAACAATTAATCTAATCAATTTCACAAGAAAATCAAAATTAGCCAACTCAAATTTAGACAATTTGCCTTTTTTCTTGTGTTTCAAATGGGCTTACTCGTCTCAATTTTCTTCCTACTTTATAAGCTCTGTAGTCATTATATGCTATTGGCTTTGAAGACGGAAAATTTAATATCTATTCCTTTTGTGAATTCGTTCAATTGCAATATCCTTATTCGCATGTGAGCAGTTAATTATATCAGTCTCCCCATAGAGCAGTGTTCTCACCAATGGCCACGGTATGCAAGGAGTTGCCAGCGGGCGCCACTTTCTCCAGCTTTAGGTACTGCACGTAGCTACCGTGATGTGAATCATTGGCGTAATACAGGTCTCCGGCTGCAGTAGTTCCAGCGTTGACAACAATCAGAAGTAGCAATAACAAAAGCAATGTCAATGTGTAATTATGAATAGTTTATTGGCATTCCTTGAAATTAATTATTTACTGGTATCTTCCATCTGTATGAACATCAGTCAGAAGTCAGACTAAAAGCATATTTTATATTGCGATATATATCCATACAATTAACAATTCTAAAAGAATTTCTTGAATTACCGAGTGTATGTACATTTGTGTAAAGGTTCGTTGCTGATGAAGTTCTAAGGTCTGCAGGGTTGGTGAATTTGTCTACAGTCGCACAGTGGCAGTTGGATTTATCTGGTCTGCAACAAACATGAAATTGTCACGATGATATGAGCATGATTAGCCGAAGGATAGTGTATCAAATTCTGCACAACATTGCAAAAATAGAAAAAGCACTGTTTGTATGTATATAGGTCTATGTACGATCTTGATAGTCTCCTTAACAATACATTATCGCCTAGCTTCCACATGTAGCTTCCGTGTCCTATAATCATACACGTACAACGCATTCACACACATTAGTGCTTGAGTGTATTGGAATGACATTTAGCGCAGGAAAAAATTAATGTCTGTTACTTAGAGTTGGTTCCCCCCAGTTTCATATAGACGATGATAGCTCTACATGCTCCACAACACGCTAGAAATGAGAGAAAAAAATATTGTCGGCCTTTTTATGCTTACTCATGTGCATATTTTGTGGTTAAACCTTAAGGAAACATCTGGAATAACGGCCTGTGACCTTTAATATGCACTGGATGCAAAGGCAGACTTGGGACCATTCGGAAGTAGCACAACGTAATACACGGGAGCATCTTTATTAACAACGTCAGCAATGCCGCCTTTATACAGAAAGACCTTATGATGATAACCCCATAACGGGAGCCCACAGACCGGGAAAAAACCGAATAACATGAGACCAAGTGCTATTCACCAAATATGAAATAAGTGAAGCACGTCCATGGTATCCTATAAATAATATTGGACAAGAAAGTAGAAACGTTACCCCTGGTTTATTTGAAAAGATTTTATATATGTCATCTGTAATGGTGTATATTAACATTTTTACTTACTTGAATTCAATTGATCTTAATAAATCTTTGATGGAATCTGTTGAGTAACAGGAGTCGAAACAGTCACGTGTAGTAGATAGTCCGGTGACAACCTTGTCGTTGAGAGCCGTAATAACAAGTCCAATCTCTCTCATATATACATGAACATCACACACTAAAATATTGGGCATCATTTATAAACGGATGTTCCTTAGGTTCAGAGCTTTTTGAATAAGCTTTTCTTGAAATGCTTAAATCTGAGGCTTAAATTCATCGATTGATATTGCTTGACTATCAATGGTAGACGGATCTGATAGAAGGGAAAATATTGATTCTGTTATCCCATATCATCACTCAATGGGAAATGGTGTGCTATATCATGATGTGCAGTTATTGGAAGACAAATTAAAGAAAAACAAATGTTTTGAAAAGTATTTTAAAGTGCTGATGGTTTGGCATCAAACTATCTGAAACTCTAAAAAAAACTCTATGGACATGATGGTCTAAAATTTTTGTGCTTTTCAGATTACATACATTTTATATTGATGGTAATAAATATTACTATTCAAATTTGTACGAATGATCAATATGGGAGACATGTGCACTGTGAGCATCAGATGTCCTGAAGATATTTGCTTGACATCTGATATTCAGAGTGGATATGTGCACCACTGGTAACCATTTTGATACAGCATTTATTATCTGTATGGGGTTTGGTTCTTTACATTTTGGAAAAGTTTCAATGAAAATAAGAATGGCTTGTCCATATATTTGGTTTTATGCAAAATTATAATAAAAGATTACATTATTGATTACATTGAGAACTACCTTTAATGTTGCCTACCTATTACAGAAAATCCAACAAATACATAGCACGCAACTATCAAAGATTTCATGATCATGCTTTTTTGCTGGCAGAGTTAGAAGAGTTATGCTAAGAGTTAGGCTACGTGGTTTCATCAACATAACGGGCATTTACACATTTTATTAAATTCAATGTCGATTTGCTGTTATACTTTGCATTTAGTGGCATCCTGGTTTAGTCATTAGTCATATTGAATGTGTTAATGTGAGTTAAAAGCAGATGTAGGTTGTCTTTTTGACAAACCGGTAGACGAGTGTTTGCAACGGGAAATAACAGTCACGTTGCTACGCAAATGTATGGTCCTGCAAATTATTGTGGCCTTGAATGCTTTCATAACTCACAGCTCAATAAACACTGATAAAAGAAAATGTAATAAATGGGGTTATTATTATATATGTGTGTACAAGACAATACGCATATAGAATTCTATTGCAATCACATATTATTGCGTCGTTCAGCTGCTGAATCAAAAGCCTATTATTCGTTTGTTTGTTTTTTCTATCTAACTATGTATGTATTTATATATTTATCTAATATGACCATTTACATTCATTTACAAACTTGTTTCAAATAAACGTTTTATTTTTTTAAATAAATGTTCAGCACTAGTAAGCACTTGCAGGCATAGAAAAACGTTTCTTTTAGAATGCGTAGTTTAAGATCTGTGATTCATATACAAAAAACCAGCCATATTTTCTCATTCCCATAACCCCCACATTACACCAAAATGGCGGTACAATGCGATATGGAGCGGAATCAGGCTTGAAGATGGTAAAAAATAAAAAATTTCGGGGTACCAGGAAAAAGTCATGCTGCGGAGTACTTTGCCTGGCTTCTGAAGGCACGTACAACGGCATAGCAAAAAGCAATTAGACCATGAGTGTATCTTGGGCGGCATGGGACGGCATGTGGTGCCGGTTCACATCACGCCGGTGTCGCATGGTGCCGTTTTGCATGACGCCCTGGTGTTGCATGGTGCCGTTTTGACTCGGTGTGCACATCACGTAATGCAGCTTCACTCACCCCTGGTCAACCACTGGAAGCATTCATGTCTGGTCAACCATATAGTGAGCTTTATACCCGCAAGAACATATGGCTGACGCATACTCCATCATTTGCTTTGTGACGGCGAACGTGCACACGTAATAATCAGAGCTTTTTAACCGGGGCTGTTTATTCAAACTTTGTAAACGTATATCAAAGACTCTTCAGTACTGTCATTCTTTCTGACAATTCCATAGTCAAATGGATGAAACAAATTTGTAAAAGAATGAAAATTCTCTTTCATAATAAATAACTATATAGACACAAGCTCTATTGAGCAATGTAAGAACAGGAAATTGTTCATTAAAATTAGTAACTATGTATGTGGGGATCGATGGTGCAGTGGTTAGTATGCAGGACTACGAAATGTGATTTGTCTGTGTCGTGCTGCATTGTGAGTTCGCAGCCCGTTCACAGCAGACTCTGTGTCGCCAAAACCGTCGCACGTCTTCCACTGCATTGCCACTGCATCTCCAAGCATGAGGTTCGAAAGCCTCTTTAAAAGACGTGTCCCGTGTAGTGGAGAGTCAGCCACCTAGCAATTCACCTAGCTAGAAAATAATAACTAGTGTGATCGCCCCACACCCTCGAAGCTCAGTTCGTTCACTAACTTGCCTCTGGAGGTCCGTGTACCAACACCACGTGGCCTCCCTCTGCTATAATCATGCAAATTGATGGCTGAGGAGCACCAACACAAACAAACAAACAAACAAACAAACAAACAAAATGTATGTGTCTATGTACATATGTGTCCTGACAAGTGTTGACCAATGAATGGATTTCGTTGTGCTTTCCAGAGGAGCATTTACGGTCCATTTTGGACATTTTCTCCAATATCTTTAATACATTTTTGAAGACCACATTCAAACTTGGTAAAATGTTTACATGCGTCAACACCAATAAATAGAGGTCCAGGTAATGAAATACAATTTTATTTGAAAATTGCAACTAAATGTATATGATTAAATGAACATAAAATATACTAGTCTAGCTGATTGTCATGGCTGCTTCAAATTTCAATGACCGACTCCTTAGTCTGTGTGATATCCTACTCGTAGAAAATAGTGTCCTTTTCATTCTGATAGGACAGTGCTCACTCAATGTTATTGATGAGGGTGCAAGTGAAGCTGCCTCCCTCCAAGTGTGCGCGGATGTAGCTGTTACAGTCGGGGGTTTCCAAACACAGGTAGCCACAGCCAAATTTGCCAAATTTGCCATGCAGGATCACCGGAGCCGGCACAGTGTAGGCCTCAGATACTGGAAATAACATGCAGATGAGATCATACACACAGCAAATTTCTTTGAATTTAGGGCAAACTCAGAAATAGTGGTTGCTTTAGTTCAGGCCCTTGGTAGGATTGCGTAGGAAGGACTAAGATCAGGAGGTCATAGCTTTACCAATAATTTGGGGGCCGGGTTGAAAACATTAAGAAAATCAAATCATGGCCGAGCCATATCTTTTGGGGGAAAACATGAAAACAATTATTCTAATCAATTTCACAAGCAAAACAGCAATAGTCCGATCAAATTTGCAAACAATTTGCCTTTTTTCTTGTGTTTCAAATGGGCTTACATGTCTTATTTTGCTTTCTGCTTTACAGGCTCTGTACTCATTATATGCTATTGGGGAAAATTTAATATTTATTTCTTTTTTGAATTCGTTCAATTGCAATATCCTTATTTGCATGTGAGCAGTTAAATATATCAGTCTCCCCGGAGAGCAGTGTTCTCACCAATGGCCACGGGATGCAAGGAGTTACCAGAGGGCGCCACTTTCTCCAGCTTTAGGTACTGCACGTCGCTACCGTGATGGGAATCATTGGCGTAAAACAGGTCTCCCGCTGCAGTAGTTTCAGCATCGACAGCAATAAGAAGTAGCAATAACAAAAGCAATGTCAACGTGTAATTATGAATAGTTTATTGGCATTACTTGAAATTGATTATTTACTGGTATCTTTCATATGTATGAACATCAGTCAGACTAAAATTATATTTTATATCGCCATATATATATCTATACAATTAACGATTCTAAAAGAATTTCTTGAATTACCGATTGTATGTATATTTGTGTAAAGGTTCATTATTGGCAAAGTTTCAACGGCTCCAGGGTTCGTGAATTTGTCTACTGTTGCACAGTGGCAGGTAGCGTAATCTGGTCTGCAACAAACATATGATATAGTCACTTTCATCTGAGCACTACTAGCCAAAAGATAATGTTTCAAATTCTGGACAACTATTCAAAAAATATATGATTTTTCACTGTAAACTTAGAATTGGAGGAAATTTAGATGATCGTTGTAAACTTAGAATTGGAGGAAATTTAGATGATGTAGAATATAGATCTAACTGTAAAAAGCAAAATCTGTTTGTATGTATACAAGTCTATGTACGATATTTGTAGACTCCTAAACAATACATTATCACCTAGCATCCACGAGTAGCTTCTGTGTCACATAAGCATACACGTACAATGCATTCACACACATTGGTGCTTGAGTGTATTGGGACGACATTTAGCGCAGGAAAAATTGATATCTGTTACTTGAGATAGTTTAACGAGATACGCAACTCGTCCATATCTGCGTTCAAAGCAGGTGCGCGCAGGTGCGTTGTTGGGGATGGTCTACAAGATATCTCTTGTACAAACGAATAAGAAATTGGCCGATTTTGACGTGATATATTTGCATTTTATGATTAGAAATATAAATAGCTATGAATGAGAAGTCATTCATTATACTATGATCTACAACATATAGACTATTTCTGGGCGCTGACATCCCCGAAAAAAAACTTTACAGCACAACATTTAATGCAAACCATGTTGTTTACCCTTCGGCATGGGTATTCTCGTCGCAAGGCGACTGTCAAACATATGGCGATGCACGTGATTGATTCTCAAAATAAACTATTTAGTTAAAACAATTACACAGACTCATATATATGAATGGAATTGCATATTACTGAAGATTGTTTCCATCAACATGATATATCAATGCGACAACCGTGTGGTGGTATTTTAGGTCAATTGCTACTGAAAGTGGCAATGTTCTTTGATCAAACGGCAAGTGTCAACATTTCACACATCTTCCTATTTTCAACTTATATTTGACAAACTTATTATTGTTTGATTTTATATTTCTTGGTGTCAAATCAATCGCGTATTGGTTCTTTATCATTCTCAAATACTTCTAAAGGATATAATTTCGATGCAACGTTATATTTGCTGGTTTTCTGTGCTAGTCTAAGGTAGACATTCCCGTAGTAAAACGGACCCACGATACGAAATGCCCTTTTGAAAGCTGCGCATTAATTATTGCATCAATTCCTATAAAAGTAAGGCATTCTGAAAAGAAATGTTTGTAGTTTCTTATTTTCTACACATGAATCCAAAATATTAAATACTTATTGTTGTAATAACCTGCAAACATTGACACGGAACTGACACTGTCGCCGAAATTCATCTGACAAAATTTCCAATCCACATTTTAGATGCTCAAAATAAACTATTTAATTGAAACAATTACATAGACGTATGTATATGGATGGAATCGCATATTACTACAGATTATTTCCATTAAAATATTGTAATAATTCAACGACTAATAAGTGAAATAATAAACATTTATTTGGTTGGCGTGTCGAGTCCGTCATAGTAAACATACAAATATACTGTAGTAGTCATTTCAGATGTAAACCATCCCCGAGAACGCACCTGCAGCACTTGTTCAGTACTTTTACGTCCACTATAGGAAACATACGACGGTCCCTTGGTAATGCTCTTTGCTTTTAAGGAGAAAGACCTTGTGATGATCAAATTAGCCACCCAGACGACCCAGAAAAGCATAAAGATGATCCAAATCAACAACTCAATAATCCATAACAGGATCCTACAGGCAGGAAAACCCCAATAACATGAGACCAAGTGCTATTCACCAAATACGGAATATGTGAAGCATGTTCATGGTATCTTAATATTGTACTAGACAGTAGAAACTTTACCACTTGTTAACTAAAAAGATTTTATATATGTCAGCTGTAATGGTGTATGTTAAATTTTTACTTACTTGAATTCAATCGATCTTAGTAAATCTGTGATGGTATCTGTTGAGTAACAGGTGTCGAAACAGTCACGTATAGTAGATATTCCGGTGACAACCTTGGCGTTGCGATCCTTAATAACAAGTCCAATCTCTCTCATATATACATGAACATCACACACTGAAATATTATGCATCACTTTTAAAATGATGTACCATAGGTTCAGAGCTTTTCTTAAAATGCTTAAATTCATCTGATTGATATTGCTTGACTATAAATGGTAGACGGATCTAATAGAAAGGGAAACTATTGATTCTAATATCCCATATAGTCAATCAATGGGAAATTGTGTTATGTATAATGGTATGCAGTTATTGGAAGACAGAGTAAAGAAAAACACATGTTTTGAAAAGTATTTTAGACCACGGATGGTTTGGGATCAAACTATTTGCAACTCTAAAAAACGAAGACCTATATGGTCTCCATGAATATGGTATAGAATTTTTGTGGTTGTAGATTAATAGCTTTTCAAATTACATACATTTTATTTTGATGGCAACAAATATTACTATTCAAATTCGTATTTATTTATTTATTTATTTTTATTTATTTATTTATTTATTTTTATTTTATTTATTTTTTTTATTTTTTTTTTCTTTATTATCTGTATTGGATTTGGTTCTTTACATTGTGGAAAAGTTTCGAAAAATACGAATGGCTTGTACATGTATTTGGTTTTATGCAAAAATATAATAAAAGATATAATAAAAGATATAAATGTATACATTATTGATTACGTTGAGAACTACTTTTAATCTTGCCTACCTATTACAGAAAATCCAACAAAAACATAGCACGCAACCATCAAAGATTTCATGATCATGCTTTTCTTCTGGCAGCGTTAGAAGAGTAAGTGGTTTCATCAACATAACAGGCAATGCCATATTGAATGTGTTAATGTAATAATGTGAGTTAAAAGCAGATGTGGGGTGTCTCTTTGACAAACCGGTAGACATGTGTTTGCAACGGAAAATAACAGTCTCATTGCTATGCCAATATATGGTCCTGCAAATAATTGTAGCCTTGAATGCTTTCATGACTCACTGCTCAATAAAAGAAAATAAATAAATGAGGGTATTATTATACAGATGTTTACCAGAAAATATGCATATAGAATTCTATTGCGATCACATATTATTGCGTCGTTCATCTGCTGAAGCAAAAGCCTTTTTTTCATTTCGCATATCTATCTAACTATGTATGTATTTATAAATTCATTTATTATGACAATTGACATTATTTCACAAATTCGTTTCAAAATCAAAGTTTCAATTTGTTTTGAATAAATGTTCAGAACTAGTAAGCACTTGCAGGCACACAAAAATGTTTCTTTTAAAATGCATAGTATTATCTGTGATTCATATACAACGAACCATCCATACATTCTCATTCCCACAACCCCCACATTACACCAAAACGGCGGTACAATGTGATACGGGACGAAACCAGGCGGGAAGATGATGAAAAATTAGAAATTTCGGGGTACCAGGAAAAGTCATGTCGTGGAGTACTTTGCCTGGCTTCCGAAGGCACCTATAATGGCATAGCAAAAAGCGATTAGACCATGGGTGTATCTTGGGCAGCATGGGACGGTATGTGGTGCCGTTTTACATCACGCGCGGTATCGCATGGTGCTGTTTTGCATAACTCCTGGTGTCGCATGGTGAGGTTCTGACGTCACCGTTTATATCCTGTCAAGAGCAGGTATGCATGGGTTTGGGGGGCCTCCTCGAGATACGAAACATATTTCTTTGAAGAGTAAAAAGCAGTGCAGTCATGAAATTCATGACAGTTTTGTTGAACAAATTCGTTCCGGAAATGACTCAGAATGCACCTGTACACATAGAATTTCAACATTTTCGTGAGACCAGGGAGGAGAGGCCACACCAGCTCAGAAAAAAAATGGATCCACCCTGTTTTTAGTAGACTTTGCTATAAATTAATATGCTATGCTCAAAAGAGGTACCCAACAGATCACATGATGACTCACTGGGCGGAGAAACCATATTATCATATATGATTGCAATGAATGAAGAAGTGTTTATGACAGAAGCGGTTTGACCTGCCAGATACAAACACACACTGGTGACAAAACCATATAGATGATGACCTGGAATGTGGGGACGATTGCTGCAAATCATTTGTCATTCAATTTATGATGTGTCACACCCTTTCTATTGCAGCTACCAGAACAACAACCGCGATTCATGGGACGGTCAAGGCGATGAACCATGTGTCTTTTCCCCGAAGGAGGGCCTCTGGTTCTGCGTGACTTCCCTCACACCACAGGGTATGCACTGTTGTCTATGGTTCTGAATGGCTTTTCTAGCCCAACAGGTATATATGAATATAACTGGTTCTTTGTTACCTCTTTGCACTCACAAGATAAAAAGATATGTACAATCTTAGTGTATCTCTTCTGCAATGTTTGTGTTCTAGTAACTCCTGATTCGGACTGTTACCCATGTACACTCGTGGCAGCTAGAAATATAACAAAACCCTCTTGCTTGGGATTCAAACCTTGCACCTTGCACTTTTACAAGTGGGAATGGAACCTTGTATTGTGCCTTGGGTTGTTTCACATAGGAACTGAAGACTGAACTTTCCGTGGATCCATGCAGGATTAGAACCCTGCACCTTGTGTTGTTACAGGCGGAAATGAACCCTGAGATTGACGATCACAAATGACAAATTAATTTGAATAGAGCAGAAAATGGCCATGATCTTTTATGTATACCATGGCCATTTTTGATGGACTTAATCATCGAACGATGATTTCCAATGTTACCAGATAACGAAATCTTTAAATTATCATTTGGTAATACGTGCATGGACTATACATTTACATGAATTTAAGCAAAATGATGTGTAATGCTATCACTGAGCATCACAACGTGAGATACATTGATAGTCATATGCAAACATTTGAATTATTTTTATATACACATCACAATGTTATTTGAAAATTACAACTAAATATATATGATTAAATGAACATAAAATATACTAGTCTAGCTGATTGTCATGGCTGCTTCAAATTGCAAAGATAAGATAATTAGTTTCTGTGACATCTTTCATGTAGTGTCTTTTTTCCTCTGGTAGGACAGTGCTCACCAATTTTATTGATGAGGATGCAATAGAAAGGATGGTACGGATGAAGCTGTTACAGTTGGGGTTTCCAGACACAGGTAGCCACAGGCAGTGGCGCCGTGCAGGATCACTGGTGCTGGCACAGTTTTAGGCATCAGACACTGGAAATAACATGCAGATGAGATCACACACGTGGCATAGCTTTACCAATAAAAATCAAATCATGGTCGTGCCAATTAGGTAAAAACATAAAAACAATTATTCTAATCAATTTCACAAGCAATGAAGCAAAACAATTTGCTTTCGTTTCTTGTGTTTCAAATGTCCTTACCAATAATAATTTTGCTTCCTACTTTTAGGCTCTGTAGTCATTATTTGCTAGTGGCTTTGAAGGGGTAAAGTTAATATTTATTCCTTTTGTGAGCAGTTAAATATATCAGTCTCCCCATAGAGCAGTGTTCTCACCAATGGCCACCGTATGCAAGGAGTTGCCTGAGGGCGCTATTTTCTCCTGACGTAGATACTGCACGTGGCTACTGTGATGGGAATCATGGACGTAATACAGGTCTCCGGCTGCAGTAGTTCCAGCATCGACAGCAATAAATAGTAATAACAAAAGCAACGTCAACGTGTGATTATGAATATCTTATATTGTCATTTCTTGAAATGGAACATTTACTGATATCTTACACCTTTATGAATACCAGTTAAAAGTCATACTAAAAGTATGTTTTATATCGCCATTTATATATATATACAATTACCAATTCTAAAAGAATTTCTTAAATTATCGATTGTATGTACATTTGTGTAAAGGTCCATTTCTGGTCTAGTGTCAAGGTTGTCAGGGTTGGTGAATTTGTCCACTATAGCACAGTGGCAGGCTGATGAATCTGGTCTGCAACAAACATTATGATACAGCCACCATGATATGAGCACTGTTAACATATCAAATTCTGGACAACTATTCAAAAATATATGATCGTGCTTTGTAAACTTATGATTGTAGAGAATTGGAGGAAATCGAGATGATCTAGACTCTATAGATCTAACTGTCAAAAGCAATGTATGTTTATATGTAAATAGGTCTATGTACGATCTTTATAGACTCCTAAATAATACATTATCGCCCACCGTCCACATGTAGCTTCTGTGTCCTATAAAACAAGCATACACCTAGAATGCATTCACACACATTGGTGCTTGAGTGTATTGGGACGACAATTAGTGTATTAAAAATTAATTTCTGTTACTTAGAGTTGGTTCCCCTCAGTTTCATATAGACGATGATACCTCCACATGTTCCACGACATTATAAAATGAGAAAAATATTGTCAGCCTTTTTATGCTTCCTCATGTGCATATTTTGTGGTTAAACCTTATGGGAACATCTTTTAATAATGGCCTGTGACCTTTCAGATGGACTGGATGAGAAAGAAGACTTGTGAGACCATTCGGAAATAGCACAACAACGGAACATCTTTATGAACAACGTCAGCAATGCTACATTTATGTGAAAGACATTTTGATGATCAAATTAGCCATCCAGACGACCCAGAAAAGCATAATGATGATCCAAATCAACAACTCAATATTCCATAACGGGAGCCCACAGGCCAGAAAATCAGCCAATAACATGAAACCAAGTGCCATTCACCAAATACGGAATAAGTGAAGCACGTTCATGGTATCCTTTAACTAATATTGTACTAGACAGTAGAAACTTTACCTCTTGTTAACTAAAAAGATTTTATATATGTCAGCTGTAATTGTGTATATTAACATTTTTACTTACATGAATTCAATTGATCGTAGTAAATCTTTGATGGAATCTGTTGAGTAACAGGAATCAAAACAGTCACGTGTAGTAGATAGTCCGGTGACAACCTTGTCGTTGAGACCCTTCATAACAAGTCCAATTTCTTTCATATATACATGAACATCACACACTGAAATATCAGGCATCACTTTTAAAATGATGTTCCTTCAAGCTTTTTAAATAAGCTTTTCTTAAAATGCTTAAATTCATTTGATTGAGATTGCTTGACTATAAATAGTAAATGGATATAATAGAAAGGGAACATAATCATTCTGTTATCCCATATCGTCACTCAATGGTGAATGGTTGGATATATGTAGTTATTGGAAGACAAATTAAAAAAAGTGTTTTGAAAAGTATCTTTAAACTTATTTGTTAAACTTTCTTTAAACTACTGATAGTTTGGCATCAAACTATTTGAAACTCTAAAAAAGACCTGTGTGGACATGGTCTACAATTTTTGTGTTTGTGTATTAATAGCTTTTCAAATTACATACATTTTATTTTGATGGCAGCAAATATAACTATTCAAATTTGTACGAACGATCAATGTGAGAAACATGTGCATATAGATAACTGGTAACCATTTTGATAACCCATTTATTATCTGTATGGGGTTTGGTTCTTTACATTGTGGAAAAGTTTCAATGGGAAATACGAATGGCTTGGTTTTATGTAAAATTATGATAAAAGATTATGCATTATTAATTATATTGTGAACTACTTTTGATGTTGCCTACCTATTACAGAAAATCCAACAAATGCATAGCACGCAACCATCAAAGATTTCATGATCATGCTTTTTTGCTGACAGAGTTAGAAGATTAAGTGGTTTCATCAACATAACAGGCATTTATACATTTTATTCAAATACAATTTCGATTTGCTCTTACTTTTCACTTGGTGGCATCCTGGTTTGGTCATTAGTCATATTGAATCTGTTAATGTGAGTTAAAAGCAGATCTTGGCTGTCTCTTTGACAAACCGGTAGACCTGCGTTTGCAACGGACAATAACAGTCACGTTGCTGTGAAAGTGGATGGTCCTGCAAATAATTGAATGGCTTTCATAACTCAAAATTCAATAAAAGATATTGCATATAGAATTCTATTGTGATCACACATTATTGCCTTCCTTCAGCTGCTGAAATGAAAACCTTGTGTTCATTTCGCTTCTATTTAGGTGTATGTATACACAACCGTGACACAACACTAAAGTGATTCAATTTTGAGCTTTCCACAGGAGCATGAATGGTCCATTTTGGACATTTTCTTCAATATCTCTATTACTTCTTTGAAGAACACATTCAAACCCGGTAAAATTTTTACATTCTCAAGACCATCACATGTAACTAATTTTAGCACTTTGCCCATTTAAGTGTGATTTCGAGAAAATCATTATTTTGCCATTATATTTAATAGTCTCAAGACAGCTTGAACCATGAGCTCCAAATCCACTTAATTCTTGTGATCGCCCCACACCCTCGAAGCTCAGTTCGTTCACTAAGAGGGGGCGCATTTACGGGATTTTATGAAAAACCCTATGAAAATGAAGTATTTTGGTGGGAAAAGGGGGGCGTGCCCCCTGCGCCCCCCCCCCCCCCTGGATCTGCATATGCTATGTTGAACTTTGGCCCTTTGTTAACGAAATCGAAAGTGCTCAGAGAGCACACCATTGCTAGAACAACATTAACTCATCATGTTAAATATATATGTATAAATATGTATTAAGTATTGCTATGTTCACTTTGAAATTGCTAAAAGTGTGTTAATCGCATAAAAATGTCCTACATGATGTGTCATATGCTCACAGAGCACAGCACTGCTAGAACATTAACTCGTTCACAGCAACGAAGTACTTTGAAATTAAATGTATTATAAACATGCGTTGTTCATCAAGTCAAATAATTAGATAAAGTAAGGATTTTATTGCCCATGAGTCAACGTTGTTCTCTGACCACTTTTGATCGAGTTATAACTGTGTGCCAAAGAACGCATGCATTGTCCCTAATATGGTTTCTGAATTTATATACATTGGCCTCAGATATGAAAATTGTAAGTAATGTCAAAACATTTTTTTCTATAACACGCTTGTTGCATAACTGACTATAGCTCTTTGAGTTATAATTGGTTATGTATATAGAGATCTATAGACATATCTAAGATTGCATGGGATGGGGTGACGGATTGGGCTGCACAGTTGGTGGATGGCGATGGAAACTGATTCTATTGTGGTTTGTTATTATCAAATATAATGATTTGATAAAAAAAAACTGGCACTCAATAAGAACAATGTCAAATAGAGAGGGTTTCTGCCTGGTTATACTATTTGAATGTTTCATACACCGTTTATTGCTCTCGGCTGCCAATAATTAGACGCTAGCACACCCTCTTTCCACCTTCTCTCAAACTGCTCATTCTCTGCAGGATTCACAAACCTAGAAAAAGCTCCATATAAACAGTCAAATGTTATCACAGAATGTTTGATGTTCATAAACAGCGAGAAGACTTCAGAACTGTCCATCCCTCTTGACATGCTTATTGGTTTGATCTCACTTAATGATGATAATGACTTGTTGGTACACGGGCCCAATAGGTTCTGTGATGTGCTCGTGACACGAACTGGTCCATAAACGGATGTCTTCACTGCATCCGGTACCATTGGGTGTGATAGAAAGCTATGCTCGCGGTAGCTGAACACTGCATCAAATGCTCTCACCAGCAATTTGCTCAACAGGTTACACGTCACGTTGCCACAATAAAACTTTGGCAGCACCACAGTTCTGTTCAAAATCTGGCCAAAAGCCAGCGCCGCATAGAGAGCATCTAGGTCTTCCTTCTTACTAGCTCTAGGAGAACTGCTGTAGGTTAGGTACTGGCGTGTTGGGTTTGAGTAGTAATGGTTCGGGGAGTCAACCAGCCACTGGTGAAGCTCGCGAGCTCTGTAGCGCTTTGCCTCATAGCTGATGATCCAGTTGTTTTGTACGACAACGCATCCCAGGCATGGTGGTGCCTCATCAGCAAACTGGCGCCCGGGTGTCTCGTAATATGCCTTGCCACTCACAAATTGATCTCTTGGTAACACTAGATGTAAAATATGTAAAACATTTTCAATTTTGTTGCATCAATGTGTTGGAGTATAAATAACAATTATTCTCAGCATATTAAAGGAAACTATTTGTAAGATTGTCACACTATTGAGATTCTAAAATTTAATATTACCTCTATATTTGAATTTAGGTGAGCGACCTGCCTTTGCAAGCTCTTCTTGGAAAAATATTTGATCAATCTTTGCAAAGTTTGTTCTGCGCGAAGCTTTATTCATCTCCTTGTAGATAGTGATGACAGGTGCAGTGGGATTCAAGAAATCGCAGCCAGCTGCAAAATTTCCACTGTGGTAGTCCTCCATGACAGCCAGGTGACACCTACCACGTGGGCAGCCGAAGAACTCAAACGGGTTCTTTTGTAGAAGTAGAAAAGTAGAAAAGCAATGGTTTTAAGGTACATAGAGCTCAAAACTAAACGGAAATTATGACATCTAGATTGCGAACATATACGGTAGAACCTCTCTATTATGACCACCTCTAGTACCAGAGTTAGGTGGTCTTAATAGAGGGGTGGTCTCTATACAGAGGTTCGTTTTGCTAGGTTTAAGAAGATTTGGGACCGTGAAAAGTGATCTTATTATAGAGGTGGTCTCAATTGAAGGTTCTACTGTATCATGCCCGTCGTTGTAAACACAGTATACAATTTTTAAAAACTGGATATAATTGTTTAACAGTTAAAAATACTAATGTGCTGACAACAATTTCATGGAGTAATATTTTCTATCATAACTGAAAGATGGTACTGAACATTAAAAATATATAGGAATGATTTGCTATTTTTTGCCAGATCTACATTGTATTTTTTATGCTGATTGGTTTACAATATAGTGAACACTTAAATGAAAGTTAAATGGTATTTTTTTTCGGTTTCTGTGAGAGACAGAGTCAGACATTTTAAACAAGCCTAAATTGGGGATCATGTCCAATGATTTGAACAGCAATATTTTAATTTGCACACACATGGCTGGTCACTCAAGTGTGTATGCAAATAAAAAAAATATAAACAAACTTTGCTGTCCTAATCATGGTATTTAATCCCCAAGCTAGGAATGCTCAAATGTTTGACTCTATATTTCACAGAAACAGAAAAAATGCATTTTTGTGTAAGTGCTCACTATATGTAAACCAATCTGAATAATAAAAATTACAGTGTAGATCTGGCAAAAAATAGCGTATCATTCATATAATTTTTATTTTGATATTCATTACCATTGTTAATTATGATAGAAAATATGTAAACTATTCAAAATGATGTATCATATTATTTTAGTGCTCACCTTGAAGCAAATTGCATCCGCGTCTGTATGAAACAAGGAAAAGCCTGCCTCCAATGCTGCAATGATGATGTCACCTCTCTCCATCATCTTCAGGTTGTACTCCCTTGAGTTGTACAGACTGGCGTGGTCGGAATTCTGCATTGTGTCGTGCGTGTAACAGTGGACGAGGAAGGGTTCCAGGGTTGGACAAACACCAGAATGCGTCGCGACAAATAAATAATTGTCGATTTTCTGAGGTTTCAAGCAAGTCAAGTACAGATTTAGAGCCATCTCGACAAAACCTAGGTCCACAATGCTCAGCAGTATCGTTTTGTTGTTGGCATATTTGTCTAGTGCTTCTGAGAGACTTTTGGGAGATATGTTGAGAAAAGGGCTCAAAGAAAATGTTGATGTCCTAGTGTATATAATCATTACGACGACTGACGTGGCAAATGCCTTCAGCAGTGTGCATTTTTTCACGTTTCTTTCCATCTATAAAAAACATTATAAGTGATAAGCATATAAAAGTATACATTTGCAAAGAAAGGCTACTTGTTCATGTCAATGTTTCATTATTAAAATCACTTGCGGTCACTGTGTTTGTTAGCTTCACATTTCTCTAGCATCTGTAATACACATATTCACTTTCTTACTCTCAATACTTTTTATATATTTATATGACATCTCCATGCAAAGTGGTCTTTGCAAATCATATGTGTACATGTTTTGTTTTTAAAAGAATAATAATATCATAATATTGTGGGTTTTTTTAGAGACACTTGCAGTCTAATGACAACATATTAACGAGTTGTGTTCCAAACAAATACATACGGCAATATCAATTTACTTTTGAGGAACCTACCTTATTATATGCTATATCCTGTTTCATAGCTGTTATGATGATTAAATTAGCAATTCTAGATGACTTCTGATTATCATAAGGTTGATTATTGTCAGATAACATGCTATGAGCATTAATACGCTTAATTGTTTCCACTTCAACCCCTCAGGTTATTTTACCAGCGAACTTATGGAAATTTATTATCACGTGTTTCATGCATATTCCATTTAACATCGTTACTTATAGGTATAATCTTTTTTCTTCCTCTTTATTTTATTTTATTTTATTTAGAGGGGTAGGGGTCCATTTAACATCGTTACTTAAGTATAATATTTTTTCTTCTTTTTTTCTTTTATTATTTTTAATGGGGTGGGGGTTTATGATCTGTTTGTTAAGCACTGATACATCTTTAAAATCGTCTACTATATTCTTTTTATTTATTTTATTTATTTTATTTTTGTAAAAGCCTGAAGGAAAGGTTAGAAATTTATCGTTTTAGAATATGGAACCGTGATAATATTGTTGTCTTCTATTTTAAAGACCACTTACCGAATTCTGCTAATATCAAAATATTTGCTCTATTACATTTCACAGCACGGGCGTACATTAATTTTCATTCTTTTATTTAAATATATAAAGCTAGCTATGATAGATCTATCATTTATATTATCTTTCATCATAGATTTATCAATCTATAGAACTACATGATTTAGTTGCACTACCATATTTCCGTGTTACCATTTTACATATCATTTGAAATACTTTCCAACATAATGTCCAACAATAATAAAAGTATCAATTTACATAATGTAGTCTACAATCAACGGATGACATAATGCAAACTTTTTATTCAAACCCTGAATACGCCATTTGGCAGATTTTCTGTCATTAACCATAATAGGATCCGTTGTCAATGACGCTCGAGTAAATTTAGTGGTATTTCGTGTGCCTTTTTCACTAAAAAATACATGTCAAACATTCTGTTTACTTGATTTAATTCACTCGGTGGGTGCTGAATAAATGAAGCTTATGATCTAATGATTAGACATTCTTTCTTTGCCGTTTAAATATGTTTCTAATTCAAGAAGGTTAATTAGATGCAATTATGCCCCTACTATTTCCCTGCCAAACCTCCCAATTTTCGTCCACAAATTCTACTTAGAATATGTATATAGTAATATAGCCCGTAAATAAAGTCATTTTTTCCTGTATTCTGAGTGCATCTAATTATGCCGCAGAACCTCCCGTTAAGACCACCTCTTTAAAGGGACCACCTCTATAATGAGACCACATTTTGTGGTGCCAAGTCCCCCTGTAAAGCTCCATAAAGACCACGTACTTATCATTATTAAGACCACTTGAGGTCATTCTTCGGGGTCGTCCCAATCAAGAAGTAGATGTAGGGATTGTCATTGATAACTGTAATATAATTCTTTATACATACCAAATATAATTTCCCAGAAAAGCTGTAGGCTTTGGAGGGCTACATATTTTAACCTCACCCTTCTATCTTCTTACAAATTTAACTATATGATAAAAAAATGTTTCAATGTTTCTGAGCATGATACAAAATGTTTGCATCTAGTATTATGTATACTGTCGAGGACTATAATAACCAATGTTCACCAGTAAGCTACTGTGATCTTAAAAGTTCCCTGGGACTTCATTGGTTTCATAACTGCCATATGACCCCTTGTCTTCATAATGATATTCAATCATCAATCGATGGCTGTGGAATTATTGGCCATTATTCACAAAGGCAACGCAAACCAGAAACATGGAGCCTCAGCATGGAACAAGCTTTCAAGTTATTAGTACAATTTTATATATAAATTGCTTTTATTTTTACCTGTCATTATAGATTATGTGATGGCGACAAGCTACATGCAGCCATGGGACCCACAGTTCAATCAACGTCTGACAGTCAGCCCGACCAATCAGTTCACAATACAATCACCCATTATCGGACACAAGAGCAAGCTAGACAGACCCAAGTGAGTATCATCTAGCTGATGGTTGAAAGTTCTTCAGTATCATTTTCAATTACTCTAGTATCATTTTCAACTACTCATTCTATTTTTTTCCTTTCATATGATTAACCATAATACTTTTGTTCCTTTATCTACAAGTTCATAGTACTAGAAATGTAATGTGATGAGTCTGACATTGTCAACTTTCCATATCCATTGTTTTTTTGTTTTGTTTTTAAAAGATCTCAATACTGCAGAAGGGAAAACTCTAATGGTGGGATGTTAACTAATAACAACAAAATTACCACTACATTATGATTTCATGAAGGTTATAATAGTGAACACTCGTGACTATCATCAAATAAGCAACAACATAAATACATTATATAACCTGCCGGTATAGCGAAAGTATTTACCGGCATACTTTTGGTCCATCATTTTGTTCCATCGCCACTGTATACGTGCTAGTAAAGTGATCTATTTACAATCAATACAGTGAGTAGTGTTCGCTTACTGATATAGTACTGGAGATCACTCTAGAATATTCGTAGGTGTTCTTTCTAGTTCGTTCTCTTCTTCTTCTTCTTCTTCCGATATTCTTGCGCCTTCACTCATGAAGATTATGCAAGATTCTCTGTGTAACCTATTGTGTGAAATAAACTGTCATCAAGTTAACTACTTCTCTTCTTATTGGCGTGGTGGCAGCGGATCTTACCCACATTCTCCATCTACACAGTGTATGGACATTATCATATGTAACGAAATTACAGTTTAGTGATCTACCAAAAAGCTGATAGACCAACTCACACTATGGCGACAACACATAGAGCACCGAAACAGTGGTGCCTAACAAAAACTGAGACAATAAACACATTTGAGAACTGGAAGTCTAATTTACTGTATTGCTTATCATTAGATCCTAACTTCACACCATTCCTTGAAGATACAGCTATTTGGCAACGAACCTCAAAGAGCAATGCAACAAGGGGCTTCACCAATGACGGTGATTCTGTCCCCAAAGCCGCGCGCAAGACTGCACTCCAAAAAGTTAAAGCACTTGATTTAATGCTAGAGCAAATTGCCAACTATTGTCCAATGATTTCAAGGAAGACCATTACAAAATCATCCACCTCACTTAAGTCCATTTGGTAGGCGATCTGCCTACATTATGGATTCCAGTCAAGTGGTGCCCGCTTTTCAGATTTTACTGATATCAAACACAATCCTGATGAATCATATGAAGACCTATACCAACAAATCGCATCATTCATAGATGACAGCATCATGAGAACTGACAGTGGCATATCACACCATGGAGAAAACATAGCTAGTGACGAGGAAATGAGTCCTACTCTTGAAAACCTAATTGTCCTGACGTGGCTCAGGCTTATTCACCCTGACCTCCCTCGCCTTGTGAAACAGAGATATGGCACTGAACTATGTGCACGTACCCTAGCATCGATAAAACCGGAAATATCAACAGCATTAACAAGCCTGCTAGAAGAAATAAGATCAATAGAGGATTCCAAAGTAATGCGCAGTAATGCTTCTACATGGAGAAAACCTCAGCCTCGGCAAGTCATCAGAAAACCATCAAAACTTAGTAAGGTGTGTCCCTTGTGTAAGGAACCTGGAAGACTACACGAGCATTTTTTAAGTTAGTGTTTGTATCTCCCTCTGCAGGATAGGAAGTACATGGTGAAGGCACGCCAAATTTGCACAGCGATGGACAGTGAGGACTCCGAGTATGAGGATGATATCCCCCACAACGAAAACACATACCACTAAGACCAGCCGAAATTAATAGAGTACAGACGTCAATCACCATACCTTGAAATGTTTTACAACCACAATACAGTGCATCTCACCTTAGATAGTGGAGCAACCAGCAACATGATGAGCAAAGCAGCAGCCATGGCCATCAATGCAAATGTACAAAAAACGACCCAGTCTGCTCACCAGGCAGATGGCTCTCTCTGCTGAATGTGAAACTCATCTAAAACTAACCCATGATGGTACAGAATTCAGATTTGATGGTCTCATTGTTGATTCTCTTGATGTGGACGTACTAGCTGGCATACCCTTCATGGAATTAAATGACATGGCCCTAAGACCTGCAAAGCATCAGGTAGTCAGGAGAGGCACAGCAACATATGGATACGGATCTGAAACTACAAAAGAAGTACAGCTCATCGTGTACATGTTTTACGTGCACCCCCCATCCCACCGCTGCCGGATCATGTATAGATTAGCGGACCCAAATAAAATGCCTACTTTTAGACATTGAAAATATTTAGGAACCACATTTTTGTCTCTATATATAGAAAAATGTGGTTCCATCATCATTGAACTGGTACATCGCATATACAGTTTCTTTTCTCTTTCTCATAGGCCAAAAAAAATAACATGCGGTTTCATGAACATAACTGACAATGGTGTGGAGAGACTGTCAGGAATCTGTGGTGGTATCGTTGCACGGTCTATATTGTCAAGATCATCATCTGACTCCTTTTCCAATTGTCGAAGAACAGATTCATCACTTGGTACACGGTAACACTCGGACTTTTTGACTCGGTATGAAAGGTTCCGTAACTGGGAACCAGAGAATTTCTTTATGGTTCACCAGTCGCCCTTGATGGATGTGGTCTGGATTTCAGCTTTGAACGGTCAACGGTAACAGTTGTTTTATCCCTGTTCACTTTCTTACTGTTCAACAAGTTCTCAGGGTATCCGTTGATCTTCAATACCTTGCCTAAGTGTCTTTTCTCACTTTCACACTACAATGGACCACTCACAACACAAGTGACCATTTTGCATCTGATTTTATACCTGGAAACAATTTCCTAACTCACGTCATGATGTACTTTTTTAGCATTTGCGTTGTGTGTAACTATTCGGTTTTCTCAATGGATACCTGAGATCAACAATAATACTATTAGCATGTTTCATTGTACACATTTTAAGTAATATTTCACAACTGTATGGTGGCTATCTGGTCAGTGGAGGATCAAATAGTACCGTAGGAGGGGTTCCATGAGGAGAATAGTGCGACCAGCAAGCATTGGAGTGACCCCTCTCACCAGTCTGAATAACTGTAAATTGAGAACTGCCCCCACCACTACAACAGAGAAGTACAAAATTTGTGAACTCCCTGTAAAATTGTAAAATAAATTGCTCCACATGGCAACAATTAAAAAAAAAGAAAGTGGTTTCACACAGTGAAAATTGTGTGACCCCTCACTAGAAGCAACTTGAAACTGAGCGACCTTCCCTTTTCAACAGCACAATTCAGTCACCCCACTTCGATTTCATCACCCTCCTTCACCTGGCTATATTTGATCCTTCCCTAACAGACTCCCGTTATTGGAAGTACATGGTTACAGTGGATTGACGAGTACAGACGTATGTACTTTCTCTATGATTTTTTCTCAACAGAGGAGAAAGTAATCAAGCTGTCTTCAAATTGGAGTATGCTACTGGTGTCTTCATAAACAATGATATTCACACTGAAATTATATAGATACCTATAGGAACCAGTCATTTCTTTGTCTTTGGCAAGACTTTCACTCTTATCGCAAGAGCTTTGTCGGGCCTAATGAAATGATCCTCTCACTGGGTCACATGACCACCACGGATTTGGCGATCATGTGACAGCACAGATGTGTACACGGGGGGCAGGTCATAGCCGAGTTGCGCAGGAAGATCCGTGAGGCCATCGAAATCCAAGAGCGCCGACCCCGGATGAACCGCGACACCGGCTATGACCTGCCCCCCGTGTACACATCTCTGCTGTCACATGATCGCCAAATCCATGGTGGTCATGTGACCCAGTGAGAGGATCATTTCATTAGGCCCGACGAAGCTCTTGCGTTAAGAGCGAAAGTCTTGCCAAAGACAAAAAAAATGACTGGTTCCTATAGGTATCTATATAATTTCAGTATGTTTATATAATGGAACCCAATACAAACTTACATTCTGTAATGATATTCACATCCATTGTTTAATTACATAAGTGGCCCATTGATTTACATTAACATTTATAATGTCAATTATATTAAATGCTTAAAACTGTCACATTCTCAAACTGCATTCCAATGCTATAATTATCATGATTATTGGTGGTTTGAATTTCTCACAGACAATAAAATGAATCTTTAGGCCTTGTCCATTGACTTATTTGGCCTTCGCTATCAATTAGAAGCATTTACTTGAAATCTGATTCCTCTTGTGGAATGATGGAATAGTATGCTCCCATGTGCAAGTCTTCTTATGTTGTATTCTAAGTTTTTTTTTTTTGGTAATAGTTAAATGTCTATATCAATAAATTGTGGGAATAACTGATTTCTAGGTGCATTACAACATCAGACCACCTCTTTCAAGAGACCACTTCCCTATTGGGGAAAAATTTGTAGTCCCAAATAATGGTCCACTTGGTAACCCTGGTTACTATTAATACCTGCCCATGACAAGAATAAAAAATTTGATTTCCAGCTATATTATTTATTTTCCAACACCCAAACCCTGATACGATTTGATTAGTGGTAAGACGCTGGTATTATTAATTTGTCTTAACTTACAATAAACAAGCAAAATGAACTTAAAACTGTGTATGAGGTGTCAAAGTAGAACTACAGCGTTTATCAATTTACTATAAATATGTAGATCATGGTGTAGCTGCAAATTGAGAGATATCATGTGGAAATCAAGTTATCATTGCATCCCAGGGTGTCCAATTCATGACTCACCTGGTGTGTCAAATCTTCAAAACAGAAACACCCTGAATCCTCGTTATAAACTATCATAAAGAAACTAACTCTTTGCTGGGAGAAAACTATGATTATATGTGACTTCTATGTACAGTGTAACCTCCAATTAAGACCACCTCTGTAAAGAGATCACCTCCATAATAAGAATATGTTTCGCAATCCCTTATCTTTAAACAGTAACCAAGGTGATTCCACACATGAAAAGCAATAAAGACAACCAACTCTTTACTGAGACTACTTTAATTCAGAACCTGAGTGGTCTCAGTAGATAGGTTCTACTATACCCACTTTCAATTATCTTTCTCACACATGTATGTATCTAAAAAATACATGTCCTACTAAACTGTTACTTATGTACAAGGACTTGTTTGTGGAAACATTCTGAGTTACAGATTAATTACCATATACAGACATAACTCATTGGCTGTGGATTTAATATCAGTCAATAAGGATTGAATGATGACTACATCATTTGGCAAGTTATAAGAGTCAAACAAAGGTTGCATAATTATTCAAACATTCAAGTATTCTACATCTCTTGAAATGTTACAGTTTTCGAGCATGTTTGTTGATTGATACAAATATGATTTTTTATTCAGAGAACATTTTGATAACTTAGAACTTTGTGCTCATTTAATGCATTGGCTGGATTTGTTACTATTTTAATGGAGTTATTAGAATGCAGAGAATTTAAATTTCTTGCAACAAGTCATGTTCAGGTAGGGTTCCGAACGTTTTTTCTATCTATTTGAGCAATGAACTCTTCTGACTTAAATAACCAGAGATTAGATTCTTAACCATGCACAAGATTCATCATGCTCAAGCATCGAGGGATTTCACCAGATTCTTGGATACTCTCAAATCTAAGTTTATACAAAGAGGATGCAACTGAGGTGTTAATAAGAATTCCTTGTGTTAAAACCAATACGAACACCATGACTTTGAGTCATTCTTAGGCAAGTACATGTATATGCAAATACACAAGGCTCTGTAAACCCATCAAACAGAAGATGTCATCATTATTGGGATTATCGGGGTGTTGTACCTCACTTTCCCCCCACCCCAGATCTGTTAGTAAATGCATATCTATGTAGAATACTACTGTATACTCAATTATTACTTCAGCTTCCAGTAGCTGCTTCATTGAATGAACACCATTAAATGACTTTAGAGTCTTAGTATAAATGTCATGAAGGAGGTGGAGTTATCTCATTCCAGATGTCTCATTGTCCTACTAGAAGCTATAGAGCTACTAAAGTAGATACTATCACTGTCATTCCGACAAGCAGCACAAAATTACATGAGCGTCGGTTTCATAACGCCTGATTGTGGGTGTCGGTTTGAAAACACCTGAGACAACTCGATCTAGTCATATTTTATGTTTTTGTTCTACGTCTCTTGTGTAACAAATCTAGTCACCAATTTGCACTTGCATCTTAATGCAAAATTATAAAAAAAATAGTTTAACTCATCTATCAGCTGAAGGCACACAGTCCATGAAACATTCTCTCAAGTCAGTGCTCAGGGGCAGTGCAGCGGTTTCGGAGTGCAATGTTTCCTTCGGATAAGGTTACAGATGAAATTTTCATAGAAACTGCATAAATTCATTGGATGATAACCCACGACCAGAAAAACTGAACTCCCATTTTAGAAAAGCTGAACCTGCACGGGCCGCTCTCTGAGTGATTCTCACACACAGTGTTCATAATTTGGCCACAAAAGTGCATGGGGGTTCTTACGGGGATTATCCCTCCATGTCCTTTTTTACCAATCGATCCTTGGATATGTTACTGTATAATAACCTTAATTTTATATACAAATATTCATCGGTCTATGGGATCTTTGCCATGAGATCTTCACCATGCCATACGAGCATGCACAGATTACAGCTAGGGGCAAATTATAGACAAAAATAAAGACTTTGGTTACAATTATACCAGCCTCTGAGCATGAAGGGCATGCGTGGAAGAAAAAAAGGCCACGTAGGTCCTCGGGGAGCGTTGGTCTTTATTTTAGTCTATAAATGTGTGATACACAGATGCACTTCCCATCACATTACAATAAAATGAATTTTTTAAAACAAATGAATAAAGAATACACGGATGATACAATTTCTTTGAAACATACACAATTTCTTGGAAACAGACACAATTTCTTGGAAACACTTGTTACTTAATATAACCATAAATAAACACAAAACAATAAAACATGAGTTCTTTAAGGTATGTAATATCATCATATAAACTTTATTTGCATATTCTATCTAGATCTAGAGTATATTGATGTATTGAAAAGAAATGATCATAAATGACATGTGCATTCCAGCCAATAATATATAATATGGCAATAATAATATTGCTAATAATATTAGTAATATTATGACTCCCACAGTCTCTGTTTACAAACACATTCTAGAATTGTTTCGTTCATTCATGAATTTTCATTCGGCAGTCTAGACTGTATTTCCATTCGGCAGTATATAGATCTCTCTCATAGGAGCTCACTTTTATAACTCGTCATAACTCGATATGAGTGACTTGCAAACCTGATCCTTTTCTTCCAAACTGCTTCAAGTTCGATCAGGACCTTGGTGGTGATTTTAATGTACCATGGATTGATTGGGAAACCGGTATAATAAGACTAAACTGTAGTAACAAAGCCATGTGTGAGAAACTGCTTGAATGCCTTAGCGAACATCACTTACAGCAACTCCAACATAAACCCACCCGTTTATACTCAGTATTAGATTTGTTTTGCTCAAACAAACCAGCACTTGTTAAGGACATAACTGTGATACCTGGGGTTTCCGACCACGATATGGTAGCAGGGCTGTCAACTTTTGACATTTGAAATGAGTGAGACTTTGTTAGAACCTATAAGAGCGCTGACGCCGGACGCTGACGCTAGGGGGGTCTGGGGGCATGCTCCCCCAGGAAAATCTTTAAAATTTGCCTCAATTTGGTGCAATCTGGTGGATTTCAGAAACATTTTCAGTGTTTTCAATTGACAACAAAATATAGGTTTCATAAATCAATATTTTTTCATCCAATCTATATCCTGAGAAGTAGTAGGCCAAAGGGTGCACGTGCACCCTTTGGCCTACTACAGAACCATGGTTCCTCCTAATTGCATCCTGCATTAAAATGAACACTCAATAATCATGGGTCACCAGGCATAGTCATAAAGAATAAAACAGGCATTTTTCAACACCACAAAATCAGTCATTTTTGGTACTATGTTCCTTATTATATTCATATGTTACAGACTTTAATCTGTTCACAACATCCTTTAGGGGTTGGAACTTAAAGCAGGGCTGTTGCTTTGTGTCTGGCCTTGCAAGCTGGACTGCAACCAGACTGGTCAATGTTCCTTCAAGTTGAAGGGATTCCCTACCCTGCTTATCAAGTTTGATAATGGAGAAAACCCTGTCACTATTAGCATTTGAATGGGTTATGGTAAGGACCAATTTTGGTACTTGACTGAGAAGTGAAAATCTAGCCCTTCCACTTACTGGCTGGATCATTTCCGCCAGTTGTCCCCACACTGAATCCATCCTGTGGAATTTTGCCCCCCTCTCTTCATCCTCTACTGCCGCTCCCCCCCACCCCCCCGCCCCAATTCTATCAGGAATTGCACTGCTTGGAAGTGTTTGATAGTCAGTTACTTCTTCATGAAGCTGATCTTGCTTTTCTGCAGTGTTGAAGTTTAGCAGCACTGAGTAGCGAGTCTGCTACTTAGTCTAGATTTCTTGGCTCTACTTGGTAGAAATAGAGAGGCAAGTAGGATTGCTTGAGGAATGGGCTGTTGTGATAAGATCTGCGTGTGAGAGTGAGATGTGCATGAAATGAGTGAGTCTCACGGCCAATGCGTGAGAGTTGGAAGGCCTGTGGTAGTAGTAGATACTGAACTCAGAGTGCACTTAAACAAGAAACCACCTCGAAACATCAAGCTGTGGTCGAAAGCAGACTGGAACAAAATAAAAAAAGACATGACAGATTACCAGGAGAGCTTCATGACTGACGCAGCAGAGAGGTCAGTGGACGATAACTACTCAGACTTTACCAAATTTATGAACAAAATGATGAATAGCTACGTACCGGAGAAACGTGCTTCATCCCGGAGGAATGCACCGTGGATTACGCCCGAGTTACGAAAATTGTGCCGGAAGAAGCAAGGGCTTTACAACAAAGCTCATAGGTCGCACAAACCAGGTGACTGGGTAATGTTTAAAAATCATATGAACATAACGGTATCAGCCCTTTGGACAGCAAGGTGGTCATATCTAAATGACATAATAAGTACTAGCCTAAATAAGAACGACAGTAAACCCTTTTGGAGATATGTTAAGTCACAAAGAAAAGAGAATTATGGTGTTGCTCCCCTGAAACGCTGAGGAATCTTACATTCAGACAGTAATACTAAGGCTCACATTCTTAATGACCAGTTTTCCTCTGTGTTTACTGAGGATGATGAGAATGGAGATACAGTACTAGAAGGTCCAAGCATACCATCTATTAGAGGCCTAAACATTACAGTAAATGGAGTGTCAAAGCTTCTGAAGGACATAAACCCCGCAAAAGCTGGTGGACCGGATAACCTACCATGTCGCTTGTTAAAAGAACTTGCAGAAGAAATAGCACCCATCCTAACGTTTATATTTCAACAGTCAGTTTCCACAGGCCAGCTACCATCTATTTGGAAATTGTTTCTCCCATTTTTAAGAAAGGCTCTGTGTGCCTTGCAGCAAATTACCGACCAGTAAGCACACATTCTGTGCTCACACATCAGAACTCACTTAGACATGTTTGGTGCCTTATCTCCGGCAAATCACGGATTCAGGAAGAAACATTCGTGTGAGACACAGTTGCTTTTAACAGTCCAGGATCTCCAGGCTCTTCATGATCAGGCAAAATCACAGGTGGACGTCAGTGTGCTTGATTTTGCCAAAGCTTTCGACAAGGTGCCACACCGCAGACTGATGAACAAACTAAGGCTGTATGGGATTCACGGCGACATAAGCCAGTGGATATATGCTTTCCTCTCTGCCAGAACACAACAGGTCATAGTCGATGGGGCTTACTCAACTTAAAGAGTCAAGTGATGCAGATGTAAAGTCTGGAGTACCCCAGGGAACGGTAATGGCCCCACTATTGTTCCTTCTTTTTATCAATGACATGTCATCGGTCGTTGATGCAAGAACAAGGGTGAGGTTATTTGCAGATGACTGCTTAATCCACAGAAATGTAAGAAACATGGATGACCAAGTTCAATTTCAGAGGTACCTGAATGCATTGTCTAAGTGGGGCCAGCTCTGGGGAATGAAGTTTAATGCCAAAAAGTGTCACATAATGACTATCACCAAACGTGCATCCCCCCTCATCAAATTCTACCAGCTGGATGGTACAGTGCTAAGCCACGTAGACTCTGCGACTTACTTGGGCATCCTGATTCAGAACACCCTCAGCTTTAAGGATCATATTAGGAACACTGCAAATAAGTGCAACAGCAGGCTTGGCTTCTTACGAAGAAATTTACGTAGGTGCCCGCAGGCACTTAAGCAGACCGCATACTTCAGCCTAGTCAGATCAGGAGCAGAGTATGCATGTGTAGTATGGGACCCCCATTACAGGACAGATAAAGAAACACTGCAGAAAGTCCAGAACAGAGCTCGCTGGGTGTGTGGAAAGAGACCTAGAGAAGAGGTCAGTGTCCAAACTTGCCAGGATTTGAAGTGGGCTCCCCTTGGCAGCATTGCAAAATTCAACGCCTAACCCTCATGTACAAGATAGTGCATGGGGAAGTGGCCGTGACACCGGACCAGCTTGGTCTTGTCAATGCTGACAGTAGGACTCGTGCGTCACACTGCCATAAGTTTTGTCAGTGCTCCGGAAGAACTGGCTCGTTCCTCAATGTGACAGTAAAGGAGTGGAATATTCTTCCCGCCAATGTGGTGGAGGCTGACTCATCAACCAGCTTCAAGAGTCAGCTGTCTGCGCAGCTGGGTTGAACCAGCACGACTCACCTGGCGCAATGAGCTCTTGCTCTCTGCCGGTCTTAAACTAGAACTAGAACCAGCTAGAGCATCAATTGCACTGTTCAGCTGATACACCCCATCCGTGAATTTTACATAATGATTTGAACTCCCTGTTGTAGATGTCACTAAATTTCATGTTGTACGTAAACTTCACGGATTAAGTGTATGCCATTGCCAGTTTTAGCGAATGGTGCTCTAGCAAGGTGTCTAAATACACTCTGCTCTTATCACAGTTCCCATGGATGATAGTCAGATATATAATACATGCTGCATTCTAGTTGTGCATAAACACACATTTCACAAAGTTACTGGTTAAAACACAGCATATAGGCCAGTATAAACAGTGTATATTAAACTTGGAAATCAAAATAACCATACAATAGCTAGATCTAACATTTTCAATGCCAAGAACTTAGCTCCGAGGAACCTTCTGCTGTAGAAGAAGAATTTGGACATTAGGTGTTGTAGAGCCACAGTGATAATATGTTTCCAGGCTCAGCATATGCATGTAGGCCTATGGTGTATTGGATTTATGGAAATCATCCCGATGCTCTATTTAATAACATTGATCCAAATATTGACATATTTGCTTATTCATTTAGCCTCGCTGGCCTCCCAAGATGGCCTTGATTCGTCGAGGTTCTCTAAATTACATCCTTGAGCATCGAACCAGCAGGTAGAAGTGTGAAAATACTAATACCTGTGTATGTGCAAATCTAACCTATTTTTATTGAGTTTTTATTTCATTTGATGGAATCGGTACGGTGCTGGTTGTTAAAATGTCAACAATGCGTGAATAAAATTGAATATTATTGTGTAAATATATTGGGCTTTACACTTTCTATTGATTCTATTGTTATTGTGTCTAACAATAGTGCTTTAGAGAAAAGGAAACCAATAACTCTCAAGCTTCTATTTTATAGCAGACACTTTTGTGCATGCATGGAAGAAATTTGTTTGACATTTTTTTATATATAAAACATTTGTCTATTCCTAACATATACATACATGTATGACAGTTAACTCACTCATTGTTTTAATAGGACCAACTGGTTGGTGCAGCGAAGCTAATATTGCAACTAATATTAAAAGTATTAATAGTGTTGCTTCTTTTAACTACTTTTTAAAATCTAAATGTAAAGTTTGAAGTAATTTCTCAAGCCCTGCTATAGCTTACAATGATAAATGATTTTTATTAATAATATCACCATTTCACCACTCCAAACTTTACTAGTTTACGTCTACTTGAACGTAACATTTGAACAATGTATGTCTATATTTATGCGTGTACAGATTGATCCTGCCTTCCACAAGAGTGCATTTGTTTTGTAAAGGTATTAATAGCATGATTGTACGTAACAAGGTCTTTTACAATTATGGGTTATTGTGCCTGATCATAAATCAACTTTTTCTGTTTACAGGTACTTGTACAGTTGGACCTATCTAGAACTTGAATGATTGATGCACAATCCATATAACATTGATTTGATACAAATAATTAAGACCACCAGTATAATCTTCATTGACTAAAGTGATTGCATCTTATTTATACCTCATGTAGACTATAGATAGATTTTAGCAAGTCAACTTTAATACTTGGAATCATGGAATACAGTTAATAATTTTGCACCTTAATTTTTACTTAGGGCTTTTGTCTTCAAATTTTCTCAAACTTGGGATGGGGCCCATAAATGTACATTTTGTGTATTCTAGGAGATGCATCATAAATTTCTTGCAGATCCAAGGGTGGGGGCTTTTCCATGAGGGATGCTTATCTATGGTTGTCAAAGTGATACTCAATGGACCTTTCCGAGAACGTAGGTCTGACATAAGAAAAGACTTAAAATATAACCACATGAGTCTCACAAACAAACACACGTGTTGAGTGCCTGAAAGGAGGCAGTCACGTTCATAAGCTGTTATTAAGAAACCAAGTGTGTGTAGGTATTAACATTTGCATGGGTTTAAGAAAAACGTTTGTCTGACATCCACATAAAGTATTGTGCTGTACTGAGTACCCAATTCATTGATAAACTTATTAAAGGAGCTTAAAACCGGGTGTCTTTTTTTCTACATACTATGTAAAACTATGTGTCAGAAAGTGATAGCAAGTCATTATAAATGATAAATACATGATTGCGACTAGCAGTGTTGAAAAGGAAAGAGGTTTGCCATTATGTAGGTTTATAGCATGCTTAATGACAATACTTATCTTTATGATTTTTTATGCATTAACATTGTGAAAGCTGTGACATTCTCCCAAAGGATGCTATTTTAACCCATTGTAGGTAACTCTCACAACAGCATATTCTCGGCAAGGAATAGAATACTTACTATTATTTTCATACTCTCTTATATATAAGAGTCTCTTATATATGTTAACATTCTAGTAGAAAAGAAAGAATCATTTATTGTAGGTCTCACTGTATAAGCCTTGTATGATGCAAGTGCTCATGGTTCGAACCCCACCAGAGACTATGTGATATAGTCCTTACCTGACTTAGAGTCATAAGTCTAATGACTTAATTAGATATGATAAAACTTGGTTAGTTTTGCGCAAAATACTGTAAATCTTTGCTTGTGAGAACGCACCTCTGTGCACGTGGCGTTTTTTATGTTCGACGTACGTTCTCGGAAAGGTCCATTGCTGGTGTCATATCCTAGTGCATAGGCCCGTAAGTTAAAGTTATACAAAACTTTCATATGTTTCATGTAAATGTTCAGGCACAATAGAAAAATAGAACTTTCCTACATGCGGTACAGGTATATACTTTGTAAGCTGCTCTTCCAACAATGTCTGATAAGTGAAGGTTTTCTGTATTTTTTAATAGAAACGTTTTGTTAGCTATATATGTATGTAACTATATGAAGATTGGCTCAGCATGAAAGAAGGTATATTGACGATGTGGGAATTGTTAGTAAACATTGCGAACATATATTTCCTTTGAGCTCAACTTACAGACTATTGAATAAACTCCTCACTAGCCAATGTTACGTACAAGGATAGTATCTTAGTTTTTAGATTCATGAGGAGACGTTTTATTGTTGCTATAGATATATTTGGCTTAATGAACTATTGGAAATTGGCTGGATTATGAACTATTCATGGAGTATTATTCAAAATGGAGACGCCTAAAGTTAGTTGACATTTTCATAATTATAATTTTTGTACAATATTTTATGATGTGCCATGATATTTTTATAAGTTGTTACGTTTGCGACAGTTTTAGTTGATGTAACAATGAATGAATGATAATGATTATTAATTTTCATATTTGTCTTCACTTGTTTCTTGAATATATGAGAAAGCAGTAAGATGTCCCACTTGTAAAGAAGCATATAAACCATGAATGGTTTTCTTTGGGCATAATCTATTATTACTAAATGAAAGAGGTTTGTTTATTACATGTACCATTGTGATATATTACTAGAAGACCTGAGCCAACTATGTATGTATATGGCTTTTTGAAATTCGAAGGGAAAATTAACCACCTATCTTTCCAAATGATTAGTCCATGGGAATATATGAAAGATTATACTTACGTGTACGTACCAGTATTTATGTTTTGGAATAAGCTATTAAATAGGTCTACATGTAAGTCATTTTATTTATATTATTTTTAATATTTGCTTTCAAAATTAAATGAAACATTTATTTAGAAGTCCTTCAATACTTGGGTACATTATATGAAGCCCAATTTTTTAGGTATGGACATTGAGTGCAATGAATGTATTTTTATATTAGAAATAAACTCTCAATTTGATTGAATGCTTTTTTCATATAATGATAATCCATGGTCAAACAATTGTGCAATACACTTGCCCATTGACTGGTATACCATTAAATGATAAAATCATTCTTGAATAATAGGAATGGAGCAAAGTAATAGTTAAAGAATAACAAAAGTTTTGTAATGGTTGTATCTGTTACTTTTTAAAATGCTGGGGGAAATGTTTAGCTTAAATGTGTGGTTGGTAGCTTAGTAGCTATTACTGAGTTACAACATTTTACAATGTACATGTAGACGTATTTTAGGAGTACAATGCAACAAGATCTGAATGAGATTTCTCATTCAATTAAACATAATTGAAATACTAATATGCTAATGTGTTTGCATAGCAAACAGGATTCACTTAGGTCCACATTTCTTTTGAGTAAATTTCTCCTTTATTCAATGTCAATTATTGATAATTGTTTGCTCTTTCTGGGGTTTCAAAGGATTCCAACTATGAAAAAAAAAATAGAAATTGATAATTTATTTTAAAATGGATGAAATAATGAGCAGAATTGAAATTAAAATAGGTCCTTGTTTTTTCATATGTTGACAATTTTTATGAAATGTTATGGTGTAAAAGGAAATTACATCATGCCCAAGAAGTACATGTGATTCGGTTCGCCATGACCAGGGTTGCTGAAATAACCCGCGTTATCTAAAAAATCACGAACGTCTAGCGCAGTGTTCTATAGTACGTCATCTATGAATGAATCAATCGGATCCTTTACATATTAATACTCACTTCACTAGAATATAAAAGATCGATGACATTGATTATATATTGACATTGTACTAAAGTACTCAGAATCGCATCCTGATGAAAGAGGTTAAGATTATTTTATGAGCTAGGGCGGTAATTCTGACTCGCCATCACCATTTGCACTTGTCAAATGACGACTTTGATATTTTAACGTCCTGTAATAACGTTTTGCAGATGGTTACTGACAAGTTTGAATTATTTGATAACACGGGTTAGTGACCTTGGAAAATAGATAATTAATTGCCCAAAAAGGCAATTTTTCACCTGGCAACCCGGGTCATGGCGAACTGGATCATGTAGGCCTACTACCAGAAGACTGATCAATTTTATTAGATCTCGTTGGAAATCAATAATTCATGTATATGTATGAATGTATAGTTTATCTAAGTAATTGACCAAGTAAGATTTATCTATGTTTGCTCATTTAGGATTTGATATGTCTGTGGTGTCAATAGGAAGAATTGTGATATACAGAACGATTAATGATTTATGTAGTCATTTGGTGATTGAGATCATATAGCTGTTTACTGATAAGATAAGATGCTATCTTTTGACAAATATCATCATCAATGAGGGACTTAAAATATACCTGAAAACTATCACATGTATGTTATAGAACTGCACAACAAATGAAATGATTTTATGGTGCAACTAATGAGTGAGTGCATAAGAGCATATTTTATTCTTTGATTATTGTATGTTTTCATATCTCGTTTTATCATAATCCAGGTAATAGTCAAAACCAAGTGAGTTTGTAACATGAATTATTTTATCAGGTGAGGTCTTGTACACCCCAAGAACGAATCCTGATAAAATAATTCATGTTACACAACGAACTTGGTTTTCCATGTATCCTTTTTTTCTAAACAATCACAACACTGGGTTAAAATAATGTGGCTTCAAAGGACTAATATAAATACCCTTGTATAAATGTTTACAAATAGTGGTTATAGAGTTAGTAACTCCCATCCCACCACAACTCAAAAAACATCATAAATGCACCATTCCTCCTGATTCTCTATGCTGTCACATATCAGATATAATTGTTCACGTAATAATCTTTCTACCCTGGAACAGGTCGGTGCCAGCATCACTGAGGACGGGCCAGCAGTACCACGATCCATACCAGAACAACCGGCCAAAAACTGCAGCACCAAGACCAGAGTGAGTATTATTCGCTAGCGCAATTACTCTTGTAAACCAAAGGCTAAGTAGTCTAGTAATAGACCCAAGCAATGTTCAATTTACCTGGATATGTTGAACTATGCATATCTTGAATTATCAAAGTAAGTTTCATTTCGCTTCTACTATCTTATTTTTTGTCTGTCCAATGCCTCTAATTTCAACTTAAAGTAAGTAAATCAAACTGTACTTTATTTTGGACCATTAGTGTGTGTGGAACTGAATGGAACATTAAAAGCAATCATTTCATTTCAAACTATTAATTTCGATCTTTTATGATGTGAAATTTATTGTTTGTTCTATTAATGTGTACGATAGTTTGACTTGCACCCATAATTGGGCTCAATTGTATTTGCCTGATTTTATTTAGAGTGGTTTAGCAAAAAGAAGACCATGTGTTTAAAGCATACAAATTTACATTGCAGTGAGTTTGCAAGGTTGTAACATATATTGTAGTTGTGACAAGACATCTCAATGTATGTCGTCATGACAAGATACATCTCAATGTATGTCGTCATGACAAGATAATCTCATGCAAACAACATAATGGGATAATCCTTACTAATGGTTGTTTTGTCAGCAAGTTCAAGAATCATCACCCATGATCCTGTTTATCACAGTATGACATTCCACTATGTAGAAACTGGTAAAATCTTGGAAATTACGATAATTATTGGTCATTTTACAATAATAATACCATTTATAGATCCATACGATTAAAATAGTTTGTGTAAAGTTAGTATAATAAAGTATTTGTTATCAATCAATCTAATTGATCAAATCCTAAATTCCGCCTCAATTTGAGTGTGTGGCCTGGCTGCCTAGTCTACTTCACATCCATCCCCTCCAAGCTGTTCTCTCATTATTTGTGTCAATTGGGGTCCACATCCATAGTAATTCAATAAGTATCTCCAGAATTTCATCTGGCTTATATATACATTATAATGGTTGTGGTACGAAGGCAAAATAGGGTCAGTATGAAATAGTATACTTGTATCTAGAATGCAAGATCAGAATTCGCCACTCGTCCGCTCGTATTGACAAGTAAAAACTTGTGGAGGACAAGTAGAATGTTTTACCAACTCATCCTTTTGACGAGTTGTAATTCTGGTCAATTTTGCATACCAATATAGAGCGTTGTGCAAGGAGGACAAGTACATTTTTTTGCCGGACGAGTAGATATTTGAGGGTTACTCGTCCTGCTGACTAGTAGCACTTTTCCACCTAATCCTGACCCTGGAATGTGGTCAAGTTTTTTAAACCTCTTCATATTATATTAAAGCATTTGTTACAAAGTACCTAACCCGTAAGCCCGATGTACTTGTCTGTCAGACTGGGCAGAAGGCCCTGAGTCTATGACCACCAAGTAAAGATGGAAAAGTCTTACATGTATTTAATAATATCAGTGAATGGTTATTTCTTTGAATGAAAATTCCATGTATAATACTTTAGATCACCCGCTATCTAGGATTCCATTTTATAGTAAGCTAGAGAATGAATTTTGTCAATAGTGAAAACGAGTTGAAAATGATCATGCTAATAATGTGGTGTTATTCTGCCTTTGCCACATTTAAAATTGAACAAGTCGTACTCCATTATGTTGAATCGCTGGATTCTCAAAATGAAGAAAACATGACTACATGTAGATTAATTTATTAAAGAAGCATTGATTAAGTGCTTTAGCTGTCACTTTTAGTGATATGTTCATGTATATGTGAGAGATCGTTATTACTATGGCTTTTATCATTGTGATGTAATAACAAAATAGCAAAATGATGATTGTCAACAATGCTTCAAGTCAGCATGTGGTAGTCATTTCATATCCTTATTGACCACATTTGACAACTTTTGATATACTAGACAATCAAGTATTGTTATGTCACAGAATTTATCTCTATGAAAAACACTTTTTGGTTACCATGGCTGTTTTTGTCTTCAATTTGTCATTTTTACTTTGAGGTTAATTATGTCAAGATTAGTGATGCTGTTAATTTATAATTGTTAATGTGCCAGTTGTATAAACAGATCTATGCGATTAGTTACTAGTTTTTGTTTTGTATGAAGAATAAATCAGTTCGATGTCAACGTTAGGAGTTATAAATGGGAGTCAGATTTGAAGGATGTGTTTTTAAGTTGAGCTTACTCTGTCTTGGGTATGTTATGTGTACAAAAAAGCAAACTTCATGGCCCTTTACTTTTCAATGATTTTAATCAGTGGCAGTAATCGCTTGTCAGTGTATTCAATACAAAAATGAAAGAATCTGACATAATCAATTTCATCTTAATGGATAGCTAAGTGTGCAAAAATTATAAGAAACTCCAGTCACTTGAAATGTTGACACAATGAAATATTTTAGCCTTTGATCAGTTACATTATGAGTTTTCTTTTACTGTTATTCCGGACAAATTCATTACTGCCGTTTAGTACAATCTAAGATCTTTTGGTAGAGCTCAAGTTTCAATAGTTTAGTGGATTTTCTCTATGATCTGATTGATGAAACTGAGCAGCAAGTGTGATCTGAAAGATGCAAGATTTTAGGTACGTCATTAAAATGTTTGTAAGAGTGACTGTTTTTTGTAACATTATGATACGGTGATATATTTTGAATTCAAACCTCGACATTCAAACATTGTATGTTAAGAGATCAATGTTCTCAATCTGACATCAGTACACACCATATTGCTTTGAATAATGGCACATATGCTCATATGCCAAAGCATATTTCTGGTACCATTGAATACTGGGATGAGATTACATCTTAGTTAAAAGCCCTTCATTAGCCCTATTAAAACATAGCTCAATGCTGGATTATTAGTACCTAGATTTCTCTATGTTTTACACTGCACTATTTTGATTTAAATGTATGCACTGGATTTCACTCATTTTTCAATTGAATGTTCTAAACTGCCAGTTTTATTACACATGTTTTTTTTTATAGCTTTTCAAGATGCTCTGTTCATTGTTCTGAGTACATGACTTAGCATATTGTTACTTGTCATAGGGTTGCACGGACAATGGTGGTGTGCCCAGTTGCTTGCCCTGTAGAACATTAGTGGACATCACCTGAATACAGTTAAAACCCCACCTTAGTACTCATTTTTTCAACTCAAAACTGCAAACCTGATAGTCATTAGAAGTAGCACATAATCACTTGACCATGGAAGTGACATTTTGCATGTGTTTACAGTGAGACGAGCCAATCCTGTGGCTATTTCTTGCCACGCTACCTCAGCAGCAGTTCCGGCATTTCAAGCGAAATCCCAAAGCAGCGCCACAGATTTAAAGAGTACTGGCAAACTCACACCATGTTATCTTTATTGTTGTTGTTGTTGTTTGCATTGTGTTCTTTTGATATTATTTTGTTTGTCATTGTTAGCCAGATTAGGTGCTGACGATTTGATTTGATAGAACATCCTGAAAGACTATAATGTATGTACCTATATATAAGCTGTTTGCCTTTTCTTTGTATAAGGTCTCTAATCTGTGTGACTGTGTTCTAGCTGTGGTCGTGTGAGCCAGCTAGAGCATGAGGGCACCCGAAAGCACAATCTGGAAGCACACCTACCCGTCAGGAAGAGCAAGCCCATGCCTTGGCAGAAACAGCTCGATGTAAGTTGATCGTGGGGAAAATGTAGTCAAGACACAATGATCTAAGGTGATGACCGGTACAAATAGTCTGGTATTTGTTTCTGAAACCTTTATGTAGGGAACATGTTTGTGGGATATTCATTGTTCACGAAGTTGTTTGAATATGTATTGTACGGTAGATTAAAATTGTATTATGGTGTCTTAACAGAGTATTATGATTGATTTCATGGTAATTATTATCATGACATATGGTTTTCTAGAGTGTAACTACAGTTTGTAAGGGTGATTGTCAGGTGAGTTTGTGATGCACTGACCTCTGTCTGCAGGCTCCTCCAGTCCCTGTGGTGGTTTCTCCTGGCTACATGATGAGTAAGAGCAAGAACAAGATTGTGATGCACATAAAGACAGATGACTTTTTCACCAACACAGAGGCAGAAGATATGAGGTCAGAGTGATAATGATGTAAATTTATTGAAGAAGACCACTTTTATAAATTAAAGTGTGGAGATTTTACACAACTTCCCAAAATTATGTTCTTCAATGTGTTGCTGTACTATTAGTGTACCTAATCTATCATAAATCAAAATATTGTGATATGATCGCAAGCTTTTCCATGAATCTACATATGAATTATTCTTATACATGTATATTGTACATTTTTTAACACACGTACATTGATGAAGTAAAATGTTTACTTTTACAATTTCTCACGTATTTTGGTATACTACACATCCCTAATACTGCAGTACACATGTAATTTTACATGATTATGAGCAATATCATTTGTAATTTGCTTTCCTAAAAAATTCTCTGATTTTTTGCTATATGCACTAATGCAGAATTTTTCTTAGAATGTACATGTATTTTGTACCAACATTGGTTAACACTGTATAATGGTTAACTTTTAAAAAAAGCTTTACTATTCTTTTTTAAAACTTTGTATTTTTTTACCATTGGTAGCAAAATTACGGGATGCGCAGTGTATCTTATGCTGAAACACTCCACAATTGACAATGCATGTTTCTATAACTCTTGTACCTGAATTTTTACCCTTTAGTACTCAATTAACCCACTTTAATGCTCCAAATTTGGATTGTTGTTGTTGTCTTTCCTATTTCAATGTGTTATATTTAATCATGGTATTGTACAGTACTAACACATTATTTTTTTTACTTCAATGGTTCGAATAGGCATCCACTATTAGGCCTGCTTACATCAAACTCAAACATAATAAGCAAATAATGATTTTGAGATATTCAAAAACTTATACTCAACTTATTAGATAGGTTTTGCAAATTTACACTGAAAACTATCGCTAAATATGGGCTGTTTCGAGGAATCATTGAGCATCCTATGAAACTGACTGAAAAGCCCACTATAAAAACATTGAAATTACATTAATTTCTCAATATATCCATATTCAAGTTATCAGAATTCAATATAAGTAGTTTGAACTGTTCACCATTGACCATCATCAGCTTTTCAGATTTTCCTTCACAATCACATTTGTACGCATTGATGTTGTTTATCAAAAGTACTATTCACACACATCTCAGCCAGCACAAGAGTGGCGGATGCGAGACAGCACGCTCGTTTTCGCCACTACATCAGAAGGCATCTCCAAGAAGCGGCTCTCCAGTCATTGACACTGTGCGTAGTAGTCAGGATTCAGCACGAAGTGGATCTCCCATACTGGATGCTCTGCGTTGGCGGAGAAATACTTCACCTCTGCACGATTCTCCACGCGGGAGACTGTCTCCACTGACCCATAAAGTGACAGCACCAAGGCCGCAGTCTCCAACTTTATGGCCTCGACTCCCTGAGACTGTCAGGTGCTTGTAGTAGATTAAGGCTGGCCTGCTCTAGTCTGGACAAAGAATAATTGTGGAATATTTGGTCGTAGATATTTCTAAGATTTTCTGGGTTTTAAGCTGTAAGAATTTTTTTTGTTTTAAGTTTTAACTGTAGTAGACTAAGACTTTTTTCAGTTGAGAGAATTATAGATCACAATGTTTGTTTTTGACTTCAGCATATCTTGTTTCTGTAATATTTTAGTTAGTATGACTTCGTTATATTTTTTCAGCACACATTACAGTCACACTTTGATTAACTTAGAATTCTAAAGGGCTGCCTTTTCAAATATTCTAAAATATTTACTGGTAGTCAATGAATTGACGTGATATCACTTTTATTAATTCCGCAGTCAATATAAAAAAGCTATATCAATGGATCCAAATTGATGAGCATGTTCAAAAGCCGTTTTCATCTTCAACAATTGTCCTTTTGTTTCCTATTATTTTTACTTTTTTTTTTGTCTTATTTTTCTGTTCTTTATTTATTTAAAACAAACAATATATTATATCAGTCATGTATATTCTACGTTAATAGATGTATAACTTGCAGTTAGAAGAATATATTTTGACCATCCCAGGTTGAACGCTAATATAAGGGCTAAATTACCAACAGTTACAAAATTCCATTATTGTTCAATGTCTGTCATCAGAAAACTTTCTCCAATAATCTAACAAATAATAAACATACATGTATGCAATGGATACCACAGAGTTACGCTAGATTCATGCCTAGCATGAATGAATTATATTAATGTTTGTGGATGAATGATTATAGCATCCCGATATGAATGGGTTAAGATAAATATTTTAGATCAAATACCGGCGTCAGTTCTAAGAAACACTTATCGCACTTGTCTTTTCTGTCACGTGTACATCCACTTCACTAGATGTATTACAGATATAGCAAGTTGGTCAGTTGTTTGCATTTATTTATGTATATTAGCGATATATAATGTATCTAACATGCGATATTCAAAACATTCTCATGGAATACTAAAACTAATTGCAATTCTTTTATCCAACTCAACTAGATGCATTATTCAGTAGTAAACATTTGCCTGCATTCTCTGTATATGATAACACTGTAACTTTTGCCATTGAAATGTACTTTTGGGCGATTCTCTACATATTTGTACAGTACACAATCAAACAGACAATGTTAACACTGATCCAACTCCTAAAGCAATTATCAAACACTGTTAATATAACACTGAAATGAATCCCCAAACAATTATCAAACAGCTGAAGGTCTGTCTTGTCTTTGCATAAAAACCGCTATATGCACACAAATACAGACGAACAAGCCAAAGGATATTACGACAATGTGATGATTTTTTTTTTTTACAATAGCGATGCCATTGAAGCAATCATGCTCAGTTTTTAAAGAGTAAATATTACATTTTTAGACATCTTTATCAGCAGTTTTTAGTATGACAAGAATTTTGAACTTGTCTTGTTAGGAATTATTTACATATTTTAGTAATTAAAGATGAGAAGTAACGCACATCTATTGAGGGAATAGTCTGCTGTAGCTGTAAGGATAAAGCATATTGGTCAGTGTTTTTTTTTTTTTTGTATTTTTGTTTTTGTAGACCCTCTAATTAGTACATAGCAGTTCATACTAATCGTAAGAGGAATACAACTTGTTTGAAAATCTAAAATCTTTTCACAATGAGTTCTTATTCAATATTATTAGCATGTAAAATATGAAATTGATTTGAAAGTCAATATTGATTGAGTGTTATTAAGAAGAATAAATGCAAATATTTCTTTCATTAAGTGATCGTTGAGTGTCAATACACATCGCAGAGTCAAGACTTGAAGACTTGGATACAGCCTTTCATCTTGACTACCCTGTAACTCCTGCGATAAAGTTTCACAAAAAATGTCTACAAATGATCATGGCCATTTTATGCACTCGTTGGTTATGCATATTCTTCATAAAGTTTGTACTGTTGCTTTGTTTCTGTCCAAGAAACTTCAAATCTTTCATTTGAATGCGATTTTTTATGTTATGTGCATGCCAAATTTAAACTGGCAAAGAATAATAATGATCTCAAATTTTCCGCCCCATACTGTGCCATCTTATCATAATGCACACAACAAACTGATGTGGCATCCTCGCCAGTGTATGGGTGACATTTTCTGTAGCATTTAAAAAAATTGTAATTATGGCCATTGTGCAAACAACTAGAACTAGTGTGACCATTGCTTGCCAAACCTTTTAAGTGAGTCCATGTACAATGTATCTAATGTCATCGAAGTAGAGCAAATCTTCGCATGTTATGTATTCTTAGCATGCTTCAAATTTGAAGATGACTAATGACCCCTTGATATCTTAAAGCAAGACATCTTCAGAGTCCATCTTTGAGCATACTCACAGCATTCAGAGCTATGAATTTAGAGTATTGTGCTTATGGGTAAGTCGCAAAGCTCAGGCAATGAGGTTCGGATGCACCACCGATGCAATTTTCGCTGGGCAGCTGGCGAGCTCGGCTGATCACCGACCAGCGTTTGGTGCAGCTTAACACCGCATCGGTGACAGCTCAGGCAAAATTTAACTTTGCAGATAAAATTCGCAGTGCTTTCACTGAGTTCCCCCTTCATAATCCCATCCTTATTACATCAGAATATGATGACTCGGCCGATTTACGACCAACTATCGGCCGGGGCCTGTCATGCCACAACACAATTCCTGGAACTAATGTTTCACCGATGAAAGATAGAGTTTTGGCTGGTTATCTGCTGATATACAGCCGGCAATCTGCCAGTGGTCAGCCGGTAGTTAGAGGCGTCATCAGAGACCGGTTGAGTATCACATGGTCATCTCTTGGGCACTGGCGGGTGTCTCACTGACCACCGGCCAATAGTTGCTACCACGTCGGCAGGAAAATACATGTGGTAATTGGTCAGTCGCCTGACAGCGCCCGTCACGTCACCGAGCTATACCGCCGATGTAGGGAACTCGGTAACAAACAAAAAAGCCACCAAGCTCCACCAATGCCAGACATATACCAAGCTTTGTGGCTTATGATAAAAGTATTATACACCATTTTTGTTTTGGATTTGAGATTTGTACACATAGGGAATGTAATGTAGGGAACTTTACAAAGGGACCCATACCTGTACCTTTGTCTTTTGCAAGGTGTTGTACAGTGTACTGCAAAGGATTCCAACAGTTTACTGTGAAATGTAATCAGCTGTCAATTATTTATCCGTTGTATTGAAGGTGATAGGTTTTCACCACTTTTAAAAGTACCTCTAAGGATGCACATAATGCACCTATTGTCACAATAAGATGTCCTTCTTTTGAAATAAAAAGAAACACTTTCATTGTTGTCAGAGATCAGAATCTATATTGACACCATTACAGATTAATCAAACACTTCACGTATAATTGAGATCAAACATTACAAAAAAATGACTTGTTCCCTGTTGTAGATACTGACATCACTGATAAAAAAAAGTTATAGCTTAATCACTTGACTCAGAAAAATTACAACAGCTGTGTTATAGTTAATATTTTAATATGGTGTTAATTGAATTTTTTTCTTAGTATTAGAAAAAAGAAAAACCAAAACATTAAATTCATTTAGAAAAACTAAAATGGACATTGTATCATGAAGATTGAAAAGTTCATGTGTTTTGTACTTTTGTACTAATTGCCTAAACCAAGAAAGGAATTGTCATCTAATTAAAGGTTCTATTATTATCATTGGATGGTGGCTAATCAATCTAACTGATTGAAATGCATTTACTAGAATAGTTCTTTTTTCACCCTCGGCCAGTGGCATTATTGTACTTGTAGAATATCAAACACTAAAATAAAATGAGCGCTTCACCTCATTATTGGTATCAGGCGATCTGTCGTTCAGTGATCCACCAACTTTCACCAGTAATCAGTCATAAATCAGGCTCTACATAATACTAGCACCAATGATTAATTTGTTTTAAGTCCAGGTAGTTTGTTTATTACAATCTATAACTGACATAGCTGATTGAATAATTATGATCAGACAATTATTTTTGGATTGATAATTTTTTTTATTGGTTATCATATGTGTGTGTGTGTGCGTGCGTGCATTGTGCGTGCGTGCGTGCCTGCGTGCCTACGTGCGTGTGTGTGTGTAACAATATTACAACTCAAAATATCCAGTCTAAATGCTATTTACATTATTGTATGCTATTACCAGAAGGAAACGAACACGTCAAGGTACAAAACATGTACATTGTAATACTGTGTTTTCTAGTAACAAGAATCTGATTTACATATTATATATCAATCTTCATCAAGGTATCATCAAGATATGTTCACAACTTGACTCTCACTCACCTTCACTCGACCATGGTCGGTCGACCACATGCTATAGTTTTCCCCATAGATCCTCCAGATGTCATGGGTCTCCATAAGTGAAACCAGCTCTCTCTTGTCAGAACATCTTGTGTGTCTACATATATTGTTTATGACTTGCCTTGTCTCTGGTTGACATGCTTTGGTTCATCAAGACCCAGTCTATGTCTACTTAGCTCGGAATGGCAGTGACTATGGTCAGATAAGCTACAATTTATGCAGAGGATTTTATTACTGACGTTGAAGGCCATAGGATTCAGGGACTTCTCTCGGGACTGAGACAGGCATCAGTTCTTACAGATTTAAAGCAATATGGATTCTGTTGTGGTAACAAAGAAGGCTTCAAATCACAGTTTATGTTTGATTTCCACAGCTTAGACATCTCATGTAGAGCTTCCTAGGCTCAGGCTTTTTGAATAAAGTCTTCCTCAGAGTTATGCACCCATGATCGTCGATACTTGAAGTTATCTTCATGCTCCAGTTCGATGCCATCCTCTACCAGGTCTTAGCATCACAAATGTGGAAAGTTAGTGACTGTGTCTTTCGTTGAGTTCCAAACACACCTAATTGCACTCCTCAAAGTTATTTGAAAGCCCATCAATGTCATTAATTAGCAAAGTAAAGGTTGGAGAGTACTTCTTTAGTACTCTCTTCTTAGAGTTAGCATGAGGCCCATATCCTCTTTTTTTTTCTTGGTACATGTAATGTTCTCAAAACATAATCATACTTAAGTATTGCAATATCTCAACAATAGCAATTTTTGAAATTGCACTCTGTTCATCTAAGTATGACTCTATTCCTTACACATCTAAGTATGACTCTATCCCTTACACAAGTGAGCCACATAGAGTGCAATGACTTGAACCTTGCACTTATTCCATACCCTGAAAAGAGGAACTCCAATAATGAGATTGAACCAATCAACTGCAGGTACTTGTAGGACCTAGTTTCATCACAGTCAATAATAAAATGTACTGCTCATCCCACGCTTGATAAATTTAAGTTTTTTATGAGACCTAATTTGCACATTATTTTAGATATGATAATATGGAGGTTTTGTTAGCAATTGTATAGTTTACAATTCCATTTATTGCGGTTCTAATTAAACAATTGACTAAATTGCAGGGCCTGTAGTGTCTGGGTTGGATATAAAAGTGGAAAACAATACCCGTAGAAGCGATGTATGTAAATTATGATGCTGAAATTAAAAGATTTTCAATGTTATTGAGGAGTGCACATGCATATATTGCATACGTAATTCTCAAGAACTAGTGCAGTCAACGTTGAATACCAGACAGTGTGAATATCATTGTACATTTAAGCTCTTGTGCAGATTTTTTTATACATTCCACTGCCCATCTTAAGAGCCATATCGCTTTGATTCACATCATCGTTTAGTAGCATTATGGTTGTATTGATCATATTTATTATATATGGATGGTGCGGATTAGTGTTAGACAATTGTACACTTTTTACTTCTACCCATGTGTTTTGCACAAGGCCCTTCATAAGACAGGAAATAGTTTAATACATGTTTTTTTATTCATTATTTAGATTAGATTAGTACACTGTAATATTTATGATTGTCCAGAATATATAGCAGTTTATGATTTGAGCGGAAAAAATTGTATGGTTGCTTTATATGACACCATATTTTTGGTTACTGGTTGAGAGCTTCAATATATTTTGGGGTCTGATATCCTCGGTTGCTGCACTATATTTCTAGGTATTGATTTCATACCCCTGAGATTTCAATATATTTTTTGTACTTATTATTAGAAGTTGATCCTGCTACTGAGTCTTTTCTTATTTCTGTGAATGATTTATCATTTTTATAAAAGCTATTGGTTCTTGTATATCGGTAGGTTGTATTTCTCCAATTATCCTTTGACTACAACTCTTGATATTCCTATTCCATTGTGGACCTAGCAATAATTTGAAAATGTTGCACATGAATGTAATGTGTGTCAAGTTAATTTGCTGATAATATTGTAAATAATTTGGTGGGTTGATAAATCATATGTGTGCAAGGACTTCAGTTGCATTTCAAAATATAAGAAGCGCCAACTGTAAATATCGGCAAACTTTGTTTATTTCAGCTAGCGTTACCTCAGCTAGCGTTGCCAACAGACTGTTCACAGTTCCACAGTATAATGTACATATACAAAAAATGAGAAAATTTGGTGAATCTAAGTTTTTGAAAGCTTATGATATTGATGCTCTATCGAGGGTCGCCAATGATCGTTGAAATCAGAAGTGACTGGCAAACATGAATGATGGATCAGCAAAAAAGATGTATTTATCAATCTCGAAACTTTATCATTTCGACTGGTTAGAGTATGGCTATAAATCAACGCGTAATAAGTCTTGATTAAAGAGACTGCACATGTAGGTGCAAGTGCCATGGCACAATCATAAAATCTGTCTGCTTCTTTCCTTTTTTTCGTTTAACTAACACTCAGATGATGAGCTTCTAATTATAAGGATTTAAGAGCATTGCAACAGATCTACGGACTGATTGATAATGCTAGATTATTGGATAATCCCCAGCATTATCTGTCAAGAATCGAGAGTGTTTAGGACATGTATAATAAATGTTGTTAACAACAGGCAACAGTTTGCAGTCGACTCTTGAATGATCAAGTTTAAACATTGATAATTGTATCTGTAAGCTGCAAATTCTCACCTGATTTTGTGATTATTACTTTGTTTTAGTTGCTATATGGAATACAATTGGATTTTATTTCAGTTTGTTTAGCATGATTACTTATGTCACTGCATCTAGCTCACCATGTTTTTCTTGGAAACATTAACACGCTTCAAACGTATGGATTTCAAATAATGAAAATAGGCGTACCAAACTTTGACATTATTTCTTCGTTACATCCAGAGAGTATTATTCTTCGGGTATTTTGAAAACCCACTTTATGTAACTGGTGAACAGATGTTAGAATTTGTGGATAATGTTATGTACTGTGCTCCTGGATTCTGCAAACAAGCAATGCACATCATGTAAATAATTTATGCATAAGAAGTTTGTATATAAGACTCATCATGTCAACAAGATTTACAAGCAAACTATAATAACACAAACGCTGTGGACAACTGTTGACTTATTAAATATGGATAAAATGTTCACAAAAGCAGCTTTAGTCTATGAAAGGTACAGATCTTGTCAATATTCCACCTCTTCTTCAAACGAATGACTTTCAAGTGTTCTGTGTTCTCACTTGAGGGCCCATGAGCCTAACATCGAAGATGGGCTTATTGTTTGAATATTAGCCCATGCGCCCTTAAGTGGGGACAAAAATCATTTTCCCAACAAAAATATAGTAGTATTTATTCTTATATACCCCTTTTCAGCACTGACTTTTGATATTAAATTTAGGTTAAATGCAAATGTAATAAAATGACACATATTTATCCTCGACTGACAGCACATTGTTCTGTTTTACCCAGAAAATTGGCAGAGGTCTGGGTTTTTTTGGATGAGAATTAGTTTCTGTTGAAGAGAATTGAAATAGTTGAAAGAGTTTTTTGTAAAGCCAAAAATCCGGAGGGCCAATTTTCTGGCATCAATTGTAAACAATACATTTTCCAATATCACATCATATACATCACAACCAAATAGATTCATTTTGATTTCTGTTTATTGTGTTTCTTCTGTATTTGAGCTTTTCAGTATACATGGTTTCATTGGTGTCAACACTTTTTTATATTTCTAAATAAAAAATGTGAAGCACGTTTTATGATTTTCAGCATGACATCGTCACAACTAATGTTCTATAATTAAAGCTTTTATGGTTTTTAATGTAAATTAAATGTTTAAATTGTATATAGTTTTATTTTTTTTCGCTTTATATTCACAATATCATTCAATTAATACACTTCAATTATTGTAATATATACATGTATAATATTTATAATCATGTCCTTCTGAATTTATTCTTGTAGAAATTATTTTGATAGAACAATCTTATTCTATGACCACATTTATTTTACTAAACATCTTGTTTGTTTTACTTTCAGTTCTAATAGGATGGACCCTGAAAGGTATGTTTTTTTAGGATTTTTGTAATTTTGTAAATTTATTTCTTGCATATATAGAGTTAGAACCAAATCAATATCATAATGATTAGAATATGAATATTGTTGGAGATTTTCATTAATCTAAAAAAATACATTATGTAAAATTGAAAGGGTAATTGTATTAAGTTCCGGAAGGTTGGCATTACATGTATCTAATTGTTTTTTTTTTTGTAATTTTTATTTAACCAGTTGGTAAAACCTATTTTGTGTTTACCAAAAGAACAACTTACACTCTCATATACAAAATGTTAAGTTTGAGTATATACTGGAATTACCTTAAATTCATCAAATGAATTTGTGCGTTCATTTTCTTTTCTTTCATGCCAACCTCTTGGATTCTGGTGGCTTTTCTATTTATCTCACATTGTTTTTCCATCTTTACTTTGCACAATTTGTGTTCAATACCTATTGTACTGTATCCGAATCAACATGCCAAAACTCTACTTTTGATACAATATTATCAAATGAAATTGTTTACACATTGAACTATCATTTTGTGGTGTGTATACCATTATTTAAATCTCATTCTCATATCAATATTGCCTGCAACCATGCCTGTTACAAATGAAATATTCCAGTTCTTTTGAGTTTACACATGATGAGAATACTGTCTATTATGACTTTTACGAGCCACAAGACAGTGACAGTGAGCAATCAATAAGCCCTGAACCTGTAAATGACATTAAAACAGACCAACAAATCCCGAGTTCAGATGCACAAGCTGAAAGAAATAATCACTCAACATGGGCTACTCTGGAACATAGTAACTGTGATACATCAAAAACATACTATAATGCAGCAGCTTTGCATTTGCATTCTCCAGTAGAACGTGTGCGCTCTTCACCGGAATACTTGCAAACATGGGCTGGCATCCGTGAGGAACAGGCAAACATAATTGAACAGCTGCGTGGCATTCGGCGCCGTTCCCTAGAGGATGCAAGTACTTTGGAATCTGTCAGCTTCCGTGGTAGGCAACTCATCGACAAAGCGCTCACTCACTCACTGCTCCAAAAATACAGAAAACTTCCAGCCATTGAAGGGAAACAGAAGCAACAGCAAGAAGGGGAAGAAACAGAGAGTGATGATGATGGCGATGAGGAGGAGGAGGAGGAGGAGGAGGATGAGGAAGAGGAGGAGGAGGAGGACTTTGGTAAATTGGAGGGGGAAGAAAAAGAGCAACAGGAGGGTGAGGATGTAAAGAGTGACAAAAATAAATGGTTATGTGGGTCTGATACAAAATCTACCAATATTTCCCTTTCAAAAAGTGATGATCATTTTTTGAATGCAGTCATGATTGTTGGGGAACATAAGGATGAAAATCAGAGTACAAAGGAAGAAGAGGGTAAAAGTTTTCAAGATTGCAAGAACGGTGATTATTACTGTGATTATAAAGATCTGGATTTGGATGTCCATGATGCATCTGATGTTAAAACAGTTGTTGATGACTTTGAAGAAGTTAGGGGAAAAAATATACGCAGGACTCCAAGTCCATGTAATGAATCTTTTCACATTGATACTGAAGTTCAATCAAATGGTGATGCAATAGATTGTAAAAGAATTGTAGCAACTAAAAAGCAAAGTGTTACTGATACAAAAAGACAAGCTAATGTGAAAGTACTGGTGGATGAGAGTGTGTATGAAAAGTTCTCAAGGATGGAACGTTCAGGCAATATGGAAGCACCAAAAACAACATTGCGATCTGACTCAAACGCTAGTAAATTTGGTGATCAAAAAGGGAAAAAAAGCAGAAATAAAATCAAGAAACTTAATAAGCCTACAAGATTGCCCAAACTCAATCATGAGAAAAGTAGAAAAATGGAGGAACAAATTCACATTGATACCAAAAGTAAGTCTAGTTTTTCAATGCAAAGAGACAAAAGTTACAACCTTCCCAAAAGTAGTCAGACTATGAATAATGAGAGAGGACGAGGAAGAAGGAAGCCCAAAGCTAATGATAATTACCATGATAGCTATGATGAGGATGATAGCAATCAAGGTCTAGTGCTGAACCAGGTCTTAGTGCAACACTATCTTTCCAATCCTCGGAGTGATAGTGATCTGACCGAGGACGGTATAAAGCCATCAACACCAGATAACAGCATGTCAAAGTTCAGAGATTTACAACCAACAGAGTGGGAATGTGCGACAGCTCATATCACAACCACTCACTGTAGAACTAGGTCAAGTCCTTGTGATGTCAATATAGAGGACATGCATGTGACAGGCACGGGAGTGTATGATCTGCCTAATAGCGGTCTCCTCCTTAATGAGAAGCTAAGAAGTGCGTCAACAGCAAGACAAGTCCTTGCACATTCGGTGCCTCGCACACAACTAAGCGATGAGGACTTTCCAGCTGAAGTCACACAAGTCTTGACTAGAGATACCTCGTTACCACCACTAACACTTGGAGTATTTCCAGACAAGAGCAAGTCCATCAGCCTGCCTGCACTAGCCTACCCTGATTGTGCTGGTGCTACCAGCTGCAAAATTGCTGTTGTCTCACCACAGTACTACATGCCACTCAACTTACCCCGCCCCAAAAGTGTCCCCAACCTGCCCCGTATGTTCCACCAGAGTAAAGGCTTGAAGAGTCCACCATCATCGAGGAAACAACTTCAAATAAGGACACCATCTCCCCCATCAAAGGTGCCTCTCAATGATGAAAACACAGTGTCATTACTGAGGCGAAGGTCATCCTCATCGTCTGTGGAGCGTGAGATGGAGGATGGTGTGAGTGCAGCCAGAAGGAGGCTGCGACTCTCAGATGCCACCAGCCAGCAGGTAGAGAACATCGCAGGCCTCAGCTGTAAACTAGACCTGTTGCAGCGACCTGAAAATCACCGACGAAGGGGTAGTCCTCCTAAAAGACATGACAAGCAGTCTTGCGAATCTCCTCAAGCATATGACAGTCAAATCTGTCCACAATGTCCTAAGGATCAGTCTTGCTATCTTCCTCAACACACTGATAATGTGTCGCAAAATGCTCAGTGTTTGTGGAGAGTTGACTCATCATACAAAGCACCACAGCAGAGCACTGAACGTCCAGTGTCTTCTCGCAGCAGGCACAAGCATCGAAAAAAAATTCGTGTCAGGACAAGATCACCCCCTGAAACCATATCATGCAACTCTTCTCCATCAGCAGCAAGTAATGAAGAGAGTGCACAGCTCTATGACTCAACACAAGAAGCAGATTTTCAAGTACCAATGCTCTCACAGGAATTGAGTGCACCAAAGTCAACTGTGTGTGGCAAAGATGACCCAAGTTCTCCTGGGTCAAGGTCAAGATCAGCAAGCATTGTACCATCAATCATTGTGACTTGGACAAGTAATGGACAAGAAGAAAGTGCAGTAGTGTTGGAAGGAGGGGATGAATATGGTGGACATTGACATATTGTATCATAATAATAATGTTTGTAAGCTTTTTTGCAGCAATTGATTGGAAAGCTTTCAATCCTAAGATGAATTGAGTAATTACAATGTACAGGTAGTAACGTTAAGGCGTTTTTATTAACTGACTATGGAATAGGATTGGCTTGTTGATAGTTTAGAATTATGTAAAACACATTAGAAAAGTCTTTATTTTAATGGACCAGGGCACTTATTTATGTGATAATAAGGGACACAGTATCTTGAATGTGAATAGTGAGTTATGTGTAGTATATTCAATTAAATAAATCTTAAATACTAAATAAAACAATTATGTTGTAAAAGTATAAGTGAAAGTAAAGTAGCTGATCACATTTGACCCCAAATATGCCTAGAATATTTATGACCCTACAAGGTCTAGTTGCAGTGTGTCAGAATGACAAATGTTATAGATGTTTACAGATCTGTAAATTTAATCAAAGCTGTAGACCTGAGATAGACCTTTCAATTTATGGTTTTTTATTACTGCAGATGTTAGATATGTTAATATGAAATGTTAATCTCGTATGCAATAACAAATAAATGTGCCATTAAATTTGATATGCTACCTCAAATATCTATTGCATATTCATATATCCACTCATTGTTAACAAATATGACCTTCATTTTCAACTATTCTGTAAGGTGTAACAACTAAAACCAAGATAATATCTGATAAGAATATCCATAAGATTATTTATGTTCTCATCTATTGAATGCTGAACTTATTACACTTATATATTTGCCTATTTTTTGATAACATTTAGAGAAAGCACTATACCAAAAAGTCCAATTCTGTGATTTCTAAAATCGCTGTCCCACTACTCTGTTCCCTCAACGACCATCTGTTTTTTACAGAACTCTTCAATGCCTGGTTTGTGTTGACCAATTCCAAACATTTAATCATTGTGTAAACGAGAATTAACACATAGCATCACTGTGTTTCGTAGCCACCCAATGCTGATTCAATATCCGTTGATGGTGCTTTGAATTGGCATTGGGTAGTTGCTGATTTTATTATCAATAGTTGTTTTACAGCAGTGGCATCGTCAAAAGGTAGGTTTAAAGCCAATCACATCACGCAATGTGACAGTTAAACAGCTGCGTGGTCACGTTCAATGTCAGTTTCTTAAAGTTTCCCGTCTCCCCAACCAATGCAATGGTGTATGAACTGACGAGCAATATCTAAAACTAACACAGAACTGACTTGAAACAATCAGGAAACGGGTATGTGGCGGAAAAAGTTTAGTTCAGAACGTTGTAAAATTTTGAGCATGTTCAAACTGTTATGGACAATTAAAATGACCAAATATTGATCCGACGATCTGGAGCATGCACTGAACTGGTGATCAATGTCAGGATAACTATTTGACTATGGAACAGTGCATTTTCATACCATTGATTTACATTGACTCGATCGTTTACCACTGTTGGGAGCAGAGAGACAGTGTTACAAATCGGTAAACCAACAATGACACAATTACTTAGCATGAGAGGATTCTTTCTCTGCTGGAACGCGTGTCCATGACAACTACAACTGAAATACCCAGTCTGATTCACCAAGTACTTAATACAAGTGCCCTTCTAACAGTGAACAGTGACAAGGCACAGTAGTGGTATCCAGCAGGCGCAATAAGACTGAGTACCAAAGAATTTAAGAAACATCTTATTTCAAAATAATACATCATCCTGCACAAGTAAAAACAAGCACTAACTCCTATTTTTTTAGCACAGGAACTTATTGTAGCTGCTTCAGCATGGCTTTTCAAGTTAATCTCCACTTTTTTTTTACACATACACACTTCTTCATGATCTCTCTCTGCAGGTCTGTACTCATGACAGCCTTATGCGAATACACATTTTGACACATTGAAAGCACCAAATCTTGCTTCTCTACTCTTTTCCTCTGCTCTCTCCCTGTGTCTATTCTCTCACGTCCCTCACACACGCCCGCCCCAGCCCTCACTGTAACAGCTTGTACTTGCAGCGGGTCATTGATCCAGCAGCTGCAGCAGCAGATAGACGACCTCACGCTATATCTGGAGGAGGAAAGACTCAACCACAAGGACACCAAGCGCAAGGTAAAAAGGTCTACTGACGTGATGAATTCTAGCACTTGCCTACTAGACCATGCATGAGGCAGATAGATGGGTTTCTTTTAGGGGGATGGGATGTTTAAGAGTGTGATAGGTTAAAAGTTAAGGATTTTGGCAGATTTCATAGAGCAAAATTATCCAAATTTCATCTGAAAGAGTTTATAAAATGGGGTTTATACACCGTCACCACCAATAAATGGATCCTTCAGCATGAGAGACTAGTCTAGATCTAGATTTAGAGACTCAGCTTATATTTCAAGTTATTTCACAAAATTACAAAAGTTATGTTTTTTATATAGCCTAAAAGTAAGTACTATAATCACAAAATTAAGATCAAGAGCGATAAAGCCAATACATGAACACAGGGTATCAAAAATCTCTTTTCCCTTTTTAAATGAAGTATGTTGAAACATAAGAATGTCTAAAACATTTAAAAATACATTTATATTTTTCATGCAGGCAGCCGAGCAGTTGCAGGATCAGTTGACAGCGCTATCAGAACGTCATGCCAATGACCTACGTGCACTGGAGGATAAGCATGAGGAGGAGATGGAGGAACTCAAGTCCGACTATGAGAAACACATGGCCGAGAACCAGAAGTACTCAGACTCCACTACCAGTAAGTACCAGATGCTGTTTGTGAATGCCAGAAGAAACTGATGTCTGGATTTTACTGTTGTGTGCTAGATGCATTTATATGTAGTACCAAATAGCATTAAGAAAAGAGATTGCTAATAATAAGTACTCTCCTGTACACTCAACAAATAAGGAAGTAAGAAAATTCTGAGTCAGGTAGCAAAAGTCATGTCTTTCACGTACCAAACTGTCTTGAATTCTACCGGTAATCATTAAGATATCTAAATATATCATTATACTGGTCAGTATATTCTTATGGAGATGGATTTAGATGAATCTATGAATGTTCTAAAAACTGAGCTGTGAGAGAATGAGTATTGGTATGTACTTTCCATGGGATACTTTCCATTAATAATATATGTCTTACGTCACTTACATGTACGTTATGGTAATGTATTTTATCATTTCAGCGAAAATGCGTGGTGAGATTGACTTTCTGCAGGGGGCATTCGAGTCATACAAGTCTCAGCTTCACCAAGAAATGGATCAGAAGTGGCATAAGAAAGAGACAGAGCTCATTGAGAAGCACAGCTCTGAACTTGAAGCCAAACTCACAGAGCTCAGTAAGTCAAATTCTCCAGAAGATTCTAGATTTATTGTTATTACAGAGTCAGTAGTCATACGACGAGTGTTGTCATTTAACATAACAACATTCATGATCGACATTTAATACACAGGAGGAAGAACACAAGGATTTTATGCTTATAGATACTGTGATCTAAAAAATGTACTATTCGAGCTCTGACAATGAGTTTTGTGATGAGTTTTTCTTTAGTCTCCAACTGATAACAATGATTGCTATTTCATTGCAGAGCAGAAGCACTCATCTGAGCGAGCAGCAGATCGTGCTCTCACTCACAAGGAACACCAGATGGAGCTAGCGGCCACCAAGAAAGAACACCGTAAGGAGCTGGATGGTGTCATGCGCCGCTTCGCCAACCATGCCGCAGACCTGCAGAAGCTTGCCGTTGCTACTGAGCGGCTCACAGTGAGTATTGACGCTTGCAAGAAGCTTGTAGTTAGTGCTGAGGTTAATGGTTAGAGGCCTCCATTTTAGTGTTGAGGCTATGAAGTTTGAGACTCACAGTAGAGGATGTCCGATGAGAGACACTGAGTGAGGTTAATATGTTACTAGGATACTGCGTCCAGGGTGGGGTCCTATGGCAAAGAGAGTTAAAAAGTCCTCCCTTCCTGTTTAGCAGAGGCTGATGCAATCTTTCAGGAATTACCTTTCTTACAGCTGATCATTGGGGATGATACAGCGAAGTTCATTTTAAGCTTACAGGCCCGTAGGAAGGGCTAAGGCTGTAAGGCCATGGCCTGACCAATAATTTTTGTGGGGGGATAAATGTTAATGCAATAAATCAATAATGGCCTGACCAATCATTTGTGAAAAAATAAAAATCCATAATTATAGTCCACAATTTTTAAATGGCCATACCAATCTCATTTTGCTTCCTACGGGCCTGGCTTATAGTCCGTAGCAATTTGTAAATTTGTGATCACTTACCCATTATGTCAAACTTTGTAATTGCTATTGAAAGAACCCGTTTGCAATTAAATTGGGGATCTGTTGAACATATGGTATTATACCTGCTACAAATAATAATTTAATGGACGATTTACTGTATTGTAGGAGTTGGAAGTGGAACATCAGCAGTTGAAGACAGATTATGACCGCACATGTTTACAGCTGTCAGAAACTGCACGAGATCTCTCAGATGCTGTAAGTTCACATATTATCACTTGAAAGGTCTGGTTCAATAGAACTATTTTTAAGAACTAACATAGATATAATTTAACATCAAATCTACTGTGTGGATGAACATTACATTCCATGATATCAAAATAGAGATAAATTCTGAATAGTTTTGCAAATTATTAATTAGTAAAAAAAAATAATGTATTGTACATGTGCATACATATAGAGGGGAAGTGAAAGACATAAATGAAAATATCATCGTTGCAGAAAGTGAATGGCTCATAATTCTTTATACAGAAAGTTCGCCTGCTTGGCTATGAGCAGCAGTTTGAGACCAAGGTTCAGGAGATAGACGATAAATACAAGGCGCAGATCCATGAGCTCATGACGCAAAACACAGAACTTCGGTGGGTTCTAAATACCTTATTACCTGAATACCATTTGTTTGTTCAATGTTGTGTACTCAGTCAAATTGTTCCTTGTTTTCAGGGGCATATCCAGATTTTAGATAATTTCAGTCTTCGTCATTTAAATTTTCGATGTCTTCTATGAGAGTGAATTTTGCAACACAAGATTAATAATATTTTTCTCATGATTCAGAAATTATGATTATGAGATAATGATTTCAGTGTAAAGTAATTGATCAGAGTCATATCTCTGAAAATTGAAGTTTGATGTATGCATGACTTTCATGTTAGCATTTACTATTCATAAGACAGTTGAGCGCGTACTGTTTTAGACGAGTGTACATGACCAAGTGTGAGCAGTTGTATGAGGAGAAGGCCGTGAGTGAGGAGGTGAGACATGAGCAGCTCAACTCAGCCAAGGACGCCATGAAGGTAGGTAGCACACCAAAGTCAGGGGCGGGGTATTGGGGTGCTTCCTGTGAATTGGGTGTGGTGGTCAAGGGTACGAGTTGACTGGATGATAAAAGTTGGAACTGCATGTTAGATTTTTTTTAGATATGAAACGAAACTTGTGCTTGGTCTATGCAAAAATTGTTACTTTCCATTTTTCAGAGTTCAAAATTTTATATTATGTTGTAATGCCTAACTTCTTAAAAGCTGGTGTCTTGTTAACGCTAACATTTTATTAAATGCTTTTAATATATAGTAGTAATTTTTAATGTCTGTTGTTTTACTAACTTGTATTTTATTTTATTGATGTTGTTTAGCATAACAATAATATGTCTCGGTGAGTAATTTTAATACTAATATTCGTATAACTTTTTTTTACACATTTTTAGTTCTTGATTTGTTTTGTTTATGGTTTTATGTTCTAAAATACCATGACAATCTGGCTGGATGAATACAATAGGAAATAAGCATTAATAAAGAATTTATTTAGATACTTATTGGAACCTGTCCTATAGTCAAATGGCATTTGGCCTACTAAAGATGATGCAAAGTCTCACTGTTTGAGTATATGACAGGTTCCAATAGGTATCTAAATATATTCTTGATTTATGAATAATGTAACTCAAGATGACATTACTTAAGCATTAATACATAAAGAAATAATATGACATTTCTAATAATAGAAATTATGCTTACTTTTATATCTTCGCCAGACATTTTTTGGTCCATCAAAATCACTTTCAAAAATGAATATTTAGTATTCAAAATTCAGATGCTAGAAACTTTAAATGACAGTGCTGATATCCCAGTCTTATAAAACATGCCATCACTGCACTTGAAAATGTCATTGTTGGGGAAGTTTTTAGCCAGATCATCAGTACTTTGTCAGCCAATCATGAGAACTTCAACCATTGATTCACTACATCCAGCCAGATTGTACAGTGCGTTGTTGTGTTTGTGTTGTGTGCTGTAACTGTGGCAACTCTCCGTAGCAGGATGTAGACATCCAGACGTTGCGGCTGCGGGGTAACTCGACCGCCCTGCATCCGGCGCCTACACACAGGGCGCCGGCAGCCAGGCACAAAAGGTAACATAACCAAACACCAACCAAGATTAAGCCATACCAGCCTTGACATGGAAGTTGTTCTGTACTTTGACCACAAGGCATAAAAGGTAATCATGTCCATGCACAGCACTCTTTATCAACTCCGTTGCACCAAGCTTTACTTTTGCAGTCAGCTAGTCTATGCATCTTTTTCTTTTGGCTACCAGTTTGAAATGTGTTCTTCGCCACATGACTATTGGAATGTGCTTGAACGGGATTTCTTAATGTCAAACTCGTCTCTAATTTGAGTAATTTGCTTATCAGAATAACATGCACAAGAATGAATGAATACATGTGAAAAGGGTCCATGCCTGAATACTCAAAGCTATAAGTTCAATCTGGCCCTTTGCACAACCTAACCATGCTGAGAAGTATACAAAAAAGGTAAATTAAACACCATTATCATGACCACGTAATCCATGGCACCTTGTTCTACCTATCCACGAGTCAGCCGAAGTTTAAGGTAACAATCCACTAACAGCATGCACTATCCCGACATTACCAAAAACACCAATGCACCTGAACTCCAAACCATGTACATCAATCTTGGCAATCAGTCGATGGCAATGGACAAAAAATAAAATTGCTGTCACTGTACCTTAGCTACATGACAAGACACACTACAACACCAAACGTCCAGTTTAAAGAAAATGCTCAGCCACAATTCTTGTTGTTCTGTAAAATACAGTATCAATGAACAAATGCCTTTCCCATTGCTAGTGTAAGGAAAATAACAATTATATTCAATGCATTTAATATTTATTACATCTTTAAACATACTATGCCGTCTTCTTAATTAAAACACCGAGTCACGTGATATTGCATAATCGAATGATTTTCGCCAGACATATCGCGGATTTCAAACGACAGACGTCACATTTAACATGAGAGAGATAGGGCGCTTCTTACATGCACCGTGCAACCTGCGTCTCACGAAAATCATTCGGTTGACATTTCTGCATTCACGTGTTTTGATGGGGTTATAGCTGGCCTGTTATTGAGTGGCATTTAAATTTCTCTATTTTTTCTAATACGCTGTTTAAATGAAACAAACTTTCATAATGCACAGAATACATCATATTACTTCTATGAAAGCATACTTGTTTGGCCACTGAGCATAACCTTTAAATGATAAATACACTACACTGTTCCAAACATCCACCGTCTTGTACATATTTAACTTATCCAAAATCAACATGCTGAAGATGCATTTAATAACGGGCAAAGTAAAAACATCAAAATATTTGTCAGTTACTATCATCAGCTTTCCTTACTCCATGCATGTAGCTGTCTTCAAAAAGAGGAAATACCTGTATGATCAGCCGAAGAGTGTAATCAATAAGACATTTTTCACAGCCATATTTCCCTCCTTGTCTAGCAATAAACTCTCTGGGTCCTAGAGATTATGATTATAGCTAATAGCCACAAGACGTTTGCATTAAAAATCATAAGATTGAACTCACCCAGTACTTTTAGTATTTTAACTACTATTTTGTGCAAACACATACCTCAATTTGACCATTCAATTTTGTTTGCATAATTAATAGTTGAGAAATAAATGGTTATTTAAAGCTACATAATACGCATTCGTATGGCTGTCACATGATCATACGCTTTAAGGGCAAATGAGAGCCCCTGTCGGTATGTTTGGGGGAACTTTGTGAAAGATAGCACATTGGGAGAGTCTGGATCATGTAAGATTATAGCTTGTTCAATACAGTAAATATTTTGTACATACGGTTATTTTATCATTTTGACTGTTGCAATTTTGAGTTTATTTTGTTACAATTTTGGTAAACTTTCGAGCTTCATCAATATTTTTCTAAACAACGTTTTAACACAGGAAAGAGTACTTATTAACCAACTGAGAGGCTCGTCTCTGTCTTGTAGGAACAGCAATTTTTCGGAAGACATTCTTCCTGCTTCAGCTAGTCCTATGGTGTCTAGATAAGCATTGTGTACGAAACATTCCTCTCCAAAATCCAAGATGAATGCAGATGCTAAGAAATCTATATGTCAAAATATTTCAATATATAGAAAAGTGAAAGATGTTGAGCTCATTAATCCACTTAAGAAACCAATAGTTATTGATAAATGCATTAATAAATGGTTTATACTTATATGATTATCACATACAATAATATCTTTGGCAGTTTTGACTCAGCTCTTATCAATACAGTTGGATCCTTTTCAGACAATCTCCTTGCACCAATAAAATAATTTGGTTGTGAGAAATTTCAATTCTTGAGGTGAAAGTATAATATTAAGTATTATAAAGTGAAACAGTTATTTGCTTGAATTATACATGAATCTAACTCTAACTTATCAGAGTTTTAAAAAAAGCAGACAGATTCCATCGTACATGGTTTTGCTCTTCATTGCAGCACCTGATCGGCGTGCGTGAGCGAAGCCTCGTGTCTCTGGCAGCAGGAAACCCCGGCTCGAGGGCGCGTCTGGGCATTCAGTCTCGACACGATAAGATGCGTCCTGGCAGCGCCCCAGCAACGGAGCGCGAAGCCGAGGCTGCCACCATCACTGCCGGCAACACAGACGCTTACGTCGCCCGGCGACAGCGCCCGGCAACTAGCGGTGTCACTGCGGCAAGACGTGCACTGGTGCTCGGTTACAGCGCAACCGGCAGTGGTGGTGGTGGTGGTTTTGGGGAGACACGTCCGGGAACCAGCGAAAGCGGGATGCAAGAGAGCGGCCTCGGGGACAGTATGGTGGGTACGAGCCGAGGCGGAGCCTGCGCAGACGTGATGACATTAGACGGTGCGGCATTTTTGCCACATCCACCTGATGGTGCGGATTGACACCATTATTAGTGCTGCTAGCTGCTGCATCAGGGATTATTGTTGTATAGGGTAAACCCCACCTCTTGTGTCTGCATCAAAGATGAGATTTATATTTATTATATATACTCGACCATAATTATAATATCGACTTGCAAACATACCAGTAAATGGTCTATTTCTATCGTTGTCTGCTCACATAGATAGATTGTGGACCTGGAGGCCTGAAGAGCAATATTTGATGTGTGTACATGTATATATAATTGTAGCTCTCTTCTTTGAAGAAGACTTCAACAAATTCCATGTACCAAGGGACATTTGCCTGACATTATGTACTATTACAATTACATAAACTTGAATGATATTTGGTTCATTTTTCCTGGGGTGTTAGAAGCTGAATCTAACTGTAAAAGTACGCCGTCATTTCTGAATTTGGAGTTTTTAAATTCTGTTTTACATCACATCAATTTGTTGGATACCTATGAATCAATGAGGGTTTCTGAACACATCAAAATCAGATGTTTATAATCAAATGGTACATTTCAAAATATATGTACACTTAACCAGAGATATTTAAGGGATCACTCTTCCTCTTGGTTTTTTAGGGTAATTTGACTTACCGTACATGTTTAATGTGAACTTGTCTGAAGCTTGTGCAAGTGATCCCTCAAAGGGATATGAAATATGCATGTCTATGCATCAGTTATTCATTATTGTTTACTAATAACATATAATGGTATTGAAAGAATTTGTAAAGTGGCATTGACATTTTCGTTGAAAATTAATGTTATGAAGAGCGAATGAGACGACCTATATGTGAATGTATTACATGTAAATATTCAACACCCTTGTGTACATTTAGAATGAAATTTATTTTTAAAAATTTATAAATTTAGACATATAAAAATTTTATTATTGTCATTTTCAAACATTTGGATTATGAAAGCTAACATTATTCTTCATTTTTCAGTTTTTTTATTTTTATCAATGATAGAGCTTGACCAAAATTGATATTAAAGCATTATATTATTTACAAAGTACAGAAATGTTGCCAATTTTGGCCCATATTAACTTCAGTACTTTGTAAGTTTTATTAGACAAGAATGTGTTTTGATATTTGCTAGAAAAAGAAAACTTTAAAAGCCCTGTTTATTCATATCTGTTAAGTTTGCAATTTTTGAATGATTCTGTATTTGATAAGGCAGCCATCACGTTGTTTTTCCGGTACCCATCAAAATAGCAACTATTTTTTTGATTTTAGTTTTATATATATTTCTTAGTTTGTACGTAAATTATTGCTATTTATTTGTCATAATGATGTAAGTGTAATTTCAAATATATTGTAAGGAAGTTAATTTGAACATTTGTGTGACAGCCCATCTTTTCATGAAGAGAATTATGTCCAAGACAGACTATGCTGGTGTGTTTAACCATCTGATACAAATTGAATCAATCTATTGACATATGCTGGGTACAGATCAAGAAGGTGGGGGTATGGAGCAAACAAAAGCCCCTTTTCACTTAAAAATTATCCAGGTGCCCCTTCCTCCCTTTGGAAATGCTGTGCGTATCTGCCTGTGAGCTGATGCGAAGCGTCGTAGTTGAATGTCATCATTTGATTCTTACAATGAATTGTCATGCCCTGCCAGAAGACAAATTGATGTAATAGATAACCAACAGTACGAACTAGAATGCAGAAAGTTCAAACCATCTGGAATTCATGCATGTCGTCCCCCAATCGCCAGAGCACACCAGAAAGGTTTAGGCTATAAGGATCACTACATACGCTTTGTACTTGCATTTGAGCAGGCGACAGATAATCCAATGGTGACCTTGGATATGTTTCGATGACCTTTAATAACAAAGCAGTATTTGTACAACCTCCAATTATCTCCATGACATGTTTAAATGAACATCGATATTGAGTTACCCAGACTTGTTTGATTTGTCCAATACCTGGTTGCTTTTTTACGGGATGTGTATATTCATGTACATGTATGTAATCATAATAGAGTATTTTTAATCCAGTAGTTGCGCAAAATGTTTTTATTCTATTCATTCATCTTACATCATTAATTACAATATCACTTCTTCTTTACTAGGCAAGGAAAAAAAACAATTGCTAAAATTATGTTAGTACTGCGCATATATTATAATTAATGGATTTACTAAATTCAAGCTGGCAATAATACATACTAACTTCTGTCAATAATATTGTATTGAACTGCAATAAGTCATTGTAGAATATAAAATGTTGTAAACATTGTATATTCTATTTCCAATCTTCTTCTCATTTTTTAAAAAATTTATAGCAATACTTAAAAACCTGACTTAAATCATAACAACCTTGTATGCATAAAATGCACAATCATTCTGTAAACATATTCAGTATGCAAATTGATAGAATGTATTTACTTTATCAAATACTCATCAATCTTCCTCTGTAGGTGCCAGTTTTGTTCAAGAGCTGCACTGATGGGGTGTTTTTCGCTGAAATTCATGAGCAATGGGGGCAAAATTTCACAGAAAAATATGGTATAATCTGGGTAAAATGCAGTAATGAAAAGTCCATGTGCAATTTTCTTTACCAACGTCAATTTGTATCATTGGGTATATGACCTCTCTTTGTATATATATAGCCCAGCATGTTTAGTCATCCATGAATCTTAGATGAATTAATAAAGCATTCTGCACACCATATCCGACGGCCAGCTCAGTCAAACCTAACATCATGGATCCAGAGCGCTACTGCAGCGATATTAATCACCCCCCGCCTCAATGATTTGCAGCTGGCGTGCACATTATGTGCCTTCACACTACAAGCTTCATTCATAATACAAACGGGCAGATTAAAAAAAGTGGTAATTGCTACTTTGGACCCCGTTTCTTTATTGGTAAAGCGATTGTTAAATCCCTATGCTTCAATCAACTACATCCTAATGGATACTCTACATACTGTAGGTAATGTACCCTAAATAGGCCAATGTGAATATTAGATCTCTTTTGTTTCGCTTTATTTGTCAGGTTTCCTGTATTTGGGAAATGCCCATCAAATATCCAGTTGTATGAAGTTTCATTTTCAAAGACCTGTGCAATTAAAAAGGAATAATTCTTTCTCGAGAATGTGAAACAATAAACAATGTTGCAGATCATATGTGAACATAATTCATGCATACTTTGCATATGATTGCTGAGATTTCACACACCATTGTATTTCATTTATCTCAACTAAACTCTGTTAACTTGAATCTCATTTAATAACTGCTAGTTCGTTGGCAGCCTGGTCGCGTCTATGCGTTGCAGGCGGTCGATAATTTGTTGGAGAGCAGTGCTTCAATTTACTAAGCGGTCAGATAGGGCTTTGTTTTTTCATTTTTGGAGTTTTGTTTGAAAGCCATGAAACTGGCGGTCATATTGCGCATTTGTGCGGCTATGTCATCTACAGTAGCCATGTTTGACGGCGCGGAGATGTTTGGGGGGTTAAACTGTGGAATGTGGAATTAATGTGCCTCGGTGAGCGTATCATCGGGGGGAGTGGAAGGCGTGTTGCAGGCTCTGTGGTGATGCGAAAAGGTGCGAAAAAATCAACTATCGCGTGTAGATGAACCTATGGGGGAGGTCGGGGCTGACGGAGGAGATGGCTATCAGTGGTCTTGGGGTGGAAGTCGGCCTATTCATGGGAGGTCGAGGCTGGAGGGAGGAGTGATCCTGGGGTGGAATTCGGCCTATGCATGTGAGGTCGGGGCTGGAGGGAGGAGTGATTAATTGGGGTGGAATTCGGTATATGCATGGGCGGTGGGGAACATAAAGGGTTCAAATTAGAACATCTCCACCACTTCTATGTTATGTGTGATTTAGACATATGTGTGGTGAGAAGTAATAACAGAACCAGTGGAGGACTATATTAAAAAATAGTTTAAGGAACAGCAATGCTGAAGATTGCTGAAACAGGTTATGTGCTGGAAACCTCTACCTGTAAGATTAGGCCAACATACAATGCAAGTGTGATATTTATAATGTAGGATTTGACCACGAGATTGGAGTGTCAATCGTAAAATTGAGCATGCTGACGTCTGATTTACCCGTACGAAGTGAGCATGCCAAATTTCACGATTGACACTCCAATCTCATGGTCAAATCCTACAATTAATACGCCAATCAAGGGCTCAAAGTTGACAACTACCATTTTTTCATAATGATATGATTTTAGGTAGCATTAAAACTAAATAAGTACCATAGACAGTGTCAATTTGATGTGTGGCCTATTTTGGAAATGTTGATGTTAAACGTTAGATATTGAACATCTTTCGTGTCTATGTTTACTACAACAAATTCTTCAATTCCCAATTGCAAAAACAGTCTTTTTATTTACTTTTGAGACAAAAAAAGTCCATGGGTACAAAAAAAAATCCAATATTTGAAAAAGCATGTATGTTACTAGCCCATTTAAAACCGCATTTAATGCTATATCATTCAAAAGTGTGTATTTTACACAACATTAATGGCTGCAGTACACTGATACATGGATTGGAAAATTAATGGTAAATGTAAATCTATTTGAAGTGTGCATTCTTCAATATATAGGTGAAGTGTGGGTCCCCTCCACATATGTTTACTTTTTTTCACTGGCACAGTCTTCATTTTAGAGGAAGAAATTCATATCAGACCAAGACCTCAACAAGCTCATGTGGGGCGTGGAATTTTTATATCATTGTATTTCACACCAACACTAAAATCCGCAATTACATATTCAAAATCATTAAAAAATACTATACTTCAAAAAAGTAATACTCAAATAGTTTTTTAGATCTGCCCATGAGCATTCAGTATATTCATAATCATTAAAAAATACTATACTATAAGTATTCTTCGCCAATTTCAATGCTAACTAAAATCCGATTACAGATTTGTAATCCTCACTCAAAATTCTATTAGGAAAGTATGTTACATGAATGACATAGGATAAGTGATAGCTGAAAATTACCTTAGAATATTTAAAGTCGTGTTAGTTTACAATGACGCGAGCGACCGGAAGTAGTCAATGGACTGTTTGGTATGGATTAATTCTACTGCGCAACACGTCCCGTGCAACTGGGAATTCAAGAATGCTATACATAGTCAAATGTAGTATTTGATGCAGGTTATAATTAGAAATGTGTATACATGTAGTACTATGCATCTTGCATGTTTTGTTTAGGAAAGTTGAAAACCTGTTATTTCATGTAATTCACAGGTAGCAATTTTTTTCTGCCTTTAATAATCTATGCTTTTTTAGCTAGACAATTGTACAGAAAATCAAACTTACACACATTTATTTAGCCAAGGCATACTTTAATGTGTTGAGTTTACTATATTGGTGATATTCTGGTGTTGTTCTTCGAGTGGAGGCCAAGATTATAAGGACATAACTCATTGTAATCTATGTCCTAATTCTATGCATTAATATCGGTGAACAATAATTATTAGGTGTTGCATTTAATTGTAAACTGATAAAGGAACATGTAGTAACCATCATTAATAGTACATGTATGTGTAATGCAGAGAGCTTGCTCTGAAGTTTTAAATCTAGAAAAGAAATGTAGTAATATGACTTTCACCTTATTGTACTTACTGACCGACTAACATATTGTGCTTAATGACCTTATATACCACTTTGTATATACTATACTATACATAGGCAGTTACGAAAAGATATACCACATACAACCATGTATAATTATGTATTACAAAATTTGTATTGTATAATGTAAATTGTGTTCTCTAATGTCATCGATGGTCCACTGTGAAAGTACATATTAGATAATTTACGGTATATTGAAACGTTATGAATAGAGTACTATCTATCACATGCCAAACAACGGCATGCACGCTATTGATTTTCTCATGTTCTTGGAAATGAGTGAGTTCTGGGAATTCCCATACTATAGTACCACAGCACCATAGTGCTGTCACTAATTTCTTCCGTCGTTTCCACTTTGCACTATCATTCCACCCCGCGCTATGCGCCATTATTTGGCATGTGATAGTAGACATTAAACAATCAACATACACTATACCATGTTACACAGTTTCTACCATGTTACAATTTTGAAGTTATTACACTATGTACTTTTAGAAGGAATTTGTTCTATGCCTGCATGTGCTTATAATAAAATGGAAATGGAAATAATTTTCAAAGAAAACATTATTTCAATGACAATAATTTTAGAAAAGGAATCAACAGCAACATGCCGACATGATGGGATCATACGACGATGCCGAGACATGCGAGATATAGTATGCTATATACTATCCCAACTAAATGAAGAACTAGGAGAAACATGTTCATTTGGGCTATATAGAGATGACGGGCTTGCAGTATCCCATGAAAACCCGCGAAACATCGAAACCAAAAAAAAATGATATGTAGAATATTCGAAAGAAACCACCTGAAAATAACTATTGAGGCAAACAAAAAGTGACAGACCACCTCGATATAACTTTTTAGATCTGAACAAAGGGGAATATAGACCATACATGAAACCAGGAAACAAACCCAAATACATCAACACAAAAAAGCAACCACCCGAAGCATAATAAAATCTGTACCAGAAGGAGTAAATAAAAAAGACTATCACAACTCTCATCCTCAGAAGCAATATTTAAAGAAGCAATAGTGCCATACCAATCTGCCCTCAAAGAAAGCGGTTATGACTACAAGATGGAATACAAAAAAACACCTACCAATAAACAAAA
>CM032662.1:31242522-31262701 GCA_019095985.1 Streblospio benedicti | reverse complement strand
ACTGAAGCAGATGTCATAATATGAAGGTTAGGTGATAGAGCATTACCTTGAGGTAGAGTTTAAGGTCATCTGGCACAGCAGCAAGACTCTGCTTACACACACGGCTTGCGTGCTCACGGTAAGCCTGAATAGTGAGAATAGAGTATCGATAGAAATATATGTTCATGAGAATTACAGGATTTATCTTAAATTGCTATGCACATGTATTTATTTAAGTAAGATTGTATGCCCCAGTACTACACATTAACTTGTTTTCCATGAATAACTGTATATATATATATTTTTTTTTTTTTTTTCTTTGGGAGAATAGGGAGAGTAGAATTGAACTTATTTTCTTTTCTTCCTACTTTTCACCTCCTTCTTTTTTTTAATAAATTGTCTACAGACCAGAACAGATATAAAAATTTGGAAAATGTTTTTTTTTACTTTAAAAATGACATTCTTTCATATGCATCAAGTATAAAATAATATCAATCATTAGATTGAAATTTGTGATAAGATAAAATTTTGAGTCCTACACCAACATTATCGCTCGAATATGAGACAATGGTAAGCAGGTATACAAACAATGTATTATTAGTAATAAGTAATGCACATAGGTTGTCACACCAAAACTTAATTACATTTAACTTACTGCCAAAGAAAAGATGTGGCTTCCTTGGCAGAACGGGCAGATGACACTTTGAGAATTTTCCTCATGACAACTGGAGCAAACCAGAGGCCAATGTGCAAAAGGTGCTGGAGACCGCCTTGTCCGGCGTAATACATTAAAGGTGTTCCCACACAGCGAACATACACCTGGATAATGCAGACATAGGAGCATACTTAATTATACACAGTAGTATCACCTTCTTTAATTGACCGATAGAAATGTTCAACTTAATTATTTACAATGAGCTTTTTTCTCATATTAAACAAAAGTTTACTTCACTACATCTGACTTTTGAAATAGAACTGAAAATATATCTGTAGAATTTTATGATTTCTCAGTAGCAATGAATCAATCATGGCAATGATCTTACCATGCACTTGCTTCTTATTTTGCTTTATTTGCTTCCCTCCAACACTCTTATATACTCCTCTTGGCTCTTTTTCCTCCTCGTCAGGCTGCCATTCTTCTTCTGCGTCTAGACCAGCATTATAGCTCACATCCTCTTCATCCTCATCTGCATTGTTTTCACCATCTACCTGTTCATCTCTACTACTCTTATCAAAATCTCCTTCATTGTGATATTCCTCTGTAACTTCCTCAGCACAGGAATCTTCAGCTCCTTCTGTTTGCACAAACACACTGAAATCCTCTTCCTCTAGCTTTATACTAAACTGGTTTGTTTCATCATCATCACTTTTTATCATGGTAGCTAAATGTGACTCACGTGTTATTGGATTCTCTGAACAATGTTTATCAGCATCAAGTTGATAAATATTTTCTGTTTCTTTAACTTTAGTATGAAGTTCATTTGTGTCTGAATTAGGTGAATAGCTCACAGGTTTCTTCTTCCTTGGTCGTTTAGGCCTTGAAGCACGACTTGCAGTTTCTTCAGGAGAAAGTTGTCTAGGTCTTTTTATTCTATTTGTCCTTCTCAATGGTGAAACTTCTACAGTTTTTGACTTTTGCTCATTTTCTGTTTTTAGATGATCTTCATATCTTAAATAAAATTAAAGAAATAACTTATTGTCACTCCTACAAATTAGTAAAAAAATATATATGATATCAAACAGCTATCCCTGATGATATATTATGTTCATCGAGAGAACTACTGCTATGTATCACCTAACAATCTAGACAGTCTATGAAATATATAATATATGCATGATATTACAGAATACCTTGCTTTTGGTAAATTTTACTGAAATTTATGTATGATCAGGATCACATCAGAAGCAGACAGGTAATAACATATCAGGAATGTCGCATAATAATACACAAACAGAGCAGTGTGGAGATTTAATTTAGCTTTCACAGTACCAAATAGTAGCAAAAAGGATCGATTTCGACTGAACAAGAAGTTCGAATGTTAACAATGATAACCCCCCCCCTCCCCCCCGAACAATCCACACTCTAAATCACATTGGTCCTCACGTGTCTAATAGTAGCTGAGCAAACTGGCTGTGAGAGCTGGTGTGTGACGTCTGCTGCAAGCGCGACCATCGCTCTGCCGCTACCTCATGCAAAAGGATGGACAGCATGGCACCATGTTCTGCAAGAGCGTTTTGAATGCAAATTATAATACAGAATTCATTTCATCATATACATTATGTGAATGACTACTCCCATTGTAAATACATATTAGTGGATTTTATTTCTATACAAATATATACTTATTTTCCAAAAGATTTAATAAAATAATAAAAGAAGAATCAAAAATATTTGTTAAACGTTTTCAACATCTGTTATCTTCAGAATATGACTTACAATTCATTTTACATCAAATCTTAAGTAATTGTAAATACAATATATGTATGTATAACCACGCCTTGTCAGTTAATCAATGAGATGAAAATCTGTGAAAGAAATTTATTCTATTTCACAACGTTAAAAATTCAAATCTAGTACTAAAAAATATAAATACAAATACAAAAATAAATACAAATCATCTTGTACTATGAACAATTATGAAAATATATCAAAGACCTAAACATGCAAATTATTTGTGTCTAAACACATGAACTATTTCAATGTGAATTTCAATTTTTGTATTCATAATCTTTGAAATTGATTTTATTCCTTTAAAATGCAAGAGAGACAATGTTGTATAGGAAAAACAGGTTCAGCAAAATAACCCCGGAACTAAGATATGTCAAACTGCACTATAATGAGCCTTATCAAAAGCCATCCTTTCTTGATTTCATGTCCAGAATCATATATTCTATGTATAAATATTCACCTTCTGATTTTCGTTCTCCAAGGCAAAATTCATTGCTGTAATGGTTATTTTTCCCCTTATTCTCACCATAAATCATTGTGTAAAATTTCTAGAACATTACCACAATGCAGTGCCAATGTGGTCACCTGACTGAAATCGCCTTTCTCTAGGCATTCTAGAAGAGGCTACTAAGAACAATTTCAAAGTATGTCTCTGATGTGTATGTAGTCCACTTACTGGGTTTGAGTTCTACGATGCTACAGTATAGCAGGGAGATCGTAATATATAATTTTTTTTAAAACAGTTTAACTTACTGCTAAATGAAGCCGAATATAGTGTAAGTCTATCTGCAGGTATCGTAATAGGCTGGTTCTGCAGGAATCGGACCATTAGATCTTCTGTGCCCCAATATGTTGTCTACAAATTGTAGTACAAAGATAAAAATAAAAATAAAATCAATATATTCATTAGACCTAAGTTACAAAATCTTGCCAAACAGTTAGTAATAAAACTGACAGTTTGAATATTAAAAATTATAAATCAAATTTCACTTTTACCTCTCCATTATATGATGACAGTAAAAAGATGTTCACACCAGCTTTACTTGCTTCAATAGCTGTAATGAAATTGCATGTTTCTTTATTTTCTTCAAATTAAATAGACATTATTCATCACCTAAAAATTAAACAATAAGATGAACTTTCGGTGTTTTTAAAACATAAATGTACATGTATTGTATTATGCATATATGTCATGTATAAAGCTTTTTGTACATCTTACATACTTCTCTACAAGAAATTTTCAATTGAAAGAATATTTACTTTTTTTTCTATCTATCATCATTCTAAAGATTGTATTTTATCATTAATGTAAAAACCTTTTTCAAACATGAATTGAAGGCCTTCAGTTTCTGGAGAACATTCATTTTCTCCATTCAACATCTCTGCAAATGGATCCATCTTCAACACGTCTGAAAATAAAACACAAAACATTACACTTTACTGAGGTTGATAAACATCAATGTAAATAGAAAATTATCGCAGTTAAAAACATCTTTACAGTAATGCAGCTCAGGACACAACACCCCTTTAAGACCCGCTTTTGAGTAACATCATTTTTGTAAATCACCATAAGGAAAAATACACTGAGCTGGTGAAGGAGTTTCACAAGGATTCATCGAGAATGTTAGTGAAATTTTTAGGACAAATGTTCATGTATGCACATCCAACATAGATAACAAAACCTGCAGCCATACATAATGATCACAGAATGTAAGCTTCTATTGAGTTCCATTATTTAAACATACTGAAATTATATATATACCTATAAGAACCAGTCATTTTTGTCTTTGGCAAGACTTTCGCTCTTGTCGCAAGAGCTTCGTCGGGCCTAATGAAAAGATCCTCTCACTGGGTCACATGACCATCAAGTCAATGCTACCTTCTCCCAAGGACAAGTCTCCAGACAGTGCCAAGTGTGGCATCATCTATGAGGTCAACTGCCCTCAGTGTCAGGATACGTATGTTGGTGAGACAGCCAGGACCCTGAACACCAGAGTCAAGGAACACTTAAACCTGAAACGTGTTCCTACGGCAATTGGGGACCATATCGAAGATACAGGGCACATGATCAGCCCTAGTGACTTCAAAGTGGTAGCACGCGAGGAAATGGAGCTGCGCAGTAAGATCCGTGAGGCCATCGAAATCCGAGAGCGCCGACCCCGGATGAACCGCGACACCGGCTATTACCTGCCCCCCGTGTACACAGCTCTGCTGTCACATGATCGCCAAATCCGTGGTGGTAATGTGACCCAGTGAGAGGATCTTTTCATTAGGCCCGACGAAGCTCTTGCGACAAGAGCGAAAGTCTTGCCAAAGACAAAAATGACTGGTTCTTATAGGTATCTATATTATTTCAGTATACATAATGATATTGGTTTGATCACATCCATATAACCCAAAATATTAATGTATTCAGCTGAGTCAGTACCCCTAGTCCCTGATATTTTACAGACCATTTCTAAAATATGAGAGGTAGGGAACTTTATAACTTTCTGTGAAAAAAATTGGTGCCCTCCTCAAATCTGGTCAAAAAGATTGATGCGCTCTACCCTCCTCTTAAAGTCACATGAAAAAATGATTAATGCCCCCCCCCCCTCCCCCACACCCCAACTAAGATCTTGCAACATGATGTCTTACAAAATGAAGACATATACTGTACAACCACGATAAGAAATTAATTCAAATGTGACTTTTTAAAATGAAACATTAAAAAACAATTCAAAGTATATGTGAAACACTTAGCAGTCCCCTCCTCTTAAATTGAGTGTGTCTGACCCCCCCCCTTAAGCTTAGTCTTAATCATCAATATTATCTCTCCACAAAGTGTTCTAAAAGCATGATCCTTGTGCAGGTCGCGTCTGTAATGTTCTTGTGGTGGTATGTTAATAAGAAAATCAACAGAACTGAAAGATCACATACATTTATTTGTTCCATCGTTTGCCACGTATATCACTTCCGGTCGACTGCCACGTATCACATAGATACCGCTAACAATAATACAAACTTAGAACGAGAATATTACACTTCTCCCCTTTTTAGAATAACAGTAACATTAATAGTATCAATAACTGTAACATTAACTATAACACTAACTGTAACATTAACTGTAGCATTAACTGTAACATTAACTGTAACATGTTTTCTGATTTAACAATCAACTTAATAATTGAACATGCAGTCCCTATAACATAAAATTTTATTTATTAATATAACATTACTGCTCAACCTTAAACCTTAAACATAAACATGAACCTTAAACATTATATGTCTCAGCAGGGTATGAAACTCATCAAAATTTGTTCACGAAACACAGGGCCAGCAACTTCAAAACATAGCCGGCCCAGAAAAAAAGTGTAGGGCCCTTAATTATATTAATATTGAGAACTCCCTAAAAATAGCCTACCCACTGGGCCGTGAACTTTAGAAACCAGCCGGCCCAGGCCAAAATCAGCCGGCACCGGGCTGCCGGGTAGGCTCTATTTCATACCCTGGTCTCAGCAACTAATTACATGTACACTATTTCTTTGGTGAAAAATAATTCCTATGCACCTAAGAATTAATCGTGTCCTCCCATAATCACATCTTAAAATCCTTGTGCCAGCTTGGCACTTTTATCTGGTGCCCGTGGCAAGAATATCTAGCACCTTCCATTGTCATCGTTGGTGTTGCATGTGCAGTTAATGGTTCAGTTGGGGTAATCTGAGGTATCGGTTCCTTGGGTGGTTCCTCTGGCACTTCCTGCTCGGTCGGGGTATCTCCTAGTTTACCCTCTGTCACTGGCGTATACTCCAGCTCATCCTCTTCAGAGCCTCCTGGTGGACTCTTCACTTACTTAAAGAACGAGCTGCGTCGGGCCACTGGCGGGCCAGCATTGGCATGCCGACAGTGGACCACCAACAGGCCGCCTGACAAAAAACTACTGCAAGCCCGCTTCTGGCTGTCTGCTGATAATTGCTTTACAGCTCCGAATATGAAAAAGATTTTGTATTAAAAGAAAAAAATATATATGAAAACTTCTCCGATCAGCTTATCTTCACTCTGAGTATCAGATGTCAAGCAAATTGACCTCTGAAATGTTTCGCCTGAGAGTGGATTAACATAATTAATGTGACCTGTTTAAATACTGCAACCTGATTAGTTGAACCCGCCACACCCATCTGATACTTAGGGAACGATCATAAATAACGATACCGGGGGGGGGTCGTCCTTTTTTGGAGGCTCGAAGAAAAAGTTAACAGACTCCCATCAACATTTTAAAAAGTTGAGTGATCCCCCCCACCCCCACTTATCAGCTAAAGAAAATGTTTTCTATATAGTCATTGCATTGTTAAAAGAAAATATTTGAAAAAATATACCATGGCGTGATAAAAAAGTTAAGGGACCCCTCCAAAGGAATCAGAAAAGTTGGACGCCGCCGCCACCTTTTTGGATGACACCCCCCCCCACCCCGTATCATTATGATTGTTCCCTTAGCTGTGATTGGTCACTTGACCTCATTATTTATATTATATTTATATTCATCACTGGCCAGTGATGATTATAGATTAACAGCCTGCGTGATTGGTCAGAATTTTTAATGAGAATAGTTATGTGTCAGATAGAGGTATCTTCAGGACATCTGATACTCAGAGTGCTTCTCTTGGACATATCATGTGCCTTACCAATCCTTCCATAGAGGGGGATATATACCCTACCCCATTCTCAAGTCTCAGCAAAAATTAAGGCCATTCTCACTAATTTTCTAACCATTCTCATTTCACAATTTTACAATTTCACAATTTCTCAAAATTTTCAAAGGAAATTGACCCCCATTCTCATTTCTCATAAAGAATCAAGGGCCATTCTCGAATCTCAAAATAGGTATATTTCCCACTCTTCCATACCATATTTTTGGAAATTGACCCCCATTCTCATTTCTCATAAAGAATCAAGGGCCATTCTCACATCTCAAAATAGGTATATTTCCCACTCTTCCACATAACCATACCATATTTTTAGGTGCAGGCTCATTTCCGATGGTGTCTAGACCTGTAAATGATGTTTTACCATGTCTAGAAACTGAATGTTTTCTACAAAACGTACTGTTATATCTACGACTCCGCAGTACCTGTATACGTAGATTGACTACACTTTTTGTTACTATAACTCACCAGTAACCCTGCAAATTGGTGTAAATCGTCTCCAGTATTTGTGCAAAGTCCATTTCTTATTTTTGTTTATGACGTCAGTTTTACTCTGCTTCGAAGGACCCACCAGTTATTATCAGTGAGTAGACCTCTCTATTCTTCACAGTGATTTACTACATCCATACAAAAGTGTGGCCTTCGTGAAATTATAGCTTTAGTATTTAGATCTAATACTTTTTAAATGATCTGGCTCCATTTCTAATGGTGTGACAACACTTCAAAATAAATATTGCATGGATTTAGTTTTAAAAAGCCTACTCATTATATAGCTATTGGCTAGTCTTATCCAGTTTCATGAACGGTATGAGACCTATAAAGCAGCCTTTAAAATCCAAGCTTATGGTACCTCATTCTAATAATATTGTGAATGTAGCACATTTTGATTAAGGCTACCAAAATGGAAATTCCACGGAATTCCCTGCAAGTGTGCTGGCAGGTTCTCTGTCAAAACATATGTGAACATATTGCCGTGGAATAAAATTTAAGATATATTCGTATATTGACGACATTTTACTTTAATAGCTGGCCGATCAATCGTATTGCAACATGGAAAGCGTTGAATCTTTGAAAGAAAGAATAAAAGCACTTGAAGCTGAATTAGAGGCTGTCAAACATGGGAAATCTGCTACTGCTAGACAGAAAATTGACAAAATGAGCTCAGAAGTGGTGGACTCCAACCCGTATAGGTTTGTTATTTCAGTTTGTTTACACTATATTAATCAAGATATATAATCTATTGCTTTATTAGATCCAATATAGTAGAAAACAATGCCTCCATCACGTCAGACCACCAAACATATATGCCACACCCCTCTCATTATATACATGTACATGTAGATCTACACACTTCATTTAGTTAGAAATCTAGCTAGCTAGCTGTCTTATTGCAGAATGTATTTGGTTAACTTGAGTGTAGATCTACACAACCAGCTGAATAGACTGGGGTTTCGTAGTTTTGGCATTGCATATACAACGTATTTATGAACTACACCCTAGATCATAAAGCACAGTTTGATCGGTAAGGCTCTTTGAAAGCAAAAACTGGGCATATGACAGACTGATATTGGGCTATGGCACCTTCACGTTGCACATTTTATGTAACATGGATTTTCAATCACTCTTCTGACGTCTTCCCTGTTAATTATAATATTTGTTTGAAATGATTTTTTTCAGTCGTTTGATGGCATTAAAGCGAATGGGTATTGTTGACAATTATGAGGTTGGTACCTATTTTTGAAACATGCTATGAAATTTAATCACATGGCCACATTTTCTACTTTTTATTGTAATGATTCACATGATATCCTGAACTTTTTCAGCAAATTCGTGGATTCAGTGTCGCAGTGGTTGGAGTGGGAGGTGTAGGAAGTGTGACCGCAGAAATGTTAACAAGATGTGGAATTGGAAAGGTAATCAGAATACATGTAGTACTTTTTTCACCAATTAGTAAGTATTACGTAATAATGTACATTTGTAATTACATTAACAATCATGCATTTATAATGTGTTGGAAAGTTTTGTTTTGATTCAATGGCAATTATAGGAGAGATAAATGAATTTCAGCTGCTTCTTTTTGATTACGATAAAGTTGAGCTGGCAAACATGAACAGGCTTTTCTTCCAACCACATCAGGCAGGAATGAGCAAAGTGGATGCTGCTGTAAAAACGCTTCAGTAAGATCATCATTACATTTACCACATTTGTCATAATTGCTTCAAACTAATTGCAGAATGTCTTCGTATATTATATGTATATCAGCATTATCGGGCTGTTTTATTTATGAATTGTATAAAATTTGGAGTATAAAGACTTCTTTTCAATATTTTACATGGAGTCATTGCTGAAAAAATTATATAAATGAAAGGGATTTTTTATACGGTATAATGAGAAGTTCATTACTTTTTTTATTTGGTGCACTGTTAAAGTTTAGAAAAAAAAATACTTATAGTACATGTACATTCCATTTTTTTTTTCAATTTATTTGCTAAAATCAAGTGTTTCATTTTCAGAGAAATCAACCCAGATGTAGAGTTTGAATCTCACAATTACAACATTACGACCATGGACAATTTCACACATTTTATCTCAAGAATACAGTTAGTACTATAATTTCATATGAAACAATTCTTATTATTATTCAGTTTTAATTCCACCATCATTTAATGATAAACTTTATTTTAAAACTAACAGTTGATTAAATCACACTTTATTTATTTTATCTATTTATATATGAGCATAATGATTATTTAGTTTGTAACACCAGTCGTCAATGATATATTCCCACCAGGAATGGCAATTTGAGTGGAGATGGACCTGTTAACCTCGTTCTTAGCTGTGTAGACAATTTTGAGGCTCGTATGGCAATCAACACTGTAAGGTTCTAAGTGATACCATAGCTGCTTTTTTTTCTCTTTTATTTATAAGTGTATTTATTGTAACTTGTACTTATGTATTGTCAACGTGGGCTAACATGCAATTCATTTTCTTCAACCCCTCTGACGGTTAGGTGTCATTTACCAATACTCAGTCCAGTTTCTTGACTATTTATCAATAAATGACATAGTGTGACTACCTACCACTTGGTTCGGATGTTTTTGTGTTTGCATTGATAATTTTCAAGAGTATTGGAGAAATTAAACTAATAATTACTTACAATGGTCCATGTCATTCCATTTACAGGCGTGTAATGAAATAGGCCAAACTTGGATTGAATCTGGAGTGTCAGAAAATGCTGTATCTGGTCACATACAGTTTGTCATTCCAGGAGAAACTTCATGTTTTGCAGTAAGTAGATCATTTAGTTGGATTTCCCTTTTCATGGTGATTGAAAGGATGATTTAAAAAATACCAGAAAATAATATTATGCACATCTTGTTATAAGTGATATAAACAAGTGAGAAAATTATATCAACCCACCAGGCAACCCACAATCTTACTAATATATGTGTGCAACATAAACACGTAAGCTAACATAATCCATGACCAAGTTTTGGACATGAAGCACAATAAATAGAAGATAAACACTGATGATTGCATGTGCATGCCATTGACGCCTCTGCACTTTGTTTTCAGTCAAGTCTACTCTCACTGTCATGCAAAGCATGTGTTTTCAGTGTGCTCCTCCTCTTGTTGTCGCCACCAAAACCGATGAGAAGACATTGAAGCGTGAAGGCGTGTGTGCGGCGAGTCTACCCACCACCATGGGCATCGTGGCAGGCTTCCTCGTGCAAAACACCCTCAAGTGAGTCTCGCCATCCCCAACACAAAATTCCACTGAATCCATCAAGTCTATGAGCATTGGGATCTATTTACTATTAATTAGCAAACAAGTTGTGAGCGTACTAATTTCGATGTGATTCTCTTCCTTCAAAATATCTTATTTAGAAATATTTATGTCTAATAAACATGCAAAGTATTCTGTTTGTAGTAATGACTTCAATGCTCCGTCCGCTCTGAGAATGTTTCAATCTCAATTGAATTTGCTTTATATAGTATCCTAACATTTGCAGGTATTTGCTGAAGTTTGGCGATGTGACTTACTATTTGGGTTACAACGCGCTGCAGGATTTCTTCCCCACAATGGCAATGAAGCCAAACCCTCAGTGTGACGACAACCACTGTCAGCGACAGCAGAAGGAGTACCAGGTACTGCACACAATACTGTATTTAATGTTTACACGGATAGGTCACATTTGCATGCTCTTTTTTCATAGGACACAAGAGAAACAATATGGACATACATGTATAGAAGTAATATGGTTTCTCAAATTTGAAGTCTTATCATGCCGGTTTAGTTGTCTACTTTTTGCACACTATAATCTTTTGATTATAAAGCAGGGTCAGGATTAAGTGGAAAAGTGTTACTCGTCAGCATGACTAGTAACCCTCAAATATCTACTTGTCCTGCAAAACATGTACTCGTCCTCCTTGTACAAACTCTATATATGTATGACAAATTATTCAGAATTGCTCCTCGCCAAAAGGACGAGTTTCTAAAAAGTAGCACTCGTCCTCCACAAGTTTTTACTAGTCAATACGAGCGGACGAGTGGCTAATCCTAACCCTGATAAAGACGACTGTCCAGCAGCCAAGTTGTGTTCATTTGTTTAATAGACCATCACAATTCAATTCCACTATTGAGGCTCTTTAAAACCTGTTGGTTTCATCAATTTATTAAATTATTTTGAAAAATTATATTGCTCAAAGTTTTTTAGGCGTGAAATTTTCTTATTCTTGATTATATCTCGAAATTCCTATAAAAGAATTTATATACCATAATTAAGAAGTGCATTGTTTTTATCAGGCACGAGAAGCCGCTAAACCTAAAGTGGAGCCAGTACAAGTGGAAGAGGAGCAGGTGGTGCATGAGGACAACGAATGGGGTGAGTCTGATTTACAGTCCTCTAGTAATAATCTAGAATACTGTAAAACTAGAATATTTCGTGGCTCTTAAATTTTGCGATTTTCATCTATAAATTATTTTGTGACTATTTCATTTTGCGATTTTGGGCCATTCTGGAACTACTTTTCATAGGCTTTTAATGTTTGCTGACTATTTAAAATTGTGCGCAAACATTTCTAGTTTACAGTATATTATGTATGGCTGAAAACCTATGCAATACATATACAGATAATTAATTATCAATTCAAAACTAGATAATAATGATGATATAGCACGACATACACAAAGTATTTATAAACAAGGCAATATTTTAATCAGTAAATTTAAGCATTGTTCTCAAGACGTTAAAATACGTCTTTTTAAGACCTTTCTTAATAGTATGTATGGTAGCCAAATATGGACAATATATGACAATGTTTTTACTAAAGCTTCTGTAGCATATAATAATGTATTTAGGTATCTCCTTGCTATTCCTAATGGTGTTAGCATGTCCCAGTATTATATGTACAATGGTGTGGACCATTTCAAAGTGTTTTATAGAAAAGCCATTAGAAATTTTAGATGTAGGATACTTAGCTGTGATAATTGTATTGCACGTGAAATAATTGACTACATTTTTCAAGTTTTATACTGGTCACTCTGTAAATTGGCGAAAGTATCTTTTTAAAATAATTATGATGTTTAACTATGCTCTTACACATTGTATTAATCTGTACTGTGATCTATTACTATGCATCTTGTACGAAATAAATTATATGTTATATTATAAGTGCAATATATTCATGCATGTGTTATGAAATGAGGTCGCATATTCATGCATGTCAGCTGATGCATGTGTTTGCAGACCAAAATATGAAATGAAGGAATTATACCACAATTTTTTCCTTTGGCTTGCTCATTTAATATCTGTACCGTATTTTTGCTATGCTTTCAAAAATAACACAAATTACATGTACATTTACCTTTGACTATCAGGAATTGAGTTGGTAGATGAGACTAGTGTGGAGGAGAGTGTTAATGCTGAGGGTGATGCTCCTGACCTTGTCCAAGGGGTCAAAGTCGCCTACACACTACCAGCTCCGCAGACGGAGGAGGTACATTAAAAATGCTTCTTTTATTATCGACAGTATGTTACGTTTAGAAATAAAAAATCAGATAATGTTTTAAACTTCCATTGTTTTATTTTGATTATCATGGACATGTTTATAGATATGATGTGTGGTGCTAAAGATGTGTGTTCAAGACAAAATTGTTAATTTATTTTAGGATGGAGCAACCGTGGATGTGAAAGAAGAGCAGAGTTTGGACGATCTCATGGCTCAAATGAAGGGACTTTAACATCTATATCAATATTATTTTGGAATGAAAGATATTTTGTTAATGATAATCTGCAATGTGCTTGTTGATAAATGAAAGTCTAGAATAGACTTATATAAAACTAGTAGAATCAAAAGTTATTCATCTGTATTCTTTGGTTTTATGCCATCTGACGGCATTTAATGTTTCAATGCCATGTCTAGTAACTTATTTTATCTCTTCATGTAATATATCCAAATTTTTAAGAATATTTTTTATGCAGTGTGTGTATGGATGAAATAAATTAGACTTTTCTCAGTAAATTCATATAGAAAAATTATAAAAATTATGTTAAGCTTAATATTGTATTCTGTCCTTGAATTTCGTCTTTTTCAAACGATTGTCATATAAAATCAGTAAACTGTATGCAGTTAAAATTTTCACTTTTATGATTATTTTTATGTCTTCAAATCATGTTTTAAAGTGCATTTTTATGAAGACATTTGCTGATGTATGTGTTTATGTAAATGTATTTAAAATGTCCTGTTAATTACTTTCCTTCAAACATCTCATTCCAAAAATGTTTGTTCGGTGAAAATATAATTGTCTTGTTAATATATTGTGTATCATTGTAATTGTAAATAGTGGTGAATGAAATGGTATATCAATTATTAACAGTCATGTAAAGTATTCTCTGCCATATGTAAGGTCTATCTAGCGCTTGTGTTCATTTTCTTTATTTATTTGTTATAATTCATAAATGGACCCTTGCATGTGAAAACAAGATATTTTGTCTGTCATTTCTTTCATCATTTATATAGACAAGTTGATACTTCAAAGCATTATTTATTAAACAAATTGATTCAAATTTCCACAACCATTTTTTAATGCAAAATTCTGAAATTTATATTAGTCTCTATGATATATTGATCATGATTGCAGCTTTAGATAAAATTCTGCCTTGCAACACAATTTTTTTTCGTTCATTAGGCTTGTTATCCAAGAAGCTCAAGCTAGTAGCTGTTACTTTGAAATATTCATGCTTTTCATTTCAACTTTGCTTTTATTTGTGGAAGATTTTTCATTTCCTCAACCAAATTTTCTAGCTTTGGCCATTTCTTCCACTCTACGGAGATCGCAAACATCTCAATCAGGCCAACCAATGAATAAAAAGTAAGATCAGCCCAAGTGATTCCAGACCCCACAAAACAAGTATCATCACCTCGGTTCTCTTGCATTAATTTATCCATTTTTGTTAAAAATTCTGGTGTTAACTCGTTGATGGCTTTTGAAGTAAGATTCAATTTCACTGCTTCATCAGCGCAGCGATAAATTGGGACTATCACCAACCTACAAAAACAAGTACTTAAGGATTGTACAATTATAACACATGAATAAAGTTTGACAATTAATAGATGGCATATACACACATACTGCATTGAGTGCACATTTGTTCTGGAATTCTTTTATTTTAACAAAATACTTTCCAAATTAGCAGAATTGTCACTTTTAGGCCTATGTATAAAACTTGTTTTCTGGTGTACTAGCTAGAGTACTAATAATTTCACTAATGGCTCATATCAACCCAAAATGAAGTTTCATTAATCATAAAGAAAATTGGCACTACGATCATAGATATCTTGGGATGGATTAATTTTCTTTTAGATTTAGGCCTCACTGCATTCGAATGGCTCTTGAAGAGATATGTTAGCATTTTCTAATGGGCATCAAGTAATTAATATACTTGTATTAAAGAAATGATAAGTTTACATTATAATTCATTGAATTGCAATCCTTGGCCCATCCTCCAAATATATTTACAAAAATGTATAATTTTGAATGTCATTAACTTATGGTCATTATGATATTTGATATACAAAATATCCCAACAAATACTGCTTTATTCATATTTTGATAAGTAAAATTCAACTCAAGCATATAGTATAATATTCTACTTGAAGTTTTAAACTAGATAACTTAGTGATTGTCTAATTGTCATACTCTTCCTGATGTACGTGACGTCATAAGAGCACCTGCGGGGAAAGCCTATGTGGGGAAACCCGCGAAAATCATCTTCAAAATAAATTGCAACATTAATCTAATTTGTACCAAATAACAAGTTAACAGCAACATGTCATCTATTCAAAAAATGATTATAATGGGCATTAGAAGTTTTGGTCCAGATGAAAGAGATAGACAAGTAATAGAATTCTTCTCACCACTGACTTTAATTCTTGGACCCAACGGCACAGGAAAAACCTCCATCATAGAGTGCCTAAAATTTATGACAACTGGCGAGTTGCCACCAGGCAGTAAGACAAATGGTGCATTTATACACGATCCTAAAATTGCTCATGAGCGTGAAGTAAAAGCTCAGGTTAAACTTCAATTCAAAGATGTGCGACAACAGCAGGTGGTGGCCGTTCGTAATCTTATAGCAACTCAAAAGCCGAAAAAAGTGGAGATGAAACGATTAGAGGGTGTGATTCGTCGCGTGAATGAACATGGAGAAACTACCACTGTAAGTTCACGGTGTGCTGAGATGGACAGAGAAATGGTGTCACTGCTTGGAGTATCTAAGCCTGTGTTAGAAAATGTCATATTTTGTCATCAAGAAGATTCAAATTGGCCTTTAAGTGAAGGGAAGACTTTAAAAGAAAAATTTGATGACATATTTGCATCATCCCGATACGTGAAAGCACTTGAAGTCATTCGAAAGACCAAGCAAGAGCAAGAAGCAAGCTTGAAAGAAATGAAGACTGAACTTTCATATTTAAAGCAGAATAAGGAAAAGGCAGATCAGCTTCAATCTGAACTAACTGATACTTTAGCTCATTATGATGCGTCAAAGGAAAAGGTTGACAGTATTGAGGCAAAGATCCAACCAATCGAAGAACAACAAGAAATTATAAATAAAAGAGGCAATGAATTCCATAAAATTGAAAGTAAAATCAAAGCATTTGAAGCACAAAAAGGAGAAATTGAAAAATCAGTGGAAGAAATAAGAAGCAAGCTAGAGAATGAATTTCAAGGTGAAACTGAAGAACTTGAGAACATGTTGCGTGAATTTCAAGAGAAAGTAAAAGAGAGACAACAGACTCAGCAAAAATTGGAAGACAAAATGGAAGAATTAGAAAAAAATGTTCTTCAGTTTGGTAGAGAAAAGAGTAGACTTCTTCTTCAGCAGGGCAAATTGCAACAAGAGAAAGAAGGGCACCAACAAACGTTGACTAAGCAAGATCGTTTGATAAAAAGAATAGCTGACGAGCTTGAAATTAGTGGGTTTTCTGGTGAATTATCTGCTGATAGTGCTGAAAGGTTTCTGAATGCTTTGAGAGTTAAAGGACAGAGTGTAGAAGAAGAGTATCAAGAGAATAAGCAAGACTTTGAAGACCAGGATAGCGCAGTTCAAACTGAAATAGATACTAAAAGAACAAGGAAAACAAAGTTAGAAACCGAAAAGAAAATGAAGGCAAATAGCATAGCAACAAATGAAAGGGAATTAAAGTTGATTAGTGAAAAACTAAGAGAAGCAGAAGAAGCAGCAGGAAAGTTAAAAGATTTAGAACGGGATTTGAAGAGAGCTGAATTAGAACTGAAGAACACTGAAGGTTCTGTTGACCTTAGTACACTAAAAGAAGAAATAAATGCTCTTCAGTCAGAGAAGCAACAATTAGAGGCTTCATTAAGATTACTTGACAATGATTTAAACAGGATTAGTAAAGAAGCAAGCACTCGTTCAGTATTAGATGAAAAGATTCAAAGCCGATCAAAACTTGAAGAGCAAGTTCGTCGATTAAGGTCTAAAAATGAAGGTGCTTTGATACACCTCCTTGGATCTGTACCTGAAGACAACTACCGTAAGGCTGTAGATATGTATCTTAACACACACTCCAGACTTGTTAGGACAAATAATAAAGAACTAGAAGATTTAAGACAAAAATTATCTGGTTTGAAAATATCTCGAAAACATTTACAAGATCATCTGGCAAAGAGAGAAGAAGAAAGGAAGTCATATTGTGCAAAGATAATGAGTGTATGTGAAAGTCAAGATTTAGATGATGGACTGCAACAAGCTGAGAAAGACATGGAAGAAATTCAAAATAAACTTGGGTTCTGTATTGGTTCTGAAAAGGTCTTCCAAAGATACAAAGAGCAGATTGAGAGGCAAGAAGAAAAAGCTTGTCCTTTATGTAACAAACCATTGGTAGATGACATAGAAGTAGAAGAGCTAATAAGTGACCTCAATACTAAATTAGCTATGATTCCTGTAAAAAGAGAAGAACACACAAGAAAACATGAGCGAGCTAAAGCAAAGTATGAAGAGGCTCTTCAACTTCGTCCAATAAAAGAACAACTAGATGAAATAGAAAAGGAAATTCCTGATGAAAGAGAAAAGATAAAGAAATTGACTGGTCAAATCGAACAATTGCAAAAGGATATAGAGACAAGAGAAGAAGAGTTAGAGTCACAGCAAGCTGATGAAAATCAAGCAAATATGATGAAAACTGATATGACAGTCATTGACCAAAAGAATGCTGAGTTGCGGGATTTGAATCGTAAAATTGATGATTTATCTTCTAAGTTGTCTGGAGAGGATAATGGGAAAACAATGCAACAAATAAATGAAGAAAGAGAGGATAATCAACTGCAGCAAGAAACTGTGAATAAGAATTTGGAAAGAAAAAGACAAAAGCAAATGAATTACACTGAACAAGTGCAACAGTTGAAGTCCAAGATGAATGAAGTTCTAGGGAAAAAGTTGAATCTTGAACAAAAGATGCAAGAGAAATCCAGACTTGCAGATACACGACAAGAGCTGGAAGAACAGAATGTAAGTCTTCGTGCAGAAATCAGTGAATGCGATGTACAACTTCATCCCATAGAACTAGAAATTGACCAACTGGTAAAAGAAAAAGATGCATTGTCTAAAAGGAAGGATGCTAAATTAGATAAGTTCAGGGATATGCTCAATAGAATGAAGAGTAGGGGACAAGAAATAACCAACTTGAGCAAGGAAATCAGAAGATACATTGAATCTGGTAAAGAAAATGAGCTAGAAAACATTGAGGAAGAAATTAAAAGAATAGCAGATCAACTGGAACATCTAGACTCTCAAAAAGAAGATGTCAGTTTTAAGATCGATAAAATCCGTAAAGATCTATCGACACAACAAGTACGACAGAGAGAACTTCAAGATAATATTCTTCTACGTGAGAAAATGTCTACTGTTATTCAAAAGGAAGAAGAATTGCGAAAAGAGAAGGAAAAACTTGGTGGTATTGATGTTAGCAATCTTGTGATTGAGGAGAGGAAATTGCGTAATGAAAAACAACAGCTGACAAGAGAGAAAGATATGGCACTTGGTAGACTTCAGGGTTTTGAAGGTGAAATTAGAAGATTTAAAAAGGAGCTCAAAGATGATATGTTTAAAGATGCTGAAAATAAGTACACCTCCAAGATGATTGACTTTAAAACCACAGAAATAGCGATTGATGATCTCAACAAATACTATATTGCTTTAGATAAAGCTATCATGACTTATCATAGCACAAAGATGGCAGAAATAAACAAAATCATTAGAGAGATGTGGCGAAAAACATACAAGGGAAATGACATTGAAACAATTGAAATCCGTTCTGAAGATGAAGATACAAAGACAATTGGCAAAAGACGAACATACAATTATCGTGTGGTGATGATAAAAGGAGAAACAGCCATTGATATGAGAGGAAGATGCTCAGCTGGACAGAAGGTATTGGCATCTTTGATCATCCGCTTAGCTTTGGCTGAAACATTCTGTTTGAGCTGTGGTATCTTGGCTCTTGATGAACCAACCACCAACCTTGACAGAGAGAACATTGAGAGCATGGCCTATGCTCTTGTCGAAATCATTAAAGCTCGTTCTCAACAAAGGAACTTTCAGCTGATTATCATCACCCATGACGAAGATTTTGTGGAATTATTAGGAAGGTCAGATTATGTGGATATGTTCTTTAAAGTTAGTAAAAATGATCTTGGTTGCTCTCAATTGAAAAGAGCAAAAGTTCAAGATCTCCATACAAGATGAACATTGCTATGATTTATATTGTTAATTTCTAATTGATGTAGTTATTCTTGGCAAGAATTGCGTATGTACAGTATACAGTAACATATATGTTTGAAAAAGCCAGGTATTTGGGTCAATTGTGAATTGCAATCTTATAATTGTTGAGGTATCTTGTGACCTCGTTTTCAACTGCATCAATTTTGTTCTAAAATGATGGACTTTGTTGTGCATCTATGAATTTGTTTGATTTATTTTTTTACTTTTTATAGTTACCTGATATTGTTTGTTTTTTCATTAAATTGTAATGCTATTTTATTAGTTGATCTTTCTCTTTAAGTATGAATTTTTACTGGCCTTATCAACCCTAGTACAGTATCAGTATTGCAAATACCTCATTGTCCTAAATAAATTGGGAATGATTGAACCTCTGAGGATTGAACTGTGCCAATTGCTCATGCTACTTTGAATTGGACATCAAATACAATACATCATACATGTACATCTGATAATTTTACATTCCAATTTATCTTTGTCATGTGAAAATTTCTAGTGTAGAACCAACCTGCTACATTACAAATTACAAGGATCCCAGTGTATTTTCTATAATAAGGAAGTGATCCCACTTACCACTTAAATTTTAGCTCATTTCCCACTGCCCACTTAACATTATATATAAGTAATGTAACTGAAACATTGCTGTACAGAGTCACCACACATAAGATTGTAAGTTCTACATTCACACATTAGTATACCATTGGTGGTGTTTTTATTATTGATATTTCCCATGTGTTTCATGACAGAAAAACATGAGCAACAGT
>CM032662.1:31221976-31242422 GCA_019095985.1 Streblospio benedicti | reverse complement strand
GATAAAGAGATGCTACTGTATCTGTGAAAAACGACATATTCTCATGTATACATGCTCTTCAGGAAAGTCACTATTACTATTAATTGTTGTTTAAAAAAACCACTTACACTTTGTATTACAATATGAGATATTCATTACTTTAATCAATCAATGAAAATCTTAATAAACATTACAAATAACAAAACTTTGGCTAAAACGTTGTAGAAGGAGATTATGATTTTGATTTACTAGAAGGTTATAATGAATTTGATTAGAAGAAAAACGGCCAATTATTTGATTCTGTACATGAATATTTAGAAGACGCGGCAAGATTTTGATGACATTTATCAAATAGCATATTAGTATCTAGTGAGAATTAAGGGGTGAATGTGTGTGCGTGTGTGCGCGCGCGTGTGTGTGGTGTGTCTGTGGTCTGTGTCTGTCTTTGTCTGTGTGTGGTGGGTGTCTGTGTCTGTGTCTCTGTGCGTGTGCTCGTGTGTGTGGTGTGTGTCTGTCTCTGTGTGTGTGTGGTGTGTGTTTGTGTGTGTGTGTGTGTGTGTGTGTGTGTGTGTGTGTGTGTGTGTGTGTGTGTGTGTGTGTGTGTGTGTGTGTGTGTGTGTGTGTGTTTGTGTGTGTGATAATGTAGTTCTTTATTATCATTTTGTTCCAGAGAAGGCTTATATTGCATTTTAACCGATTTATGTATGTTTCATTAATGTTGCAATAAAATATGTTTAAACCAACACATGTAGCCTATACCTTGAGCCACTCTTCCTTGCTCAATCTGATATCCTCAAAGTCTACCCCTGCCAGAGCAAACAGCATTCTGGACACATCGGCTCTACCTGGGCCATCAAAGTATGTCAGCTTGAAATGAGGCTGTGATATCTCCTGACGCTGCCTCCATACCTGAAAAAATGAAGATGAATACTTGGGGGAGTGGGGGGGGACTTTGGGAGATTGGGATGTGGCCTGAAAAAATTCGGAGATGGGTGATGAGACAGCCAAAGTGGGAGATAGCCAAACAAAGTGGGAGGCGGGAGACAGATTTTTCTACATATTTCTTCAGGGTGTAAGGCATCGACCATTTGATCACAGGGGGGGGGGGGGGGCAGCTATTTTCACCATAGCTTCAATTATTTTTTTTCATGAAATTTGACATCTAATTATTTTTTTCTTAGATTACTGAACCTTAATTATTTTTTAATATGTAACATGCACGTTATATAAAACATCTTAACAATTTTTGTCTAGCCAAATGAAACCTTATTATTTTTTTCACCAATTTTCAGCCTTGCGTTATTTTTTTTTTCAATATTTTTGCTGCCCCGCCCCCCTGAGATCAAATGGTCCATGCCTAACCTTTTGCAGACTTTTTTCTTTAAGGGATGGGGGCATGCTGAATTCAAATCCAAGATGCTCGCTGCCATGACGGCCAATAAATTTTTTTTGTGACAACGAAATAACTATTCTACAATGTTGTTTAAGTTCATAGGATATTACATAATTGATTTTAGAGACGTAAATATTGTTCTGGCTCAAGGAGTATATTATCATTTTTAAAGTTTGGTTTATATACTAAAAATTGACATTTTTTCTAAGATAAAATCTGTATTATAACAACACACTCGTATATTAATTAATAGAGGCATACGACCTCGGGTGGGGTGGGGTGGGGGTGGGGGGGTACTTCCATAGTCGCCCTATACGGCATGTGCCACTGATAGGGGTCACCTTTTTCAACTCCGCAGTTTCACTAGAGGTCACCTTTTCCACCACTCAGTTTCACTAGGGGTCATGATTTCAACAATCCAGCCAGTTTCACTAAGGGAGGTTCAATCTTGAGGTTCAATGTCTAGCTCTCTCTTCATGTGGTTTTGCATTATAGAGCCATAAAAAAGCATAAAAGGTAAATATAAGTTGTAGAACATATTGTTTTCATTACAGCATCACATAGAATAATACCCCTTGGGATACTACCCCATTGTTTTCATCCGGTGGTTTCACTTGGGGTATCATTTTCATAGTTTCACTGGTTTCACTAAGGGGTATGATTTTGGACGTTCAGTGGCACCCTCTGCCCACTCACCCCCGAAGTACCCCCCCCCCCCCTCCTCAAGCATACCACGCACAATAAAGGTCTATCCCAAACGTTTGGGTTGATTGGGTATAGGCCTAAATAACTATCCATTATGTTCCATCATTCTGTGACCCCCGTACATTTTCCACATATAATGGACATCAGATCATCGAGCGGCTCAACTGTGTATGGACGCCGATGTATATGTACAGTGCCGTGGCTCACAGGAGCCACGGCCTCTTTTTTTAAAGTTTTTTTTTTCTGCACTAGATACATTATAAATAAATGACAAACAAATGTGCTCAGTTTTGAAGGTTGGCCAATTTACTGATCAGAAATGTAAGGAGGGAGAAGGAATAAGACATTGGCTTCAAAGCACTTTGATTGGATGATACATACACATCTGAGCAAAGACTTAATACTATGTATATAGTCTATACTCTAAGAAACCAATATAGTCCGTTGAAGTTGTAAACAAGATTTACTGGTGCAAAATCAAGTTTATCTATGCTCAATACACCGAAGATCATGCCAAATTTGTAGTTTAACTTAAAAACAATTTTGTCATTCGCCAATGATACCTCAGGTGCATCAAGAAAATCGGTGATGTATGTTGGAAAAACACATCTGCGGCCATATCTAGTGATCAAAATTGCTAAATTTATGCTCCTGCTGAATAGCAAAGAGATGGTAATGATAATAATGCCAGTAGACATCTAGTGCGTCCGTATTGCTGATGTTTATCAACTAAAGTATGAGTCGATGGAGATGTTCGATAACAACATGCATTAGGTATGATACAACATCATGCATAGTCTTATATTATTAGCAAAAATTATAAATGATAGAGAAATGTCTGACAAATAGCAGTAAAAGTTGGAGATGGCTGAAATAAGCGGGGGACGGGACTGAGGCAAGAAAAATTTTGGGAGATGGGAGAACGCGTCAAAATAATAATTTGGGAGATGGGAGATTGACAACCCTTATACCCACCCCCACCCCATCCCCCGACACACACACTTTACATATTCAGTGCAATTCACTACCTGGGTGTATGTAGAGGTTGAAGAAATCCCCCTGTAGATTTTTTTAGATGGGAAATTTTGCGTTCAGTGCACTAAAATCAGTTTTACATGCTCTAAAATTTGCATGGTATTTGGTTTTGGTTTTATTACATACACATCATATTTCTAGATTTATAGAAAAAAATAAAGATGCACATGGCAAACATGTAACTTGAGTAACATATATATGATGACGTATGTACAGACTTTAACTTGTGCATGTCTGTATACAGTCATCTTCATATACTTCAATTATTCAATTAAAATATATTGAATAGATATTGAAAAATGCATACCGGTATATCAATTATCTGTGTAAAAGAGATTTCCGTTATGACTGACGTCATTCATGGTTACTTGTGAAGCAATACTTTTTACGGACATGTACCTAGTGTTCATTGCCATGATAAATGTATAAAGCTATAATCACATGTATAATCAGTAGGAGTGTCGCCCCTGGTCTAGTCTACTCTACGGGCAATTAAGATCAAAATTAACATTAGTGTCGCCAAAACCGTTACATCGTGCGTCTGCTACTGAGTTGCTGATCTCCACCGAGCGTGTCGCCTCAGTACAGTGTTACTACTAGTAGTCGGTGGCTAAGCAAACCGTGAGGTTCGGAAGCATCGTAAAAAGGCGTGTCCTGTTTAGAAGAGAGCCACCCCTCTGCACGTAAAAGAACTCACCTTTGCCTAGTTTGAAAACAATAGCCAGTGTGATCCCTCCACCCCCGAGGCTCAGTTGGTTAAGTAGCTTGCCTCTGGAGGTCTATGCACCAACACCACGTGGCCTCCATCTGCACATATGCTGATAACGCCCTGCGTATTAACTTACAGATGCCCATACAGCAGTGTACATTATCATTGTAAAACATATGAAACATTACCTGAATCTTTGGGAGTGCTGCTAATCTCTCCTTCAGAGCCTTCAACTTGGGGAAGCGTGTCCAGTCGACTTCCATTCCAACACGTGCCACATACTCCTCAACCCTTCACGTGATGTGCAGAGAACATATGAATGAATGTACGATGATCACAACAAATGATCTTGGATATGGTTAGCATTTTAGTGTGTAATTATCTCTACTCAATGCTTGCTATATACATTTATCATTAATTCTGATAACATTCAGCATTTATACTTAAATTAAGAAATTTCTTAAAAAGATTAAAATTTGGCGGGCGTTCAAAGGACACGCTCTAATTTGCATGGTGCTATAGTAGGTTAATTTTCATCATGGTCTTTGATGCTATCCCCCCCCTCTCTCTCTCTCTTTAGTCAAGCTCACCATTCCCATGAAAACTTCATGGAGACATACCTTTTTAACGATAACGTTTTCTGAATCAATGATTGCACCTGACGTGATAGACGAGGTCTGCCCAAGTGAGAGAGTCTCCCACGAAGAAGCCGTCTCCGTTACCATTGGCAGCCAGTAGTTTCTCCAGACGACCCAAACTCTCATTCATTGGTCCACGCAGCTTCTCTCTCAATGATTCCCTTATTGCTGAAAAAAATCGGCATACAACTCCGGTGTCGCTTGGCTTTTACATGAAAAAAAATCTACTGTGAATCTGTTCAAGATGGTCACCTCTCTAAGGCGACCGCTTGTCAAAAGTAAGAAAATTTTAAGACAAGTTCGCCTTGTATGATTTCAAAAACGAAACTTGTACATATAAAGCACCCTTGTGCCATTTATCAATGCCACAGTTAAAATACATTACATAAAATTACTGGTGCTTGCGGCCAATAAAAAAACTACTTTACATATTTATCTACAGACAAAAGTCTTGACTGTTAGTGTTTATATCAATTCCTTAAAGATATCATCACTGGGAATTCTCCATGCAATGGCTTATATGTTAAATGCCATTTATTGCATTATTATGCAATAGCAGTGAAAGGAACCAAGTGATGTGCAAAACTACACGTGTTGAACCACGCGAGTAGATATACACGCATTAGAATAAGCGCACAAAGATATATTAACAAGTCAATCATTGCATTTAATGCATCTGCAACTTTCCATTGCAGTATTACCCAGACCCACATATTTTCAGGGGAATACAGGGGATTTCACATTTGTGTGACCGTCAATGCTCAGTGATGGATCCAAGATTTGAAGAGGGGCGGTGCTTGAAATTTTTATTTCGCGTGGGAGGGACCAGCGGAGGGGATTTTGATTACCTGGATATACATATGTAAAGATAACAACATAGGAACAACAATTTCAAAATGAAATAATATATAATATATTTTCATCAAAGATTAAGAGCATGGAGGGGGGGCGGCTTGTGAGTATATGGTGCGGCGTTTTGCTTGAGAGAAGGCGGCGGCTCATGGAGTATTGGGGGGGGGGTGGGGTGGGGTGCTTGTGAGAGTATGGCTATTAGGGATAGGGGGCGGCTTGCCTTGAGAGAATGGGAGGGGGGGTTAAGAGATGGCAACAGCTCAGCTTGTGAGAGCAAGGAAGGTTTGCTTGGTTGAGAGAATATGAGACCTTCTTTGATAGAATTGGAGGGGCTGGTGAGTATATAACAGGGGCCGGGGGTGGGGGCTTGGCTTTGGAGAATGTGAGAGTTTGAAAGATGCTTGTGAGTATATGGGCGGGTAGTAGGCTTGAGAGATCGCAGCGGCAGTGAGAGTATGGCTGAGGGGGGAGCTTGGCTTGAGAGAATGTGAGAGCTTGAGAGAATGGGGGAGTCAGTTGTGAGTATATGGCTTTGGGGGCCTTGGCTTGAGAGAATGGGAAGGGGTAACTAGAGAGAAAGTGGGGGGCGGGGGTTGAGAGAAAGTGGGGGCTTGTAAATATATGGCTGGGGGGGGGCTTGGCTTGAGAGAATGTGTGAGCATGAGAGATGGCGGCTTGTGAGAGTATAGGAGAGAGAAGGTGATAGCTTGAGAGAATGGGGGCGCTTGTGAGTATATGGCTGAGGGCGGGGGGCTTGGCTTGAGAGAAGGTAGAGCTTGAGAGGGGGTGGAGGGGAGAGCGTATGGCAGGGGAGGGGTGGGGGTGAGGAGGGAATGAGAGGTGATGACTTGTGAGATTACAGGGTTGGGAGTGGAGGCTTAACTTAAAGAAGGTAGGGGCTTGTGAGTAATATATAACGGGGGGCTTGACTTGAGAGAAGGGAAGAAGATATAGTATCTTGGCTTGAAAGGGGCACTTACAAAAAAAGTGTAGGTTTGCACGCGAGGGAAGGTAGCTTGAGACCGCGTGGTGAGGGAGGAGGGGGGAGGGAGGTGCTTAAGCCCCCAAAGCCCCCCCCCCCTGGATCCATCACTGATGCTAGAGAATAAATAGTCTGTTACCAGGGTCTGTCTCTTTGTTAATAGGCCTGAGTGTCGTCTGGACAAACTCCTCCACACACTCGGCTGCCATATCCACCTGTGCTCGTTCCAGGTCGGACCGACCAGCAAAACCAAATCTAAATCATCACACTATAACATGATGAGCTACAATACATGAATAGTTACTGTTGCACAATGATTCTATCAAGAGACTCAAAGCTTGTGTATGTGAGCAGCAGTGAGCATCACGGTGAATTTTGTTGGGGAAAGGGGATAAGATTAGTACATGTAGGTTCTGCTATTCTTTTTTTGAAGGGTTTTGTCATTTTATTGAAAAGTAGTTACTGTGTAAGCTGGTAGAACCTCTAATGAAGACCACCTCTAGACTAAGACAATTCTTCGTGATTCAACCCCCATTAAGCAATGACCAGTTCTATATCGAGACCAAATGACACAAGCTCAACGGGGTGGTCTTAATAGAGAGGTTATACAATAAACAATAATTTCGCATCCACAAAATAGTCACCTTCTAGCCAAAAACCTATTGATGGCAAAGCTTTGGCAGTAAACTTGTCCATCAACCTCAAGAATTGGCAGGGAACCGAAAGGAGTTTTGGGTTTTAGTCTTTGCCATTCTTCACCCATACCATCCATGGTATGCGGACATCCTCGAATGGCTGACAAGCCAGGGCAAATAGTAGTCTTGTGCTCTCCCCGCGGCGAGGGAGATCAAAGTATGTCAACTTGTAATGAGGCATTTTATTTTGCTGAAACAAAGGTCCAAACATTAACATTGCAGTCACTTTAACTGGTGTGTAAATTGCAAGGGGAGATAGAGACTCTTCATGTCTGAGTAAATTGCATAATACAAAGATTCACCACCTACTCCATCAAAGCACAGCATTGAATGTTGGGGGAGTTATGAATGGGACAGTCTATTTAGAAGTCAAATTTGTTTAACAGCTATAATTGTGGCATTGCATTTACAATGTTTATCTCGCGTGGTTGATCCGGTATTCCTTAACAGTATCCTACGTGCCTAGACAGAAGCAATTAGAACATAACTATGGAAACACATATCCAAGGGAAATGTCACGAAATGTGTGAGCATCCTCATAAATTGCTCATTCCAATGTATCAATATGAACTCGAGATTCCTAAAGTTGTTATCGTACACAGAGCTACTATTATGCCATACACTGCCTATTATGTTTTAAACATTCTTTGTGTTTTAACGCATTTAGATGTGTAATGATAATTGCTTACCAAAGTATTACAACTCTATAAAAACAATTTAATTCACTGAAAATGCTATCTCATATACAATGTAGATCTATATGCGAAAGCTTCAAAGAGAGAATTGCATAGTAAACATGTACACCTTCTACTGCATTACTTGATAAGAACAAGTTTAAGGGTCATTGAATTTCAATTATAATGTGACGATCTAATTAAATACGTGAGTTTAGTAAAGCTATGCATGTCCTGTCTAGTTATTTTTTTTTTTTTTCGTTTTTTCTTCTTTTTTGTTGTTGTTGCTGCTGTTGATGATGATATTATAATTAAATTTTTAAACAGTAAATGAAGTGGTGATTTGAATAATACGTGACAGATAAATGGCCCTAAAGGCCCCCTGAGATGTTACAGTTATGAGTGATATATAGTATATAGGCAAAATGGTACAGTTATACTTCTATATCTAAAGCCAATCACACTCCTGTAAGTATTCACGTGTAATGTGTTTCTCTTGTTTATGTTGACTGTCTGCATTGATCATGATCCAGATTTCCCCATCGTATTTACTTATCATACAAACTGGGTTTTATTTCTTTGAAATCACCTTTACAGCAATTAAGTACTTCCTTTATATATTGAAGTGGTATAACGTGGGCTGTGTGTGAAATTCATGGTGAAGTGTAACCTCACATTTTACTCAAATGCATAGGATAACGGTACACCATTGAACCACCCACCCAAAATACCCGAACCTCTTTTAGTGATAGATTTTGAAACCTATGTCCATGCACCGTTACGTTGATACGCACAATGTTTGAAATTAGATTGCGTATAATATGGATAGTCCTACTATTTACAAGAACAAGTGTGTTTTGCCAAGAGGTGATATCACCAGAAGACTGGCCGACGGGTAAGTCTGTGAATGATTAAGCCACAGAAGTCGGCTGGACACAACTGCGATCAACGATACCTGCACGTCTATACTTCTCTCTCTCACACGTCTTTTTAGCAAGCATATTTCTACCAACGATAGATATAGCTGTAGACAGGTTTTACAACCCTAAGCTTCCATTTGACTATATCGAGTGGCCCTGGCGGGACTCGAACTCACGACCCCAGGGTGAGACCAATATAGTCAAATGGAAGCTTAGGGCTGTTAAAACCTGTTATCAACTGATATCTCTCGTTGGTAGAAATATGTTGCTAAAAAGTGGGTTCGAATCCCAGAGAGAGAGGATGTCTCTTATTAGCATTTTTAGTGCCCAGAATGATATATATATATCATTCCCAAGTCTGTTAATCTATAAGACCCCTCTCAAAATTCTTTTTAGCAAGTGGGTTCGAACCCACGATATAGCTGAAGGGTTGAAATGATAACAGACTATATTTTGGGACAGGGCCACTCAGTAGTAACCTTTTTGCTTGGGAGATGGTTTTGAATCACAACCTAATGATGGTTCGAGTGCCGCCAGGGCCACTCGATATAGTCAAATGGAAGCTTAGGGTTGTAAAACCTGTCTTCAGCTATATCTATCGTTGGTAGAAATATGCTTGCTAAAAAGACGTGTGTGAGAGAGAGAGAGAGAGGTATAGAGGTGTGTCCGCAAGCACTGAGAAACACATATATATCATTCAAAAGCACTAAAAATGCTAATAAGACCCTTCCCAAAATTTCGTCCTCAAGTGGGATTCGAACCCACGACCTCTGGGTTGAGATGATAACAGACCAAGTATGTATGCTGGGGGTTACAGAGACATCGGTTCAGCCGAGTAACCTTTTAACAGCTCGCTGCTTGGGATGATGGTATCATTCTGGTCTCACAACCTTGGGGTCGTGAGTTCGAGTCCCGCCAGGGCCACTGGATATAGTCAAATGGAAGCTTAGGGTTGTAAAACCTGTCTTCAGCTATATCTATCGTTGGTAGAAATATGCTTGCTAAAAAGACGTGTGAGAGAGAGAGGTATAGAGGTGTGTCCCCAAGCACTGGGAAACATATAGATACCTGCACGACTGCATTGATCGGGTCACGAATCACAATAGTGTGCAACAGACATTGCGGTCTTGGGTCATTATCGACTGGTCTGATCTATTTTACCTTCCAAACGGAACCCATTTTTTTATCAGTTGGGTCAATGATTTTTTTTAACTGTCCAATTGCAGTTTACTAAGTTACTGTGAGTGTGCATATTTTTTTCAACCATGAAAGTAATATTTGCAGGTTTGTAGAACCTATCAAAAGCACACCCAGGAGTCATTAACTATAGAAAATAGTTATCGTGGTATACACAATCAATCTCACATCGCTCATGATATAATAGCATGCAATAGTGAGGGGGGTCATATAGCAAAAATGTGATTGGTGATTTGTCCTAAATCTTGAGTGTGAATGGGGAATTGCCTGTATTTAAGTGTGTGAAATGTGATGGAAATGCGATGCAACCTATTCAATTACAATTCCTGGGGATTGGTGACAGCCAATGAAATGTATGTCATTACAACTTTCAAAATGTGTAGGGCCTTAAACATTCTTTCAGCACCTCCGCCAAGCTTCTGGTGTTACTTGTGCACCCCTCGTTGGCACGTGGACTGCTTGGATGTTACCGATACTGGTTGGTGCTCTGAAGGGATGGAAGATGCCTGTGAAGTCAGAGTGACGCTCTACGGCAATGGTAGGTAAATTGCGGGGACATTTCAACCTTAGTACAAGGTACGTGTTGATAAGCAGCCAGCTCGGTGACGAGAATATCATTTCGTTATCTGTACGGACGACCGTCAATAACTATTATTCAATGCTTCCATTAAAAAAATGCAGGAATGGGCGTGTAAAATTCCAACACCGCATATCCCCATGGAAAAAAATGTATGCTTTAATTTAGGAACTCGCCAGTACGAGAGACGGTGTGCGAGCTCCTCCAGCTGTCCACGCCCTGTTTCCCTAGACATGGCCGACGTGGTGACCTGCAAGAGGCTCTCCGCTGCAGGTGGCCGCGAGTGTCGGTCATGTTGCCAAACTGCGGGATGTAACGTGTACGACCCGACACAGCTTCTGGTGGGCTCCTGCAGCGTCAGTCTCTGTGCTAGCGTATTCAGCCTCACAGGGTTCATGCTGTGTATGGCATGGGACAGATAACTATGATAGGCTACTGAGGCAGATCCAGAAACCAGAGGACGCAGCACAGCATGCACATTTCAACTACAACTCAACTCATGGTGTTATATATGTATAATGTATTGTAATATGTTTGTTCCTCACGTTATTAAGTATTGAACTCAAATAAGGATTTAACATTAAAGTATGAGTATATATAGGGAAAACATTCATGTACTATACAACAGGAGCATAATCTAATGCTGCCCCTTATCCTCAGTATAGACCAATGTCAAGCTTCGCAATACCAGCAAGCTTTTCCCCTAACAAAGCTATGGAAATTACGTTTTCCATAACACATCTTGTTATAATACCAATTAATTCCTGGTGAGGCACACACAGCAGTACCGATGCTCTTTCCTTCTAATGGTCGTAGGCGCTCCTTGGGAAGAGGAACGCATTCTTGGGCATCTGGTAAAGGACAGTCAGAGTATGTATAAATGAACCGTTTGAGTGATGGTCACCACAAGAGGGTTGGCATTGGTAACCACACGCTTCACCAGCCATGGAAAGGTCCAGGGATTGGTTTGCGTGAGTGAACCAGTAATTTACTGTTTACACACATATACTCAGCTGTTGGACACTCCCGGGCGTGATAGCGCATGTAGTGACCAGTGTCCTCCACTATGTGATGACTATAACTAAAGCATACCCACTGTTCTTGACCTCTTTTACCTCCATAGACACGTAGTGGGTCATAATGAGGGGATGCTGAGTAGCATGAGTGAACCAGTAACCAGTCCACCCTGTGTGTGTTGGCAGGATGAGTGACCATCCTGTGCAGGTGGTCACTCACAAAAAACTGCTAGCGGCACAGCGCGGCATCATGCAGCGTGTCAAGATTATTACTGAGCGATAATCCACGCACCGCGTGGTACTGGCCTTGGCGGTATATGCCGATTTCTACGAAGAACTAGCATATGCCACGTGATTTTTTCCTCGCGGCATTGGTGCAACACATAAACGGCACCAATTCATACCACGCTCCGCACGGTGTGCGGTACCAGACGGCACACTGGCCACACACACATACACACACGGGTACAATTTTCCCTAATTTTACAGACTATGTCATTTATTAGCATCAAAATTGCCACGTCGCGTGGTGCCGCTGGCCACTCTAATGGGGGGGGGGGGGGTAAGCAGCTAACAATAAGAATTGGGGGTAGTTGTGCATGTATACGCACAATGTTGACGGGTAGGTCACTACAATGCACTATTGATCTGCGCAAATATGTTCCACCAAATACACATAAGGCCATAGACTAGCATTAGAACAGGAACATTGTAAAATTCTTGTTGCGACAAATCTACGTCTATAGCGTCACTCGTCATCGCTACACACTTGTTGGTCGGAGATTTTAGACATCTGCATGTCAATAAAAGCACCCATTGTAGGACGTTGTTTGACATTTGGCTTTATATCAAATTGTGACTTCACACGGCGACGCTGGAATCATTTGTCTCGGCGCTAGTAGGCCCCAATTAATGGACTCCTAGCATTAGTAGTAGATCATTTTTGAACGGCTTAGTCCAGGCATGGAAGCAGTCCGTTTAGAGCTTTTTGCTAAATAATTTTGAATATAATTGTGCTATTGCATCAGACGATTCTTACCGACCATATGTCTCACTGCTGATAAAAAGTCATGAAGTTCTTACCTTAAATTTTTGAGTAAACATATACATTGAGTGACTAAAACTGTTCTCGTGATGATCAATTCTTGTGATAAAAGTCATCAGTAAGACTTATCTCCATATTTTGACAGTTTGAAGTAGCATTTGCTCTTCATTGATTTGCAGTGCATAACATTTTCATTAGCAAGTTACACTCGTAAACAGCTGCTCGTAAATACCATATTCATATAATTATGTAAAATCTTATGAAATAACATCAACTAGATGCAGCGCATTCAAGTGACTATATATTATCCAGAAGTTCCGTTGTTATGTGTCTTATTCATGGCGCGTATTTCCAAATCAATGACTTCTTTTTTGCCAACACCAACACGTGTTAACCGTGCAATCTGGGACGCTCAATATGCCTAATGCATTTTCCACGTGCGTACATGTATGTTCCAGTGTTCTGGAAATATATACATGTACGACTCAATGCATGCCAGTCAAGGTTTAGGGCCGTAATTTTTTGGACCCAGAGTCAACCCCAGAGTCAATATGAAATGATCGAGAATCGCTTCGTACCTCCCTTAACCTAAGGTGGGAAGCAATATACGACAGAGGACTCTCTTTCGTTGTAAGTAAAATAAGACCAGGATAAAGGTGGGTTCCACTTGTTAAAGTTAAAAATGGGGTGGGTGGGGACTGGAGGTGGCAAAGGGTGAAATAGCATCAAGATTTTATATTTACCTCTTTTTTTTATTAAATCTAATGTCTCATCTAGGCATTCAATGTTACATTCCTTGTCTATGTAGCTGCAAATCACTGGAGCATACGACCATATGTTCTACATTTGAGTGTTAAAACCAGTCTTGTGGGTTTTTCGGGTGTGTGTGTGGGGGGGGGGGGGTAGTGCAGCTGTAAATATCCGTGCGTGCGTGCGCGTGTGTTTTAACACACATCTTACACATATCTTGCACCTAGCCCGCTGTAGCGGTCCTCTTCAATCGTACTATATGCTCTTAGTGTCCAGGTCGGTGTGATTTGTCTATACAACATAACTATATCGTTTCAACGAGATAACAATATTGCGTTTGAACGATATAAATATAGCAATTTTGAGATTTGTACTGAGTTCCTCAAATACCGCTCGTTGCGATGAAATACCGTGATAACATCACGGTGAACTTCTTGACACTCGTGCATACATTTATTTTTTGTGGCATCAGTGATGTACATGTAACATGTGCTTTTCATCGATATTCATTGCATAACATTTCTAATATAGACATATCTGAGATACGTGTGCGTGCAGTGCGTGCAAGTTAAATATAATTTAGCAAATATTACCATACAACATTGATCTTGAAGAAAATTATGTTAACGCCATCAACATTCTATTAAGTTGTTGATGTGTTTGTACGGTCTCGTAGTGATCGTCCAATCAGAGTTTTACTGAAGATGCATAAATTGTTACATAAAAAAACAGTCTACAGGATCATTATAGATAACCCCCCCCCCCCCAATCCATAGAAACTCACTGTCTTAATATTGTCGGACATTTTTAATTGTCCATTTTCCGAACTTCTCTTTCTGTCACAAGATGGCTGCACGTGACAGTATCATTATGTTCAATGGTATTCAATGTCATTGCAAACCGCATGTACATGCATTTGTATTTGTTCAAATTTCAGAGTGGAAGATACATATAGCATTATCTAAAAGTTTTATATCCGATCCCAATGCAAATAATACATAATAAGCTTCAGCAACGTGCTCGATCTACAACACTCGATATCAATATATAAATATGAGTTTTACTTTGCCCTGACGTACCCAAGTGGCTGTAAAAAAAACTCAATTTTAAGGCGGATTAATAAGGATTTGTTCTTATGTTATACGGGGTCCATAGAAATATGGGCGCATATAAACAAGAAATGATTACCCATTATTTTTCTCCTCTAGATTTCTAAGGTCGTAGGCAGATCCAGGGGGGGGCGCACGGGGCGCCCCACCCACTTTTCCCACCAAAATACTTCATTTTCACAGGGTTTTTCATGAAATTCCGAAAGTGCGCCCCCCCCCCCTTTCCTTGCGTGCCCCCCCCCTTTCCAAAAACCTGGATCTGCCTATGAAGGTGACTATACTTTTAATGGTGAGATCACGCACGGGTGGAGTAAGAGTGAGCGGTAGTGAATGCGTGCAGGCAGTGCTATTGTTCAATTTAATTGCGTCATCAGCTGTAACTATCTATAATATATTTCAATTTGCCTGAGTAGCTGTTTTGCCAACCGTGGCACCTCAACGTTAATTAGGTAAAGGTCATAGGGTTGAAAGAGTGGAAGGGGTGCTTGTGTGATAGCATCGTGCGCTGAATATGCTGGTGGTGCAAGTATGGTATATATATGAGAAATTAAGTGTGCCGATGTGCCAATAAGTGTGTCAATGATCTAATGTAAAATGTAAAGTCGTGAGATCAAGACTTCTATCGCGACTACAAATCACCACATTTACATGTACGTAAAAGTTGTCCCTACCCAGATAGCCGCTAGGCCAGCCCTGGTCAACTCTCCCTCTCTTTCCTTGCTTCCTTGCTTCCTAGTCCTTGCGAGCACCACGTACCATTCAGGAAAGTCTATGCATGCGCACATACTTAATAAATGTAGTATATGTTTTATTCATGTGCGCGCACACTAATTCTCATGTAGTTACAATGCCCTACAATGTTAGAACTCTTTGCAAAACTGAACTAACTATACCAATGCGCCATACGCTGTCAACAACGCGAATGATCCAATAGATGATAACGATATTGCTTGATCAGCTATGGGGTCAGATAGTTTTGTAATTGGTGTAATTGAAATTTCAAATTTCTCATGTAACTCTTGTCTGATAGGTCAATGTAATCATACAATACAGATCTCTTTTTGTTAGGTCCAGGCGTTATAAATGTTTACTATAAGACAATGAGTATTTGGTCTTGTAGACGTACAATGTATAGTGACAATTGTTGTTATTTTTTATTTTTTTATTTATTTATTTATTTATTTTTATTTATTTATTTATTTATTTATTTATTTATTTATTTATTTATTTATTTATTTATTTATTTATTTATGTATTAGATTTTATGATAAGAGATAATAGCTGTCTAAAACGATTTGAGAAGATTACATTCGAAAATTGGCACGGAATCTATATACACATTTCTTCAGCTGATTTTATTGTTAAGCAGGTCGGTGTATATTGCTGTTTAACAATATTAAGATATATTTAAATAAGAGGCGTTGAAATTGTCATGGACAGATTTGTGCAAGTTTGCCCAAGCACACGGGTTTATTTACAGTAGAAGATGCAATTCATACAACTTATGATAATTCTAATATTCTTTTTACCGCAAATATAATTGATAATAGATCTAACAGCTCTAGTTTGCAGTAATAGTAATTGAAACAATAAACCTAAGTGTGTAATTGTAATCGACACCGCAAGTTGGGTCTGATGTAATTGTAATTAGAAATTTTTAAAGAAAGGTGATCTAACCCAGATCTAGTTACATACATGTATTGATTATCGTACTTCATTTTCTTTATAAGCTTCCTCGAAGCTTACACTGACACTTTCTCTCCTACCAACGAAGAGACAAGACGCATTAATTTGAGCAAGTTCGCTTATTAACACCATTAACAGTACCACGCTGAGATAGCAGCAAGAGCCGACCACTACCACATAATTGTCAGCACCGAGAAGGAAGATCGCGCACCCGTTGCTTGCTGGCGCCATCATGTCTGCTACGTGCGCTGCCGACGTGCCTTCGCGGGCCATTGTCGTGTTTTTGCTGATGGCTCTCCTGGCTCCACAATGCTACGCCGAAGACCCGCAGCCAGCGGCCGTCAACTCACAGAAGGTACGCTCAAACTCTCTGCTTCCTGATCACGGCGCTGTAGACGTACAGCAAAAGATAGACGAACTGCACGTGATGATCGACCTGCCCGGGATGCGTGAAGAGGAGACCAGGCTGCTTCCAGACGCCGACGCCGGCGTCGATGGGCAAATCACCGGCGAAGAAGCAGCAGAAGCAGGCGAGGCAATTGAAGAAACTTCAACAATTGAGGCAGCAGCGGTCCCTACGGCAAGTGTAGGGGCAGCCAACACTACTACGCCCGCGGACGATGAAACAACTGCAGCAACTGAAGAACCCATATCAAGTGAAACAATAACAGCAAAAACAACAACTGAAGAAACCCCAACCATTGAGCAAGCAACAACAGCAGATGCATCAACTGCAGCGGTCCCTACAGCAAGTGTAGCTGCAGCCAACACTACTACGGCCGCGGACGATGAAACAACTACAAGAACTGAAGAACCCATATCAAGTGAAACAATAACAGCAAACACAACTGAAGAAACCCCAACCATTGAGCAAGCAACAACAGCAGATGCATCAACTGCAGAGGCCCCTACAACAAGTGTAGCTGCAGCCAACACTACTACGGCGGACGATGAAACAACTACAACAGCTGGATCAACGGATTCGCCATCGACAACGGCACTAACTACAACTACTGCATTCCAAGGTATAGTACGGCTACAATCCAATAATTATAAGCGGGGTATGCTTTACTGGCAAATATTAAAGGGTTTACCACTTTTTGAGTTTCCTCGCTTTTTAAACCTTTACATAACAATGTGTGGGGCAACATTTCATAGCATTGATTGATGTTTGCCAATGTTTTCATACCAACATATAGAAGAAAAACAATTCAAACGCCACAGAAACTTTTTTAAAGCTTTTTATCTTAAAATTCCTACATTCTAATGCTCAATAGTCATGTGGTGCGATGCTGCATTTTTTTTAAACTTTATTCATATCTGACTTGCCATAAATGATATGCATTTGTGAATACTAATATGCCATAATTATGGGATTGTAGAAAACAAGAAACAGTTTGATTATTTCAAAATTTTGTACTTTTAGTTGAGGACCAGTTTGAAATAACTAACAACAAGGGATGTTTAAATTCTGCTAATACCACATTTAACGCAACATCATCAGCAACTTCCTGTTTGAATGCCTGTTGGGAAGACCCAACATGCAAAATAGTTGTTTTCGACGGCTACGCAAAATACTCGACCTGTTGGGGATATGCTAGTAACGTAAGCTGTTCGCAGGTCCTTTCGCCAGATGTGATCTTGTATACTCGCAAAGGTAAAACATTACAAAAACTTACTTTATTTCGCATAGGCAGATCCAGGGGGGCCGCAGGAGGCGCGCGCCCTCCCTTTTCCCACCAAAATACTTCATTTTCATAGGGTTTTTCATGAAATCCCGTAAGTGCGCCCCCTCTTTTCCTTAAGTGCGCCTCCCCCCACCCTTTTCCGAGAACCTGGATCTGCCTATGTTTCGTGTCCTTTGATACAATCCAGCCTTTATCGTGACGGGGGATGGTAAATTACTGATTGAGCCAGAAGCGGATAACCCCCGAGCATAGCTGTATATGCCACTATTTTTAAATATATAGATCTAATATGTATTTGTGAATACTAATACGCCACATGGGATTGTAGAAAACAAGAAAGAGATTGATTATTTCATATTTTGTACTTTTAGTTGAGGACCAATTTGAAATAAAAAGCGGTCAGTATTGTGATGGAGGAACGAAATCTAGCGTATTCGGCGACATGTCAACAACAACCCAATGTTTGTATGCCTGTTTGGAAGACACAACATGCAAAGTAGTTGCTTATTACGCCCGAACGCTAAATGGTATACATAACTGTTTTGGATATGCTAATATCTCGGACTGCGGTGTGCTGACAGAGTCGGCCATGATCGACGTATATGTTCTCAAGGGTAAACATTACAAAATATTACTTTCTTTCATCTTTTATGTCTTTTGATACAATCCAGCCTTTATCGCGACGGGGGGGGGGGGGGGTAAATGACTGATTGTGCCAGAAGCGGGTAACCCCCGAGCATAGCTGTATATGCCACTATTTAAAAAAAATTAAATATACTTAATATTTATAATATGTTCTTTGTCAAATAATGATTAGCTCTGCAATGCAAGTGCCGTGCTCATTAACGTATCTTATGTCACTATTAATAATATGCCTTGAGAAAAACATGAAAACAGATGTTGACATTTATATATCACAGTTCACTACTATTTTATACATTATATTACTGCACTAAATATGTCAATTCTAATATATTTGTGTTGATTACTCGATGTGCTACCACTACTGTGGACTATATTGGTTATCATGGCTATTTTTACAGTTGTTTTTATAGATGTATACAACTGCCCCAAACTTATCAGCTTATATCTGTTCCAGAATAATGGAGCATCCCAAGACCACATCCCAGTATCAAGATCCAGCTGGTTGTGACCTCTGATGCGGAACTCCACAGATTGTACAACAATGAGTACTCAGATTTTGATGATATGTGTACTGAATAATAAAACCATTCTGGCATGCATAACTTGTTTGGGTTTTTTTCCTTTGTAATACATAGCTGACATATAGCAGACCACATTTATTGACTTTGGAGGGGTAAAAGAGAGGGATTTAGTAACATCAGCAATGAGACATTATTAAAGTGAAACAATCCACAAGACATTAAATGAAACAATCCAAGTCATTTTTACATAATTGATTGATATTCTCTATTTCAATCAAGAGTATCTTTTATTCAAAATTGAGCACGTAGTCCACTTACTTTGTGCGTTTTTGTTCTGTCTGTAGTATTTCATCCTTCTAACTTATAATACACGCATTATTTGTTCCATATACAAATGTACCATTTTTGCCATTTGAATTTATACTACCTCAGGCAGATGATATTTAAAAAGCCTCTGCATGACTTATATAGACCAATATCATTTTATGATGGGATGCACACAAAACAAACAGGGGGGGGGGGTCACCTTTACCCCCACCGCCGATGTTGACATATGTAACATATCTCTTTTTACATGGTGAATATGGCTATTTGTTCAAGTGATAACATATCATTTGGGAAAGACTACATGCTAATATAATATGGTAGATTGTATGGGGTGTTTGGTGCACACAACACACACACACACACACACACACACACACACACACACACACACACACACACACACACACACACACACACACACACACACACACACACACACACACACACACACACACACACACACACGCACACACACACACACACACACACACACACACAATACAATACACACACACACACACACATGCTTATTCACACAAATCGAGCATAAACACACCACACGTGCTCATTAACCCATACAGTTGCTCTTCTCATACGTCTATCCCATACATGGTTCACTTCTTAAATATGTATGTTTCATAAACAATAATAAGTAAGAATTGGAATGTGGTTTGCAAAAAAAATTAAAAAATAAATAAAAAAATAAAAAAATCAGATGCTAATGGTGTGAACTATGCACCTAAATTTGTTCAGGATAATTCTCAAAGCCCGAAGCATACATCTGACTGTCCCGCAATCACAATGCACTCGGGTGAAATATCCCGTTTTTCGTCACCTCGTTACTGTGAATTTATTGGGTATTTTATGATGATGATTATTAATAAAATGTGAAAACAGAAGCAAACAGAACACAGTCACATTAATACCTGTTATTCATATTAAAGAGAAGGGGAGACGACAAAGTAGAACATAATACATACATTGAATCTAGGTACTAAAATAAGTGACTATACAACCATAAGGCAGTCTGCAGACAATTAAATTAAATCAAGAGAATCAGTCTGACAGTTCAAGAATTTGTGAATTAAATAAAAAAAAAATGATTTGCTTTTGCCGTTGACCAATGTCATGCAATAAGAGGCAATAAAAAAGGATGTAGATTCCCGGTGGTCATCCCAGTCTAGTGTGCCATTTATCTTAGTACTAAACGAATCCATTCTCATATAATTGCATCTGGTGCAAGCTGTGCTGTGATTCAACCCAATAACATGTACCTAATTAACATGTAGGTACCACAAAGCAG
>CM032662.1:31153574-31221876 GCA_019095985.1 Streblospio benedicti | reverse complement strand
AAACAGAACACAGTCACATTAATACCTGTTATTCATATTAAAGAGAAGGGGAGACGACAAAGTAGAACATAATACATACATTGAATCTAGGTACTAAAATAAGTGACTATACAACCATAAGGCAGTCTGCAGACAATTAAATTAAATCAAGAGAATCAGTCTGACAGTTCAAGAATTTGTGAATTAAATAAAAAAAAAATGATTTGCTTTTGCCGTTGACCAATGTCATGCAATAAGAGGCAATAAAAAAGGATGTAGATTCCCGGTGGTCATCCCAGTCTAGTGTGCCATTTATCTAGTACACAACGAATCCATTCTCATATAATTGCATCTGGTGCACAAGCTGTGCTGTGATTCAACCCAATAACATGTACCTAATTAACATGTAGGTACCACAAAGCAGTGTGTACCTGTCTTTAAAAATAGAATCGGTTTGCTCAACTCACACCACCAGACCCTAAAAGGTATCAAACCCACAACGTTCTGGTCACATGTCTAACTAATATCCACTAAGCCACAGCACACAGCACCGTACTTGTGGATAGATAAGTGCGACTCAAAAGTCTTTAAAAGTACAACTTAAGAAAACGAAGAAAAAAGAACCATATATGTTTTATTTCATTTTATTACTTTTTGAAAATAAAAATAAATACATTATAATACATTATGTTACAGTGCTGCATAGCTAAGTACTTGAAAACTAACCTCATACAAAATTGATACTTTGAACACTGCATATTCACAATATAGATTACATTTTGCAAAATTTTGAGGATATAGCTATCTATACTAGATGGCAATTATAATCTATGCCAAACAATGAAAATTTAGACACATTATTATAGTGTAATTTAAGACTTGAAATCTTACATCCAACCCATTAAAATCAAGATCACTAAATATTTGGTAAATAACACATTTACAACATATAGCAATTTAAACAGGCAAGATAATGTTCACAGCACACAAAGGCATGCTGCAATACTGAGTCACAATAATATTGTTTACTATAAAGTATATGTAATACTGTTGATTAAAACAAAAAAGTTGAATGATGGATGTGAAGTACGAAAGAAAACACCCAGTTAATGCAACAACTTTGTCTGATCTGAAGGCAGGTCAAAACTATGGCAGTTATTTTGCATTTTAATCATGGTAATTATTTCCCCAAGTATCAAGAAAGCAATATTAAGTTTAAAGAAAGAAAAGAAGTTGTTTCCTGAGAGCTTGTAATCTCATACACATGTACAAATAATACACCTTAAAACTACCATGCTAAAAAAAATTCATCAGCAATTACCTTATTCAACATTTTACAAACATTGCACATTACAAAATTCATTTTCATTGGAATAGAACATCAATTAATATCTCACACACAAAACTAACAAACAATATTAACATTCAAACAACATTATGCAAATCAATTAAATGTTCAAAGATATCTTACATTATTCAACATTTTGTACATAGCCTTTTAACACCATGATCTTAGTTTAGATTTTTGCAGTATCACCATATCATTAAAACTCGATCGGAATTTAGAATTTCCACATTTAAAACACATTGATATCAACAAATATTGTAAAACTTGTTAATGAAAAAATATATAAATAAAATTCTAGACATGTATAAATTTTGAACCAGTACATCATTTTCATTATTGGAATATTCTTTGTTAAAATAAAAAATTGTCACAATCAAGGTTAAAATTGATCAAAAATCATAATGTCAAAATAGATAAAATAGAAAAATCAGAAGATTAATAACCAATTAACAATTCATTCCATTTCCTTGAACAAGAAACATTTCTTATATGATTACAATTATCGTCATTATTTTCATCATTTATGATAGTTAAAACCAAAACATTGTCATTTTGTCATTATTAGTATATTCAATTGGCAATAATCTAGAAGTTTCATAATCCATGTTAAACTCAATTGTTGCATAAAAATAGTAAAATATCTATTTTAACGAATTCTAATAGTTATAAAAATCAATGAATATCTTTTTCTACAATTGTATCCTTGAACAAAATTTTCATTTGTCAAGTTATTCATAATCATTTCATCAGAATGTTCATATTATTGTAAACTCGCATATCAGTGTCATTATTAGAGTTAAAAATATTTTCAATAATTACACTCATAGATAAATAAGATTATGAGGATTTAAAAACATTTACATATCAATAAAGTGCCATAAAACTGGAAAATCATATCAATGCAATACAGCTTGCATGCTTTTGTCATATCATAGCATCATCTGTTTTTCTTCTCAAACACATTAATGAAATAAGTAATGAAATAAGTAAATCCAAAAACTAGCAGTTTTACCATCATCCATTATTGATGGTTAAATGTAAATTAAATAAAACATAAGTTTAATGACTTAATTACATATAATAACCAAAACAGTTTGAACATTTTGTCTACAATTTCTTACTAAGAAAGCAAATTTTTGCAGTGATATTGTTTTTTGTTCAACACTAACTGATTACAATTGTAAATCTAAATTGTTTGTAAAATAACAGATATACAAATAAAAACCAATTTTGTTCATAATTTCTTTCTAAAACACTAATTACAACTGGTACCTATCATTATTTTTCTTCTCATAGCTAAGTTTTTTAGATATTTTTTAAAGGAGCTTTATCTAGCAGCCAAAGAATTTTTTCTTCCAGCCAGGCGTTTGCCTAAGTATAGAAAACTAATAAATAAATTAAAAAATGTGTCTTGCTTTATTTTTTGTTCATCCAGATTTTTTATAATAAATATTTTAATAATTTACAAATATAGTAATTACATATGCAAATTGCCCGACGTGACGTAGGATTTGACCTTTTGAACTTACTCGACATACTGCAGGGATTTCCGACGGCAAACGCTTGACGTTCCACGTGAACGTTGAATCAAAGACAAATACTACTTTGAGTTTGTGGTGTACTTACCAATCTGTATTACCGATGCGTGCTGCCTCTTCATGGTCAACACTAACAATATCATCATTGTTCTCATCCTCATCACTGCTTGGCTCTGGCTCAAACAAGTAGCCACTAAGGCCTAAGTTTTCATCTGATTGTGATTCATCTTCTTCGCATGAGAAATACTCCGCTGTGTCGAGTCAGTTGCCATGATTCAAATACTGCAGTAGCAGGTGTTTGTTTGCACTCTATGACCTGTCTGGCTGTGACGTGGAGTTGAGTATTTCGTAGATCTAAGATCTAGATTAAGGGGCGGAGCTTGCGAGTCACAATGTGACGTCACATTGTGATTGCGTAGTAAATTTAAACGATGATTATAAAAGAGCCAGTCATTATCAAATTATCAGATTAAAGGATATACAAGGTCTATGTCATTGAAATCATCCTCCCAAATTTCAAGAATTTTGGAAATGTGGTTTATAAGTTATAGGATATTATGTTGCCGTTCATTCAAGTGGGAGCTAGACCGTTCGATCACGACTACGCGTCATAAATTACCCACAAATCCATTCGGCAGAAAAACAACAATGGCTAAAGTTTTGTCGGTATTTGTGCAAATAAATTCACTATATTTTGGTATACACTTATTTGATTATAGGTTTTATATGTGATAAAGGAAGTGCATCTCATTATGAAAGAGGCACATACTAACTGCAAGTTTGGTTCATAAAGAGAACTATGAGAAGACCGGGAAATTCCTTTTAGATAGGATTTGAGGTAGATAAAGCTCCTTTAATATTTATCATGAAAAAATTAAATAAAGTATTATAAGTTTCTCAATGACAACCATGTTTTTGTCACTATACATTTCAAATATCTAACACTTTTGACTTCAAAATTCATACTAACATTCCTTATATTCAAATGCTATTGTTCAAAAATTTTGTGATGAGCAGCTCAACAGCTGGATAATCAACTGATTCAACGATACATCACAGACTCAACCAATGACAATTCCAAAGAGAATATCTGTTAGTTTACATACCTCACATTCAAGTATCTCAAGACGGAAAGTAGTCACTAAGTATCTTGAATTTAACAAACACTTTCAACTCTAGCTCACATACATCAACATCCCGTCAAACATTCTTTCAAAAACTGCAATTTCCCCGAGGGTATTTTGGTTATCTTGCTCACTAACTCCATCAATATAGGTTTGCATAAAACTATCACACGTCCTCACAAAAAATCATCACACCATCAATTCCAACAATTGAGAACCATACTTCTTTACGATACAAGCTACTGTCATTCTTTTGGTTATATATCAAAATCTGCACTAACCAAATTATGCTACATAAAAACAGGTCACCGGTAATTCATTCTCTTGCAATGCCATGTTAACTAAATAACCCAGCTACACCAGAGTGGATAAATTGAAATTCATTTTATAATGTAGTATAAACGCCATCATATTGAAACGTCTTATCTTTTTTCTATATCCGTGTTATGCCCAATCTTGTCAAATCTGCTTCTTCTATTTTATGACTCCATACTGTCCTCTATATCGCAACTGTCACAAGAAACTCCCACATCATCATCTTCTTGTCAAACTTTTTCATGGTGCAGTAAAACCCTCCAACAAAACCACCTCGCCAAAGAAGACTTTTCGTCGAATAAAACGTCACCGACTTTTCAAAAACGTCACCACAGCACTAATTCTTTCAACTAACTCTCATAAAAGACACACAGCGACCACCTATCTATCGCAAATCAATCATCGGTAATGTGAAGATCAACTGTCACTGCCAATATTCCACCTAAGGAGGTCTGCGGCGAGATTTTACTGCACTTTGCCACTGTCCACCACCACAAACCCCATCTGCTGCTGCCACCTGTCACGTTGTGTTGTACGGTATCTTCTCCCCACTGCCGCTGGACGACTCACCGGCGCCTCCGTGCGCTGCCGCGGCGGCGTCTGCGAGCAGCGCTGACAGCGTCTTCTTGACCCGCAGCGCCGTGAGCCGCGCCGCCGGCTTGCCCGACCAGCACTCGCGCATCAGCTGCGACACCCGCGCCAACACCTGCAACCAGCCTCACCGTCATTATGCGTGGCAGCACAACACACATAAAATGTCATTGCCAGTATTTTAGACTAAAACAACTAATTTGAGGGTATTTAAGACATTTTTGTGTGCTATTAAACCGTGAATGCTACACTTTGAATTTTTCCAACACCACTCAAAAGTCAGAACGCTATGGGGCAAATACAGCTGTTTTTGTCATCATTATAGCAGTCCACTGACTGCTATAACAATCTTTCAGGGAGGGATCACAAGTTAATTTACTACAGGATTTATAATTGTAAACTCGTAGCTCTTCCAAATTTGAAAGAACCAACTCATTGTTTTAGCCTTTTTTATAGCATGTTACACCTCTCAGCTGTACCTACCTCATCCTGTGCCCACCGGGCAGGTATTGGTGGTCTCTGATTGTCATCGACAACCACCTTCTTCATGTCCTCAAATGAGGGGTCGGCGGGGACGATGTCCTGGAATGGGATCGCGTAGTCATCGACAACACCTGAAAATAAACAACCACACAGTCAGGTCAAATTCAAATTCAACTAAGAATGGTAAATTTGCATTTTTTGTCAAGAAGTTATAGTAGAAGTTCCCTCAACAGATCATATGCATCTTCTTTGAAGGAAGAGTTCGCTAAATACTTTTTTCATGTTTAATCTCTATCACTTGATGTTAGAGTAAAGCTACAAATGTTTTTTCTAAGTTTTTAAGTTCAAAGATGTTTAATACTCAAGACAACAAACTATTCATTCAGTTGGATGGTTGAAGTAGGGGAATGAAAAAAAATGGAACAATTATAGAATTCACTACCAAATATATTCATACACCTACAGTGATTAGGCACAGTATTATTGATGAGTGATAAGGCTGTGAGTACAATTTATATAGGGCACTATTTTTCATTAGATGTAATCATGCTTAGACTGTAGTAATGTGTCATCAGTTTTGTGTGAAAGGGTTGATGGGTTGACGGGTCAACGGGTTGACAGGTCGACAGGACGACGGGTTGACGGGTTGACGGGTCGAAAGATAATGGATTAAGGACCTTTTTTATCATGTTCCTGAGGGAAGTAGTTACTATTTTCCCTCCAAAACCACATGATTAATAAAAATATGTAGATGTAGAGTGGACGGCATATTTGTAAACACTATTTATGAAAAACTAAATGCCATCGAAGATTCAATGGAGTACTATTTTAGTACTTGTATATATGAAATTACTTTGTCATTATTATGTATGTAATGATTAATGGAATGATTGTATATAAGTATAAATAAATGGATTGACAAGCACTAAAGTTTATTTCTATAAATAAATGGATTGAAAAGTACTAAAGTTTATTTTTCTTGTAATATTTATTTTGAGAACACCATGATACGGCATACTTGATTAACAAATACGTGACACGCTAAAGCATGTACGTTATACGTGTGACGTTTCTCCACCTGGAGTAACACGTTCAGCTGGATCTGTCGACCTGTCGACGATGGCAATCATATAGCATATTGCCGGACTACTTTTGGTAGTGAATTCTATAATTTAGCCAAAAAAATGAAAGTCCAATGGAGAAATGACTTGAAATGAGCAAAGTTGAGACACTAAACTTTGACTTGACTTACCGTTTACGTAACAGCGACGGGCGATCTCCCACAACACGAGCCCAAAGGCGTACATGTCAACGCGGCGGAAGGAATCAAAGCTCGCGGGGCCACCGCCAGAACCCGTTGTGATGGTGCCATCCAGAAGTTCAGGCGCCATGTAGCGTTTGGTACCCACTTTGTGGTTGGAGCCCAAGTCCAGCTCGTTGGTCACCTGCAGGTGGAGAGAATAAACTTATTAAAGTGTGATGCTGGTGCTTGGAATGATGGACAGAGATGATAAGACGATCGAGAGATTGTCATATTGCAAGTTTCAGATTGCACAACCAATACATCAACAATGCATCCGGTAACGTCAGTACTCAGTGTAATACCAAGTGAGTGTGTACACAATGACCTGTGAACGCAATACCAATCCTATACGACCCTGTGAGTGCAGCGCCGAATTTGTACTGTTCCCTGAGTGTAGTACTGAGTTTGCTCTGACCTGTGGGTGCAGTACTGAGTGTGTACTGTTCTGTGAATGCACTACCAGATGTGTACTGTTCCCTGAGTGTAGTACCCAAGCATTTACTCACCTGTGAGTGCAGTACTGCGAGTCCAAGGTCTGCGATGCAGCACTGGCCATTGCGCTGCACGAGGATGTTCTTGGACTTGACGTCTCGGTGTGCGATGGCCGGCTTGCCCTGCGTGCCGAAGATCTCCGTGTGCAGGTGGCCGAGGCCAGCGATCGCTGAGTGCATCAGACGCAGCATCATCTAGAGGACACGATGCGCACGTCAGTGTGGTAGTGGGTTAATTGCTACTTTATAAGAGATGAGCATAATTACTAGATTCCTCCGCCGAACATGACCATATCATCATCATTACAAGCAGTTACTATCTGCATTTTCTAAAAGAATACAGCGGATAGACAAGCAAAAATATCAAGATATCACATCTAAATATAGCTAGATTATCTGATGGAAAATACTTTCAGAAGATGTCATGGACAATCAGCCTTTGGTGAGTCTATGAACCTTCAACGATAAAGAAATACTACAAATCCTGCTTAAATTGCATGATACATGTGAAACAACCCTCAGTTTCGAGTATGCAACTTGCAACCACCACCATATACAATGTAAATGGACAGACCAATCCCCACCACTGTCGTCGTCGTACCTGAGTGTTGAGAGTATATTTGGCCAGATAGTCGTACAGCGAGCCGTGGGCGTGGTAATGCATGATGAGCCACAGCTGCGTGCAGGAATTGCGCGATGTCATGTCCGACGCGATGAAGCCCAGGATGTTCTCATGCCGCAGCAGCACCTGGTGGTTAAACATACTTATCAGTATTCTGATAACCTGGGTGTACGCCTTGACAATAGCGTCATTTGGACGTAGCGATAAATAAGAATCCTCTAATGTCAATAATCAGACCTTATTGAGACGCCTGAGATGTTGATAGTGAATACTTTATGAAGACCATGCGAGAGCAAAATTGCCGTTTTAACAATTAACTCACAGGGATTATAGGTGCATGACATTTAATTTAGAAACCTGTCTCACATGAAGACGAAAATCAATCACTCATAGTAATGATATTGCAAAGCACATATCCACTCCAACTATCAATATTTAAAAGTTAATCAAAAAATAAAACTATTCCATTTCATATGATTATTCAGGATTGAAAGTGATAACATACGGTGTTGTATATTTCTGACTCTCGAGTCCACGAGGCTTCGTCTCTAGAAGAGAAGATCTTGACAGCGACATTTTCTCCGTGGTACGTGCCGCGCCAAACCTCCCCGTATCGACCTTTACCTGAAAACACAAAATGACGTAATGTGATAATGAACATTTGTCTTCATCATAGGAAAGTTTGTGAATATTAACTTAGAATGACTTATGATGGGGGTCTAATGAATTGTAAGACTGATTAGAATTATGACGCTTGAATATGCCTAAAACATGACGTTATTAAAATTCATAAGCCCATGCCTTTAGTCGTGGGCTACGTCTGACTGAGCCTGTGGCAAATGATCATGAGGCAGTTGAACCTCTCGATTGAGACCACCTGTGCGACTGACCTCAAGTGGTCTCAATAGAGATGTGATCTTTATAAAAAGATTCATTTTATTCACTTTATAAATTTTGGGAGCATGGAAAATGGTCTTTCTACAGAGGTGGTCTAAATTGGAGGTTCTACTGTACGCGTGTTTGAGAGAGTACTCACCTATACACTCATTGAGCGTCACCTGACGAGCCACCGTTCTCTGTACCAGTAGTGGCAGACCAGATCCAGAGCCAGAGGTACATGACACCTCGTACACATCCTACAACACACAGGCAGGCAATGCTTCATTATCCAAGTTACCATTGATTGTGAACTTTGCAAGACACAATACAATGAAAAAATATGTTCAATATTCAGCTGATAAGAATAATAAAGAAGTTAAACTTAAGCACACTGTCGAATCAAACAAAGACCCATTGAGATTATTTCTGTAAGAATTATTATTAAACAGTCATCTGGTTAGAAAAAAAACCTAGATAAATAGATTTTAAAAAAAACAGAGAAGGAAAAGATCCACCCAAACCACTGAAACATCCTCCAAAACCATTTCAAAAGTTCTTCAAACATTATCAAACCAAAGCGAAAGCATTACCTGCAGCGTCAAAATCAAGCAACGTCACATTGAGATAATTTTCGTAAGGATTATTATCAAACAGTCAACCGGTTACAGAAAAACCTCTAGATAAATAGATTACCATTTCAAAAATTCTTTAACATTTTCAAACCAAAGCGAAAGCATCATTACCTGCAGCGTCCTCTCGCCGACATGCTCGATGTTGAGCCCCACGACCTCCGAGCCGTTGGCGTCGGCGGCTGCGGCCGTGCGCAGGAAGCGTTCGCGCTGGTCGAGCTCCGACATGCGCCGCTTGTGGCGCCGACGCAGGCCGAAGATGATGGGCGGCGCGAGGAGCAGCAGCAGCACGGGCAGCGCCACGGCCAGGCCGAGCTGTACCCGCGATGTGAGCGGCAGCCCCGCTACAAGGACAGGGTGTTGATTAGGCACTCGCCACTGGCTAGTGTAAATTTCTGTTGGCTAGTGTAAATTCAAAGTCACTCGCGACAGTCGGCGCCGAGTATGATTACTTGATTCCATCACAATCAGATTTTTGCTATATGACCCCCTCTATAAGCAGACGGACGGAGGTGAGACTCGGCACGGTGAGAGACGAAGCCGGGGTTTTGTAGTTTGTGTGGGACCGTGATATAAGCTAGTGACAGAGGCCTTCAAATTGTTTGGTTTCTTCGATTGTGGATACTGGTTTAGGAAACAATACACATTATAATGGATTTTATAGACATTCACACGCAGAGAGCTGTTATATTCGACTGTTTTCATGACCACGATCAAAAGCCTTTCTACAGGAGTGAATTTACTATGGTGGTGCCCATAGTATTCGAACGTCGTGATATTGCATAAATTTAACAGAAGAATTAGAGATAGACTGTATTAAATTACTAGTTTCATGAACTTTGCCTCTTAAAAAAAACCTCAAACGAGATAGCTAATGCACACAATCTCCACACACCTGTCTCCGGCGGAGGAAGCACCGCGTATTCTGGCATCAGTTCGCGGTTGCAGTAGGACTGATCCTGACAGCACAGCACCGTAGAGACATGGGACGCCGGCGTGCGACACGTGAACATGGCCTGGTCAAGCGTGGCGAAGCAGCCATGCCGCCGCAGGTCCACAACCTCGTCACCAAACTGTACCTTAGTCACCGACGCGAAGCACTGCAAAAGTACACAAGAAGTGACCCCGACTGCTGTTGATTTCAAGAGACAACTGATGAATGCAAGATGCCTGCCTAATGAAGTATGGTCACAGGTTTATTAGAGCTATCAGTGCCACTTACTTCGTTGTTGTGAGTTGTATACTTTAAATACGCTTACAAAACCACTATCGTTTGAAAGACAAACCTGCGTGTGCGTCTCGCAGTAATCGTGGCCTGGATCGCACTGGTCATCGATGGGGTCACAGACGCAGCGCACCCGGGGCCGGCCCTCCGCCTCTTTTGCGATCGCCTCTTCTCGACCTAGCGGCAACCGCGATGACGACAGCGAAACATTGACCACTGGAACTGGCAGTGCGTCACCACGGTTGTGGTTGTTGACGCCCGGACGGCCACTCATGGCGGAGGGGAGGGCACTATGGCTGTCGGAGTCAGCGGTGGGGTCGTTGTGACTGTTGATGTTGTCCTCAGGGATGTTGTGACTGTTAACTAGTATGACTTTTCCACTGAACCCACCTGAAAACGTAAGATACATTCTGTTATCTGCTTTAGCTGCGAACAAAACGCATTTGATTCTTGGATTTCCACAGATTATCTCGAACTATGACAAAAGAACTCAGATAATAACAACAGTGACTAGAAAGTCTAGAACTGAAATAGTTCGTCTTACTTCTTCAAGAAAATCTAAATACCGAGTATTATTCATATTTAGAACACACAAGCACGATTCATGTACATAAAATTCATATTGTAATAATATGCAAAAAGATCAAACATTTCAATTTAATCATTACAACATTGCGCAGAACTGATTAAAACTCCTAATGATTTAGGTAGTGATTATATGTTTACCTAAGCTGTTAACAAAACATTTAAATGAATTGTTTTCACTGATCTCAATCATAACAATACAAGAGGTCTTTCGTAACCCAGTCAATAACAGTTCTCATTAAAACGTAATTTGAATTTTCCTTTCAAAGTCTTTTGGCAGCATAGATTGATATTCTTATTTGAAGCTCCGGACCATTCTTTTATTGTGGTAACCTTTCAAAAATAGAAGAATTTGTGCGCTTGGCAAACATATGACAAACATTAGAAGATACAGGTGGCTTTTTATTTGAATCAGCCATCATATTTGAACATCCACCAACAATGTTGACATAAAGGAGAAAAGTAAATCAAAATGTTCAAAAGAGGTGGCAAAAATGAAAATTAAACTTTGAAATAGCACTGTTCAAATATGTCACTGTGTTGACTCCATCGTTTTCGATACTTTTTTCTCCTCGAAGAATAGATTGGGAAATTAATTCCTTTGAATTCATTCAAACATAGATTTATAACAATATTTTCAAACGAAGTTTTATGGACTTGTAGGAACTTTATTAATTCACATGATCAGCTATTGAAAAAGAACCATATACATAACGAGATATACATAATTCTTTGTAAATTCATGCAAGCAGGAATAGATGTCATTTATTCCTGATGCAAGATATATTCGCCTACTTGGCTACACAGCTTTTACATCACTTCTAAGAAATAAATTTACAACACTGAAATAGTAAAAACAACTTCAACTTTCAATAAAAATAAAATCATCACTTGTGCACCCAAACCCGTTTGGGTTTGGTTAAAATATAAATGCAAGTTCGTTGGCTATGAACTGAGTAAAATCCTGATGATGTTTCCATTCCACATCTGGATTTTTTTGTAACCTAATTTAAGCCTTGGACTCGAAAAACCAGCTCTCTTACTGAGTGTGTTAGAAGTAAGCATGTTAGGTTGAGAGACTATTCCAAGTTTTCACGTCATATCTCGATCCTTCTCATAACATATAACGTACAGCACCATACGTAGCCACATTAGCAACGTTCAGATAATTAGGTTGTGTGCGCATGTTGCATTGTCATGTTACCATGTATTCTAGTTGTATATGGCGCTTGCATAAATATTGCATACAAAACAGCTTATTTTGAGCATGAAAAATATATTTTTGATTGAACTTTCCCTGCGTTTTTCCCAGAGTTTTCTTCAATGTGTACGAATTTACTACATGTGAATAATACTAGATTGTGATCGAAGCATCATAGGACTACTTAAACCAGGTGGATATCTACTACTTTTGGCGCTATAACGATGGAAAAGTGTGTACGGAGAGTCGTCTACCTTTCCATTAGTAGTCAAAAGTTTTATAATGGTGCAAGAGCCCCAGTTTAATTACTATAACTAGTAAGTATATGTAATTTCAACAAAAATGTTGAGTACAGGCAACTGTTTCACTGTATTGAGCTCATCTTAACAGAGATAACAGAACATTTTGGACGAAAAAATTCCTATGCCCAAGCCAGTCATTTGAAACAATTTTCAAAAAAGTTCTTTAAAAATGTTTCAAGTGACTATGGCTCCTGTAGGCCTATCTATCCACTTGGTTAGAACATTTTAATTGTGTTTGTGGACATTACATATGATATTTTATGGTGACGGCCTGCGTGAAAACAAGTAACAGATATGCCTAATCTGAGGGTTTGGGTCTTAAGCAAGTGCTTATCTATATATATTATGTATTTATGTTGTGTTTAAGTGCTTTATCTATTGTGAAAGTCTAGAGCCACTTATGGAGAATAGAATGATGTGGTATCATTCTTTTTTTAACAAAATGTCTTTCGTGAGATAAGTTAACCTACATTACAAACTGGCATAAATACAAGTCCTTGCCCAAGAAGCATCCTTTTACATATCGACGCGTATTTTCATTTCAAATTTTCCCAAGCTATATTTATTTAAAAGCACATTCTTTGATTGTAATCAGAATGCAATCACAGTGCAGAACCCAAGAAGTTTCTATGAGGACAACGTGAGTATGTGCCAAAAACATCATGTAGGTTCTGAGACTGAAACTGTGAAAACATTACAATGTAGTAAGAATATATGCCCATAAAATCATATATATTTACAAGGCCACAAAAAGGAGAAAAATTATACTTGGATGGGTATCCTGAACAATATACCCGTCCTAACTAAAATATACATGTCCAAATCAACAAACTCCATGTAAGTGTGATTGAAAGACATGTCAGGGGTGACTGAGAATACTCGTCCATAAGACAAGTAACTGAAAAATGTTACCAATCCTGACAACTCAGATACCAGTCTTGGATGTTAGAATGCATAGTTATCCGTGGCCCTGTATTTACTATACATTTCATTATACTGCAAGATCAACATAATAAGCCAGTTATACTATGATTACCATTTTATCTTCAGACTTACATGAATAATGATGTAGCGTTTTTGGTACCTTGGCAATTGCAAGTATTATCCACGTTAATTGGTTTAAGAATCACACCACATCTTGCTACCATTATCTATAGTACGTGTCAGTTGGCAAAAACAGCAGTCAACATAGATATCCTGGGACTAAAAACGTGGATTATGTTTTCATTATCTAGAGGCAATAGCAAAAACATGTGAAGGAAGTTTCACGACAACAAGCTATAAAATTGCTATAAAATGATGAATGTGTGCAATAAAAAACTTATGCAAATAACATGTATATAGCTAAAACGCATTTAGTTCTGCTTATACAAACATATCTAATAGCTAACAAATGTCAAATGCTACTTTCAGTGTAGTATATTCACAATAGTCATGTTATCTTAAAACAAAGGGTAGAACCACATAATGTTTTACTAGAAAAGTTGGTGACACTCACGAATCTTCACCCATACCTTATACACCTCTGAATGTATCTCTCTAACATTTGCCCAGCACAACTATTCAGCAAATTATGGTCGCAAGAAGTGGATTACAGAAATTATAACCAGAATGATGCCTTGAGACTAGACTAGTGAGCAATATAATTAGGCTGTCAAAAGGCATCTGCTTTTTGCTCATGATTTATTGCACTTGGATAATTTCTTTTGTTAGCTGTTTGCTAAAAAAGATTAAACAAATTGGTAAAAAAAACATCACCCAATAGTCAACTCATTGCAAACGATTATATACATGTATGTATGTATGATCTACACAGTATTCCACATTTTCTACATATTTAACTAATGTATCCAAATTAGAAATAAAACATTTATATATCTACATAGATTAACTAGAATCATGCATTTCAAACAATTATTTACATGCATTTTAGAGCACAAAATTTGATTATCCTGGCTTTAGGGCAACTTTTAACTAATGTCCACAAGGAAAATCCAAAAGCAAGGTAAAAACTTCCCAGTTTCAGTTCATAAAAAGCAAAGAAATACATACCAAAATAAATCAAGCAAAGAATCATAAGATTTTGTGGTTTTACAAATGATTTCAATTTCATGACTTTGCTGATGCCAGGTTAATCAATTTAATAAACCGTCTCCTTGAAATCTGTTTTAAGTACGATTCTCTCTGTGTGAATGCATCCAATTCAAAAAGGCAAACAAGTCCGTCTGTTTGGCTCCAAATCATGTGTACTCTGCTAGCAAATCCTTCATGTATTTCATATAGAGGCATAACAATTATTTTCTACACAGCTTATCTTTTCAAATTCAATCAAGATTTTTTGATAATTCCTGAACATATCGCTTTATCAGTTTAATATTATGAATAGAACTAGATGGCAAGATACTCAAATCAAAAAGCAACAAGAAAGACATGTAATGACCAAAAACAAGATTCTCAGATTACCTGGGTGTAATATTTACGACAATCAAACCAACTTGAGCATAAATTATTGATATGTGAATGTTATATATCAGATGTTTGTTTAATCTATTTTATAGCTATAACATGTAATTTTGTTTGTACAAATTGTATTATTTATAGCACTATCAACTAAAATTATTGACTTATTTGTAAAAATGTAAAAAGCATCACTATACACTTGCACATTCATACACAAACATGTTTTTTGGTATCTCCATGAGCAATCATCCATACAAACCCCATAAAAAACAATGTGCCTCCCATTTTTTTTTTATTTTTTTTTTTAACAGTCATGTACAGATCCCAAATTGATCTTATAAGCTGAACAATTAGATAGCTTCAAACAAGTCTTCTTCACCAGCTGTTCTTAACTCTATGTTCCATCTTAGCCTCGATCTACCTGCATTCTCAAACATTCGGCTTATCTGTTATGTCTTTAACACTGAAATAGCCATTTGACCATTTGGAACTTAGTAAAAACCTTGAGAGTGCCATGTTCATAGTAGCTCTGTGGTTCAAGGCCACCAAATATTTATATGTATTGAGTGTTTTCTTTTTGCAACTGAGCTGCTTGGGCAATATGTTTTCAATACGCTTTCTTTTCTTTTTCTTCTTTCAACGATTTTAATCTTCAGTGACTTATTAGAGTTCTGGGCACAAGACTAGTTGCCCAATAGGACTACACAGTCAGATGACCCAAGTACATATCTGAGTAGTGAAACATGCTACTGTCCTAAAATAGTTTAGAAAATTAGGTCTATTGGTAAATATCATTAAAAAAAACTCTGGTAGATTCCAATATTTACATTATTCATGTAGATTTCAATGTCACCGTTAACGCAATTATTTTCTTAAAAACTCATGGACTTACAGACAAAATAAAGTCAAAGCATCAATAGAAAAAAACTCTCAATCCAGACCTATAGGAAAAAAAACTAAAAAAGCATGAGCAAAGCATAATTATTAATACGTGTCGGATAACCACTGATTGCGATATAAGTAAAACAATAGCCAAATAAAAAACAATAAAATAATAATTAATGAATAATAACTTAATAATTTGTTAAAAATACACTTTTATACAATTCTGTGATTATTAAACTCCTTTATACCTGACAGAAAATTTTGAAGGGCACTATTTTTCACAATTTTCTTTTACATTCTCTGATTTTTCCACGCAAGAAATTTAATTTTAGTCTTTTCCCTTTCCAGAGCCAGTGGCCACCCTGAAAATCCATTAAATGCCCTTGTTATCAGGTTATCATATGTTCACACTGTGACAGTTATGGTGGCGATAACTCTTATTAGGAGTAATCTGATCTACCTGCAAAAGCAGAAAACTGACAGAATCACACACCATACAAGTTAATTATGAAGCACGACAGATCAAGAAACAATTAACAGAAGAGATTTGGTAGATTTCTTTGTATGATGATAAAAACTATGGAGCAGATAAATCACTAAATGAATATTTCATTGCAAAGCAGCGGAAACTTAATATTATTTGATAACACTCGTGGGGGCACCATTGAACCAATAACTTCCAGATTTTTTAGAAATCCCACAACATTGCAACAACTGCGCCATTTACTTTACAAGTCACTTGTCTGAGTAACTTTGTACAAAAAAGGGAAAGCAAACTGATCGTGAGCTTGCAATTCATAAGCCTTTAATAATCTGTTCATGATCGTAAAAATAAACAAAATACATTTTATAATCTTCGTCATAACTTCCCAAAAGCTTCAAAAAGATGCAATTTTGGTGGCGCAAACATGAAAGGAAAACCACATCTAGGTTTGAACTCGGTACATATATTGCAATTGACAAATCATCAATCAGCAATTTCAAAACGATTGTAAATGAATACTTTCTTTACTTTAAATGTCAAATGTTGCATGTTGGGCACAAGCACTTTCGTTTATGATATAGTCATCACCGTCTTGGGTTGCAGATCAGATTGCCAATAATTACAGCTTTGTGGTAAGTGCCCAGTAGGTGCACGTATCAGATGTCTGCACCTGTCATGACACGTGTCAACAGGCTAAAAAAAGTGACATACAATTGTAAAACTGCTGACAAAAAACAATGTACTTGTTTTCTCTTTGTGACCAGTCCACATGTTATTTCTTTGAGAAACCATGATGTACACAGCATACTAACTCATAAGGAATTCCGAATGAGCATGATTAAAAATTGTCAATCTTGCAGGAAAACATCAGTCAACTAGTGGTAACATTTAAAATTAACTTGCACGTTACAGCCCAGCCTAGACACTTGTAATAGGAGTTCTGTAAATCTACATACGTATGCCAGCAAGACAGCATCTCTTACCAAACAAGACTTGTACCAATAATGTAAAATTCAATAGACATCTTATCATTACCAATGACTAAACATTTATATAAAATAAAGATAATTTACAGCAACCTTTTTTACCTGCTAGTAATACAAGAAATTGTGCGCAATAAACACGCTGAGACTTTCATGTCACTTGAAGCTGAAGATTGTAAAGTGTAAACATGATGATTTATACTTCGCAAATGGGCTGCAACCTAAGTAAGTGTGAACATCACAATATGTCACTGTCACACTTCTGAATCCCACACTCTCAAACTTTTACTATACTGGTGTGTTATTCTTACAATATGACACCAGGTAAATGAAATCTTCACAAAAAAAGCAAGATTTGTTCTTAACAGAGGGTGTGCATGCTTAACCCATGGGCACTTATTAGAACGAATATGGTATAACTACTGTAGGATTACGCATTTGATTTCAAATGTGGAATTGAAGTCGGATTCATTAAAAGTACATGTAGATACGTTGGTAGGATTTTGCATGCAAAATAAATGCATCGGGTGTGCATCTTTTAACTGGCACATTTCATGCTGACAACATTCACACAAAGTATTAGTTAATTTGTTCGCATTTGAATCTATTAAACTACAATAAAAGAGTTTATAAGTTGTTGGCTGAAAACATAAAATTCGATCTTTCAATCTCCAATATATCTTGTCAAACCCTTTGCAATATAAATGCCACGTCAACTAATTGGGTCTTGTTATTTCTAATTGCCAGAGCAAACTTATAATATCCGTGGCAAACAACATTTCTTTTTATCTACTTCAATTCATATAGACACCTGTAACGTACAAAAAACATCCTATTTGTCAGCAAGTTGTAAAAGAAAGGTGTCAGAATTGCTCCCATGATTTTTCAAGTATTTCCGAGGAGCATGTCACAGTGACTAACATCTGTACCAAAAGCTGCATTGTCAGTTGTCTTGTTAGGAATTCTGAAGTTGCCATAACCAGATAAGTGGATGTCTAAGGGTTATTACAATGCAGAGACTCCTTTTGAAACGAAAGAAAATAAACACAATAGCACACTATATCAAAAATAACAATTTTAAATACAATGATATGTTTTAATTACAAAATCTGAGAAAAACACTTGACAACTGCCAAATTCTGTTTCATGGGTAGCTCTGTGCCAACACCGCTTAAGGTACATTTGGTCAGTACGCTTTTTGAATCATAAAGTTAAGGCCTCATCACACTGTTTACAATTCACATAAACCATTAAACACACATAAAATTGTAGTCGCAATCGAATCATTGATCTTCGCTTTTATTTTTTAGGTTTTCTCATGAGAATCTGCATAGTTGTGCACGGGTGTGCGCTAGTTAGATGTTCTGCGTGATCCCAAGTTTTGAACAAAGTTTTTGGGATACAAGCTTAGTTATGTTTGTAAATGCGTTGGTTCGTTCTTTAACAGACAATGTGTGATCATTCTTCAAAGTGTCGAGTTATCATTGAAGTTCTACTGACCTTTAACAGACGTATAATGCATGAAAAACTGATCCATCACCAATGTCTTTGTAATGCATGATTGGCTCTTAATACACACCTCTGGCTAGCGTGCATGTCTATACACTGAATTGCATGTTTTGTGCACAATCACTTAAATTATCTTACTTCTCAAGACCTATGCATGTGTAACAAAAGTTTATGTGTAAATCGTGCACATACTGGACTTTTTTTTTAGCAATGTGACCATGCCTTATACATTGTAGTTTGGTCTGATCAATCATTGGTAACGAGGTTTGTAAATGACAATGAAGTCATACGAGACATTTTGAAGTTAAAATATTGTCTTTATAAATTCATGATCAGGATTTGAATTTTACATGTACATGTAGTAGACCAAAAGGATGACTCGATGGCAAACAATACACCAACCGTACTACATTTACTCAGCCAAAATTGTTCATTTTTATAAACGTTGGAACCAAATTACTTTTCTGTAAGGCCCAATATAGAAAGTCCTCACAAATGTATCAATGTATAAAACTGAAGTATTTCCTGTTATACTAATTCATAGAAAAAACTGACATCTGTTAAAGAATTAAACTCATTCTTTTTCAAAGCTACATGTACATAGATTAATGAGCAATAAAGGTAGGTGATAAAATTGAGGAACTTTTCATTAATATAAAAATTGTATTTATTGGATAATTCTACCTGTGCTTAATTGAAAACAGCTAAACACATTTATCTTGACCTATCTGGTTGTTAAAAAGCCAGCGATGACTGAAAAACCACTCCATCTATAGTTTATTTCAAGTGGTTAAAATGTCTAAACTGGGTCTCCCACTTTACATCCCTGTATGGCAGGTATTGAAAAGCAAACGACTTTTAAAAACTAAAATGGCGTCATTATGTCTGTTAAAATAATCATTATAAAGGATGTTTATATCTTTGATGTCTGCATTAAAAGCTATTGCCAATATAATACTTAAGCATAGGTTAATCATTTCCAGATTGCTAACAAATTACTAAAAATGGAAAATAATAGAAATTTTTCTGTGTTGCACCAGTTAAAATAATTGAGTAGGTAGATTTAGGAAGATGCTTGTTTCAAATTGAAACAAGCATCTACCTAAATAAAATTTGAAACAAGCATCAGCTATCTACCTAAATCTATCTACTCAATTACTAAAAATGGACTTGGTTTTAGGCATTTTAATCAATCTAAGCAGCCTGATACCCTACCATGGATACTAATAGGTAGAAGTTGATTCAAATTACTTGATGAAATAATAGGCACATTTACAAAGTGATAAGAAAATAAACTTCAACCACAAGACCAATTAACTGAATCGTTGGAAGTAATACTACCAATTTGAAAAAAGAAATAAAGCAAACAAATCGTGTCAAAGTCAAATGTCTTGAATGATCATTATAAAACATACCAAGACCAAATACAAAAACCATGATAAATCTTTGCAGTGCCATCAAAATATGATAAAATAGAAAAAGATTCAAGCAGTGGGACCATACACCCTGGAATCAACAATGCTAAAGATCAGTGCCACTGCACAAACTGAATCATAAATGCGTATATTTACATTTTTGTTTTGAGGGGCCGTCAAAAGGAGTGTTGCAGCCTTGAATGTATGAATGTGTAAATGAGGAAAAGATAGAGATATACGATGCTACATGTGAAGGGTATGGTCACAGATATTCACTATTAAAACATTGAACACACAGCCACAAAAAGAAAGAGACATGATAAACTATGAAACATTGGAGGGCAATGCTATGAAGCATGGTGATTTTATTTATGTTATCATTTGAATGTTGTAAATATTGTTCTTCTACTACCTAGAGGTAAATGTTTTTTAATATATATATAAATAATAAGGTATTACAAGCTAAGCCATAAAATTAAAATCTGTCACCAGAGCAAATACTTCATTAAATAATACTTATCTTAAATAAAAAAGATCTAGCATTCTTGAAGCCTTGATCTACTTCGATCTCATCTGATCTGACCTACACCAATGTCATAAACAGCCTCCCTCCAAAGAACATGCTTTAACCAAAATTCCACATCTGGTTTGTAGGTTAAACTGGTTTCATCATACAAACTCCTTGTGTCCACTGCATCAACCATTGTAAAGCATTTGAGCTTGCTTTGATGTATATCTATAGCTTGACATGTACAACAGTCATGTACTGTGAAGGAAATTAAAAAATATGGAGGAGTTTGGACGACATCAAACCTGCATATTGTATGCTTCTCAAGTCCATAACCATAGAGAATGTGATTGCAATTGTTAATTAACAATTGCACACAAGTTTTCACGAAAAATCTTCAATTTCAAGTGGGTTGCAAGTTTAAGAATTTTCTATTTACAACCTAGCCTATCGAAGCGTTAGTGGTGCATGCAAACGAACGAACTTTCCAATGTATTTCTATATAGGAGAAAGGAGGTTGCTGGGCTGGTAGGAGACAGTGCGGAGCCAAAGTCTCTTCACTAATCAATGAAAGCACGAAAACCGAACCTCAAGACTACTCTAACACATCATACCTGTGAATAGAATCCATTGAATGTTTTATATGTACGTAAGAAACTGGCTTCAATAACATTAATGCATTCCCATGCGATCATTCATATTTCTTCTGAGAATGTGTAATTATATATTCATTTGTTTTAGCAGATTTAATTAAAAGAAAAACATATGTCAAGACTCATTTTTCTATTTTATGTTTTGCAAGATTGCAAATATCAAGATGGACTTCAGTAGGATAAAGATTTTAACTCACTATTATAAGTAGCAAATAACAAACTAAAATAATTGTTTAAAACTTTATTCTTTTCCAGAGTAGCTGTGAATTATTATCAATAAAGTTTTATATTACAATACAATTAGATAAATCTATCGCACTGCAATAATAAATTCGCAATACAGCTTACATATTGTACTTTAATTTACAAAGCAAATCTTGAATATCAGCACTCTTTTTGCTACCATTCAACGCTTGTTTAATTCAAAATGAATGAATTGGCAAGTTTGTAACAGCTTCACAAGTCCAGCAAAAGACAATACAGATGAAAGCTTGACAGGTGTGCTTTTTGTAGTCTGAATAGTTGCATTCAGTTGCCTGAGCACTTATTAGTCAAAAAAAAATATTTTTTTCTTCTTCAAATATTTAACTTTTAAACTTACATGAACGAATCGAAATAAGTAATTGTGGAAATGATCTGCATAACTTCTTTTCTCTATTTCTTTTTCATTTTTGACTGACAGAACCATTAAAATTTGCATTTAATACGTGTAATCAAAATTGACTCAATTTATATATTGATGTAATATAAAATACAAAATGGATCGCATGTAGTTGTTTACAAGTTGTTTAAAAGTTGTTTACAAGTAATTACATTAAATTACCTGCATAGAAGTAATCTTAACACTAAATACTTAATGACAACTTACTGATTTAAGCCTAAATTCTACCATTTTGCATACAATTTCAGATAAAGAAAAATATGATTTTCACATAGCGTTTCTGACAGAGATGAAGTCCAGATTACTAAGTTAATAAGAGCAAAAACTAACTGCTCCTTCTACTGACGTCCAAAATATATAATGAAATGAGCTTTGTAGTTTGTTGTAAAGGCTTAAAAGCACATCCTGGATTGATATCATTCCAGGGACAGTCTATGCATTTACTACTTTGCATATCCTTTGCCAATTTCATCTCATAACATTCCGTCAGATTTATGTTATGTATGGTTAAGTTTCCCTAAATTGAAGGAAAAATCATTCTAAATCGAATATTTCAATACATGTACAAAAACAATATTACAGTATTTATTTTTCAAAACAATACAACTAATTGGCATCATAATAATGCCAGTATTTAAATGATTGTCACAATCAATACATCTTGATCACTTACAGACAACTTTTGTAAGTTGATTAGTAGTTAAGCTTAACATAAAAATATTCAACTGGCCATCTAGCTCTATTGTGGAATTTTTCCTCATAATGAGGGCAATCCATTTTCAAAGTTAATTAAAAAATTAGCTGGGTGACCTGCAATACATACAGTGAAGCATGACTGTCAAAACTAACAAATTAAGTTCTCACTTTTTCCTAGCATTTCAGCTGTTATTTCAAGGCAATGTATCATCTGGCTTTCATCTGAAGAAGGCATCTGTGAAAATAACACGAGATACCAACTTCACAGCAATGCACACATTGCTGCCACAGACAGAAATATGTTCAGTATGTCTTTCTTCGCTAAGAAAACCATGCTCAAATCTAAGACATGTTGCTTTGTTTCTTGACACCCAAACTTTTCATAATAAAATCAAAACATTAAAAATTCTCTAAACCAGCTGTGATTCAAAGACACTTCAGAATCGAAAAACAAGCCCACCTCTAGCAGTATTCTCACTGGATCAATTACTTATCATTTAGTAATGTTAACACAGATCTATCATATTCAGTCAGAGGAACTTCTTTTTATATCTGATTCATTTTAAATCAATCAAATCCTAAATTTTAATTTGTTTGGCCAGGCCCTAATTATTCACCCAGCAAAACCAGGGGCATATCACTTAAGTTTTTCCAGGGACACATCACTTTAAGGTCTTTACATTATATTGCCACAGAACTGGGGTGTAATTATTCCTCATTCAGAGAATGTCTAGTATGGTATCACTGCCCAGAAAGTTCAAATATGCTCATGATTGCTATTGATACTTAGAATGCATGTTATAAAAAGCTGTGTTGACAAACTTGACGTAGATCTTATATACTTAACTAAAAGATGAGTGTGCAGAGAACACAAAACTGACAACTTGGTTATCATTTTTCCTTTAATGTGTGATTTGACTGTACACTGTTTTCCTTTACCTTTACGTTCCTTTACGTTTTTTCTGACTGCAGGCATCTGTGGCCTCTATAGTCAGCTCTTCTTCGTCTCCCCCAAATTTTGTCTAAACAAAGATTTATGATAACTTCATGAAAATCAGACAACACGATTTAATATCATGTATAAAATATATACAATAAAAGTAGGTCAAAGTACACCAATATAAAATCACGTGAGGAGAGTGTTATAGACATACCAAATGTCAAGTTTAATGATGATAAGTCATAAACTGTTCCCAGGAGACAGATAAACACAAATTCGTAATAATTTGTTTTAAAAAACACATCATAACTTCATCAAAAGTAGGCCAAAGTACACCAAAATCTAATCAGCTCTGGAGAGTAGTACAAGGAAGCTAAATATGAAGTTTGGTGACCATAGGTCAAATATTTCTCCCTTTAGCATGGTAACAAACTTTATTGCATAACGCTTGTAATTCGTCAAAAGTAGGCCCAAGTACAAACAAAAAATTCTGTGAGGTACTTTTTTCCCCAAACAAGACATATTCAATTTGCAAATCAATAGCTCATGTAGTCTTTGAGTTATCAGCCTGTTTATTTCTGACGCACGCACAGACAGACAAAAGCAAAGCTAGAAATCTTCCTCCGGACTTGGTCCGGGGAGATTTAAAAATAACTAAATCTATACTATTGGATGACGAAGAACTTACACTGATCATTCATATGCAATATCTCTTCATTGCGATGATCACATGATCAATTGCTATGATGTAGCCCAACATGTTAGGAGTGATATGATGTGCTCAGCTCTCAATGTTATAATACGAACGAAACCCTTTCAATTTTTGAAACCACTGATATTCTCATTAGAGCCATTAGAGCCAAGTTGGTTCGAACGGATTAAACGGGGAGAGCTCAAAGTGAGCGGTCATTGGAATGTGACCCTGCCATGAGATTGAAGTACCAAACTCTTCCAAGATTTAGGTAATCACAATAAATCATGTAGAACAACATGTTTCTTCAATCACAACACTGAATTTACCTTAATATTTACAGTTTCGGACAAATGTCACACTGCCCATGTCAGTCCGAGCAACTTCCCATTGTCATAATGGAGTCGTACACGTGTGAGAGTTGGTGGCCCCCCTCGTCCCTGTTCATGACATCTTTGTTCACACATATGTGGATTGCTTCCTTGATGGTGCAAGTCTTATAATTATTTTGTCAGTCTACGATCACTTCTCCTTCCCAGTCAATCTCATGATTGTCTTTGTTGACATGGTCTGTTATTGCACTTTTGTTGATGTCTGTCATGGATTCTTTCCTTGTAAGACTTGTGAAAGAAACTTTCTTGTTCTGCTCAACATCTTTCACATGTTCTTTCAATCGAACGCCACATTTCTGCCAATCTCACCTATGTACACTTTCTTGCATCCTTTACATGGTATCTTATATATACAACTTCACTTTTGTCCAGTTTGGGTTGCTTGTGCTGTGGGTGTACCTTATTATCTGCAAAGGCTTCACTGCCTACCCTATGTTTGTTGGTATCCTAGACACCCCTTCAGGAACTCCTTTGACATACGGATTCCTTCTTATCTAATCTGTTGCTCTGTTGTTGTTTGACCTTCTTGCAAGACCACTTTGGATACCCACATTTTTCAAGTGCATCAATAATGTGCTCTTCTCTCTTTCTGTCAACCTCTTTCGTTACTATGTCATTGTTTCTGTCACTCCAAACTTGTGCTGCAGAGGGTTGTGGGAGGTAAAATGTAAACATTGGTCTGTGTTGGTTTTCCTCCGGTACCGAAAACCAGTAAGTTGATGGAGCTGTCTCGTTTCCTGACCATCAAGGTGTCCAGGAATGGGATGCTCCCATCAACCTTTTCTTCATGAGTGAATTTGATGCTCCCACTCTTATCCGCTGTATTCAAGTGATCAGTCAAATTTGTATTTCACCCTTATTTATAATTTCAAGTAAATCATCGACGTACCGTTCCTAAGGTATGGTTTGCAAATGCCACCAAATCTTACACGTGTACGAATCCATTATGAAAATGGGAAGTCGCTCGGACTGACATGCGCAGTGTGAGATTCTGAGGATGGACATAGACATTTGTCAGAAACTGTAAATATTAAGGTAAATTCAGTGTTGTGATTGAAGAAACATGCTGATCTATGGATTATAACCAACACGATGAACTCACTCAAAAATAAATCATGTGATCTGGAACTGAAATCTGTCAGATAACCAGGGCTTGACACAAACTATTAACTAGTGCCACTAGTGCCCGAATGCCAAGGGCATGTGAAACTTCACTCAGGGCACATCGAACTGTTGGTAAAAATGAGTATAGAAGACAACTAGATTTCATGAAACGTGCCCTACAGGGCAACTCAAATTCACTTCTGCTTCTATAAAGGGTGTCATTGTTGATAAAGGCTAGTGCACCTGCTGTCCACGTGTTCATTGTGAAAACATTAGTAAAAAATGAGAAATGTTGTCACTATTGAATCATAGGAAATACAAAATGGATGCCAATGGATGCCAAAGTGAAATATAATTGTAAATAATTGATTATCGTGGATATAATAAGCTAAACTACACAAATTCACACAGCGGATACCACAGAAACTCATTTTATAAGGATCTACCGAAGCACAGTGAAATCTGCACCTTGTATCATGCAATATTCTAAATGTGCCCAGTCTTTGAGACCACGTTTTTTGGCAAGTCGGTTGAATGTGAGCATGATAATATATTTTTTTGTTTGATTTATGTTGTTTTTGATTGCCTGATGCTATGGTATTATTGCACGATGGCGGGAAGTGACAGAAAAACATCTTGTAATATGACATCCCTGACCATTTCGAACCAATGGTGGAAATAAAGTGGATAATCCACGTACAAAAGACTAGTAAAATACCCCCATATTTCCACCATCATATCCACGTAGAAAAGACTAGTAAAATACCCCCAAAATATCCACATAGAAAGGACCCAGAAATACCCCCATATTTCCACCACCTATTCACGTGTAAAAATTTGCTGGTTCCACCTTTTTTTCCACCAAATATCAACGTGGATAAGGATCCTTCGTTTCTACATGGATTCCACAATAAATTGCCCACTGGGTATGTCCTACTTGCATCAAATGGACGAGTATCGGTTCAAGAATATGTACATATCATCTTCTGTTAGATGCCACTCTTGCAGTAAGTTGACAATTGATAAGCGTTATGTTCTACACTGGCTACCACTTATGCCAAACTCTAATATAAGAAAATTAAAAATTTACAGAATTAAATGTGATCAATCCAGTGCCACTATGGAAATAAGCAATTGGCTTTATACCAAAGGCTTTTAGTGCTCTCTGTTTTGTAGCATGTATGCATTAATCAATTTTTTTTATTAAATTACTCCTTTTATTCTAATGTTATTTTCATGTATGTGTACAAAAAAACTAATTTGAATTGAATTGAAATTTTATCTGAAGAATATTGAAACTGCATGTTGCCACATTCCCTATTGCCATCAACCACAGGGGCAATTTATAGACTAAAATATAAGCTAATCACTGAGGAAATACTCCATGAAGTACGAGTATATTCTATATTCAGGCTGGTATTTGCCAATGTTTAGCTTCTTGTAGTCTATAAATTGCCCCTGTGCAATCAACGCATAATGTATGAATTCACGTCAAATTAAAACTGATTTATGAATTAAGACATTCAAGACGGATGGAATGGATTAGCATTAAATCTACATGTCATGTTGTGATGGATGTGTCAGAGAATTGCCCCCATAAAGTATGACAGTGTAACATGAATTCATGACACAGTCGATAGAAATTAGAATGATAAACAGGGCTCACGAGACATAAACATTGTAAACTAAAATCATTTACACGTCTATCATACAGCATGGTGAATTGAATGTAGCTTAATAAGATACATTGATTAGTTCTTGAAGAAACCTATCATATAAATGCCACAACATACCTGACAGGGCTATCAATAACAATGAAAATCCTAAATGAGTTATTGATCTCTCCATATCTCGGCCATGTTGTGTCTAAATGACTGCTGACAGTGCTGTTCTAACTTCTGGACACACACCCTTATTTATCACGTAAACTATTTGGATTGTGAATATCTAATCATGTGAACATGATATTAGGTCTTTATTTTATAATCATAATACATAATGCATGATATGATTGAAAGATAACACGCTACATCATAATATGTAATATGAATATTTTGGCAGTTCCGCCATTAGTGATCACCCCATATTACTTGTTCACTGGTGTATAGACTATTCTTAACGCATATATGTCAAAAGTAAAAGCATTTTATTTGTAGTACAGAAACAAAAACGCGTGAACTAGCTTATTGCTAGAGCGCCACGTAGCGCAGCAAAATATAACTAACATATTCATAGTTCCCCAATTCGCCGATAGTTAGCGCTACAATAATTGATGAAGTACAAAAATGAAATTCCATATCACCATATCTACAAGGTATTATAATTGTTTTGGCATATACCAAGTTGAGGTATACCATTTTTTGTGGACAGACCTTAGTTAGACCTTGTCCCTATAATTAAATTCTATAATTGTAAGAATAATGTTAAATTATACATATCTCATAACAAAAGTATGGTGTTGGATGAGTATCAAATGTGAGTGTGATTTTGACAACATATAATGTGTGTTGTGATCAATATGAAAAGTCTATTAACTTAAGAACATGACCTAATTAACTATACCTACTTAGTTTGGAGACAGTAGCTAGTGTCATCGCCCACCCACCCACCCACCCACCCACCCACCCACCCACCCACCCACCCACCCACCCACCCCCACCCACCCACCCCCACCCACCCACCCACCCACCCACCCACCCACCCACCCACCCACTCACCCACCTGCTTGCCAAGAATCTTGATAACCAGCACCACCAGAACCAGAGATACCATAATCCACACGAGGCAGCAATTCTTTAAACCGCTCAACAGTAGGCACATATCCTCGAGCACCATGCCCTTTAACTTCACCACGCACATCTTTATTTCTGGAATACCCTGGCCGTTGGTGAGAGTCTTGCCTGTATCTTGTTGAAGACTCTTCCATCCCTTACTCTGCATACTGGCTACCAGCACGATGTTGCTCCATGACAGGAAGTGTCGGCTGAGGACACGCATGACTAAACCGCATTCCAGCTTTAAGGCATCATCACTGGGCTTCTACGGTACAACAGGCAACCGCTGAGGAGAGCCAAATGCAATAGAATGGTCTAAAACACGCGCTGACTTGAACCAACTTCGCGGGTAGACTGTATGCCTTTTCCACTCACTTCCACCGGCCCATCTTTATCTTGAACAAGCAGCGAACATCTGTTCTGTTGGTGTTCTTCACCGGAGTACTGTCTTGATGAGGCATGAAGCATAGCCATGTTATTGTCGCTTATCACACCTTGTCCCACAGCATGACGACCCATGGTCACAAGTTCACTCTTAGCAGAGGAACTCCAAACATATTTTTATCATGCTGGCTCCGAGGAGTCACTTTCGCTTCTGGAATCATCACAATCTTCAACTTGTACATAATATCTTTCAACTCCAGTAGAGGCCACTCCTGGCATGGTAGCATCAACAGGTGGCCTCTGCTCATCATCCATGGAAGAAGGGGATGGCTGCACCCGGAACCAAGACGACACGTTCCCCCATATGGCACTAAGATTCTCTATCTTCACTGTACTTCTCTTTTGGACACCGCATCAGCACAGAAGATTCACCTTCTCTTCACGTCACTGCTGTTGCTGCTCCAGATCCGTCCTCCGCTCATGGCACCAGTGTAGAAGATCCGCCTTCTCCCCAACATCACCGCTGTTACTGCTCCAGATCCTTCTTTCAGTCACGGCACCAGTGTAGAAGATCCACCTTCTCCCCATGTCACCGCTGTTGCTGCTCCAGATCCTTCTTTCGGTTATGGCACCAGTGTAGATGATCCGGCTGCTCTCCATGTCACTGCTGTTGCTGCTAAAGATCCTTATTTTGGTCACGGCACCAGTGTGGAGAATCCCCTTTATATATGAGTGCCGTGAGTACGTACCTGTAAGAGTAAATGAATTAAGAGATCAATACAAATTTTACTTGTTATTTTTATTCACAACAACTATTCTTAAAATGAATGTCATGAATCACTAAAAAGTTCTGTTTAGTGATATTCAAACAGAATAATGTCTGTGGCGGTGATCTTTTCTGGGTTTGCTCCTGTAGTGGCAGAGTACTTCCTGTGCGGACACCTTCGGTTCTCAACCTGTACGATTGCCAACTTTTCTGTAGTCTCCACTCTTATCTGCAGGGCTCCAACAATTCCCGAGGCTTACAAACCTTTGCTCGGGCTGGGGCTTACAAACATTGGCCCAGGCTGAGGCTTACAAACCTTTGCTCAGTATCTGCTTCTTAATCTTCCCGAGGCTTCCAAACCTTCGCTCCGCCTAGGGCTTTCAAACCTTTGCCCAGGCTGAGGCTTACTTTGCTCAGTCTTGGCTTTTAATTTCCTGTGGCTTACAAACCTTTGCACAGTGTCTGAATCTTATTCTTCCCAGGGCTTACAAATCTTTACTCAGTCTGGGCTTACTAATCTTCACCCGGATGCGGCTTTCAAACCTTCGCCCACAAGGAGAGGCTGAGGTGTGTGCGTGTGTTAAGATTATCTGAGTCCTCATTGCTGCTGTGAAGTTGACTTTTTATATCCAAACATGATCGTCATAATATCAAGTGTTTAAGTTAGCCTAAGTTAGCCTACAGTCATCATTTAAGTAAATGTGGCACTCCAATCAATATGTTTAGATCATGGCCAGTTGGTGTATCTTGATCATTTAATTCAAAATCTTCAAATATGTTTTATCAAGTAGTTTGATTCATTAAATCATGAAATGCACAGATAAACTAAGAAACAAAACTTTACATAAACACAATAAGCCAGCCAGAGTCAACTCGTATTTACTGCTGACAGAACTCAATGTTGTGACAATCCCATGCTGTGACGATCGAGGATCGTCACATCCTCAATGTGGGTTGGTGTACGCTTCAGAGGCTCATAATATGATTTAGGATGGTCTGTATAATTGGAAAATGGAAGTGGAACTCTTTTCAACTCAGGTCCAACCCTTCCATGTTATAATATAATGAATAAATCGATTGATAAATTTCCTTTACTATGTATGTACTCGTTTGAATTAGTTCACCATTCCATTCAATTATTTATAAAGGGGCAGGGGCATCTATTTTGTCCCTGAAATTAGAGGTGCTAACTTTTTTGTTCCTGGAGAAAATGGGGGGTCATCTATTGTGTCCTGGGTGAAAACACAAAATCCTCATCTGCTCATAAAGAATGAATGCTTCCTATAACATGAAGAGATGGCTGATGTCTAAGCGAGCAACCGTCATTAATTGTACATGGGCGGTCATTAACGAGATATGAAAATGAACGTCCTCCTTACTCTCTACGTTGAAATTGAATGCTCTCCCCATGTGAACATTGAGAAGCTGAACGCCCCCCCCTCCACTGTCATACCTACATAAATATGAACATGTGACGTTCGTATAAAATTTGATATTGGACAGATTAGATTCCCTGAAAACTGTTTAAAATGTATTGCAATGCAAATGCTCAATGAATACATATTTAGCAATCTATTTGACTTGTTGACAATACATTACTGTTAAAACCAAAACCATGCATATTGCAGGAATGCATCAATTCGTGACAAAAGTATGTAAAATAATACCTTTTCAGTTTGAGAATTGAGTGCTCTCCCTCCCTCTTTGAATTAAAATTGAGCGCTTTCCCTTCTGTAACTAAAGAAAATTGAGCGCCCTCCCTCACCAAATGACCATCCCCACCCCCTTGTACAATCAGTGATGGTAGCTCCCTAAATGACATCACACAGTTCTCTCATTTTAGCGTGTAAACATATGGTTATATGTTGAAAACATAATTTCTAACCCGACTATCAAACCAATCTGCAACTTTGTGAACACGTAGCTTGTAACACGGGAAGTAGATATTTGATTTTAAAATTTCCTTTTGTTGTATCATAGAATATTATTATTTCAATGATAGTATAGTGCTCGTTTTATGCTTAGAATTCAAACTAGAATTTGCTAGTGATCCTCGGTGGTTCAGTGGTTAGAGCGTCCGACTAACAAACGTGATTTGCCCCAAAGGATTTGCTGCTTTGTGTGTTCACGGCCCGCCCATGGTAAAGCTTGTGTTGCCAAACTGTTACATCGTACGTCTGCCACTGCATTACCGATCTCCACAAAGTGTGTCACCACAGTACATACTACGCTGTACCTACTACATATGTTGCTGGTCCTCGCGATTGTTGGTTCAGTGGTAAGCGCATATGACTAACAAACAGGATTTGCCTGCGTTGTGAGTTCGCTGCCCATCTACGGCAGAATTTGTGTCGCCAGACGGTTACGTCATACATCGGCCACTGCACTGCCAATCTCGAGTATATCATACAATCATACAAGATACAGTGGTGACACCAAGCCCGAGGTTCGGAAGCCTCGTTAAAAGGTGTGTCCCATGTAGAAGAGTGCCACCCCTCTGTCTGCAAAAGAACTCAACTAGCTTGAAAACCTTGTTAAACGGCATGTCCCGTGTAGAGGAGAGCCACCCCTCCGCAGGCTAAAGAACTCACCTAGTTTGAAAACGATAGCCAGTGTGATTCTTTCATACCCGCAAGGCTCAGTTGGTTACCCCGGGTTGGTTACCTAACTCAAGTTACCCAACCAACCGCCTCTGGAGGTTCACGTACCAACACCATGTGGCCTCCCTCTGCTATAACCATCATCAAGTTGATGACAACAGAATATCCACATAAACAAGCAAGCAAGCAAACAAACAAACAAACAAACAAACAAACGAACAACAAACAGGGCGTTTCTGTTAAACATCCATTGGAAGTATGTGAAATCAAGTAAGTGCAGGTCTATACAAAAGTCTTGTTAAATAGTGAACAACATGTGGTTTCATTTTTGTTTCTTGTTTCTTTGCAGTTGTTCAGATTTATAATAAAATAACAAACTATGAAATTAAAATTTATATATTTCACGCACAGTATAGGCGCCTTGTCAATTTCTAATGCAATGAATACTCCATAATAAGTGGCATGTGCAGGTCAAATGAAATCATTGTCCCGTTACGTATTTTGAACTTGTTCTAACTTTATTTTCGATTTTTGCGATTGTTCGACCTTCACAATTGCTGGTCTGTGCTCACTTACTTTCTCCAAAAAAAATATTTGATGATAAAATAAACATTTCAGTAATATATCAACTTTAGTTCACAGGTATACTAAACTAATTAAGTTTATTATTGTAAAGCAGTTTCGACTCAAATACTAGGACGAAAAATAATCTAGGAACGATGGCTTTGGAACAGGCTATCGACACGAAAAGAAATGGACTACACGTCATGCATTTACAAATATGAAATGTAGACTATAGTTCGCGTCCCGTCAAAGGCAGACTGGCTGTCGCCAAACAGTATTCGTTAACATACATTGAATATACAATCTCAATCATTGATAGAGTTCTGTATCATATGTCCATACGTTCGTTGATACGAAGCATATGTGCGAGGGTGCGAGCTGAATTTGCTTCATTGAGGGTAGAAATGGCCAGTTAAAATGCCCCCTCCCGTAGTATTACTAGTAATTAAAGATAAATTGACCATTTTGACAACTTACTTTTGATTGAAAAATCTGCTGAACTTCTAAGAGCACCTCACACCCATCCTGTATATTTTTGTACTATAAACCATCGTAGCACAACTTTTAATGAACCAACAATAGCGTTTAAGGTGTCAAAAGGAAGCTACTTACTTTTATTTTCGAAAGAGAAACACAATTTGTATGGTTCATTAAAATTACATGATCTATGATGCATTTTATCATTAAATAACGTGTGCACACACATCCCGTAGGTGGCGATAATATGCGATTTGAACATGTTTATTTATATTAAATTTTACTAGAAATTTTCTTTTTACACTTTGGCACCGGGAAAACTATTGTGTTCAAAGTAGTAATATTCTTTGGTATTTGTTTGCATGCTAAATATTTTTTTAAAAAAACATACAGGATGGGTGTGACCTACGGTATGGGTGTGCACTGCTCTATTTGATTGGTGGGATACATTATATACACTCTTACAATGAAAAATACCAAATGTAACTTGAGCATTCATTAATATATAACGATAAGACAAAGCCTTGAAATAAGAGACCGCTCACGTATAGCATATAGGCTTTTTGCGTCATGACATTACCATGGCGGATCAGCCTGGCAAACCATGACAGATCAGCCTGGCTAATCATGACGGAACAGCTTGCAAAATGTGGACTGTTTCTTGATGATGAAACGTTCTCGTGATGGAAAAGCCGACTTCATTCAAAATGGCGGCCTCCTGTTTTCCTAACATATTTGAAAATCTAAAAGAAATTGGACAATTTCATGGTGATACAAAATGTATTGGGTAATGTTATGTAGGAGTAGGATACGATGAAAGTTCGTATTGGTAGTCATTTTGATGGTATCATTTGCACATCATTTGCACACATAGGTGAGAAAAACGATCGTAAATAATGAAAATTCAGAGACTTGTTTGGCAGCCATCTTTGAGTCATATTTTTGACGCAGATCCCTAGGTCATCTATAACAGGTACCTTGAGCGGTTGCTATTAATAAAGATTTACTGGGATATTAACTTGATCATCTCTTTGCAACACAGTTCTAGATGTACCATCGTCATTTTTGGCTATATACGCTATATTTATCTGTGATTTAATCCCCCTAATATTCGTGGATGTTTGTCAAAAAATTCAAACAATCAAAAGTCCCACTGCTGAAATATTCAGCAAACTTAAGTCCAATAGACATAACGCAATATTGATTTTTTGTAATCCTACAAAGCGTTGCCTTTACTTCCATGATGATCAGTCCGTTCTCCCACGGCTAAACACGATACATGGACTTGTAGTCGACTAGGGTCGGCATAGCGGTTATTTTACATTTCAACAGCCATATGCTCGTATATAGCGAGTGCAGAGATGCTACTCAGGGCTCGACACAGCCGCTATCCCGCTATCCCGGGGATAGTAGCTTTTGTGAAGGTATAGTAAAATTAAGAAGTTGGTAGGCTGCCGGTCTAGAATGATTTTAGGGGAATGATAACGGTCTAAAAGGCCAAATAATCAAGAAATTAGCAAACTTTTCAATGTCCTCCATTGTTTATACTTACTCTGCATGCGAAAAATTTTCGCAGACCCTTCATGAAATGATAACGTACCGTGCAGTATCCAAATAAAATGCGTTTCGTACAAAACAGGGCGCTAGCAGCACTTGTTCGCTGCACTTTTTGCTGAAACACAAGAAAATTTGCTCCATAAACACAAGCAAACCGCTAATAGGTCAATGATATAGCACCCGGGGTACAAGGAAAACACTTGCTATTGCACCTGTACTTTAGTCTACTTCCAGAAAAATTCACCTTTTACAATTCACATCCCAAATTTTGCTAATTTTTTCACCTTTATAGAACGCGATATATAGTAGAGTACTGTCATGGTAGTGTGTAGCATCAACATTTGTATTTGAGAAGGAGTCTGTTGACTTGGAACATGTCTAATAAATATATATAAAGAATTTTTTTTTTTATCATTTGGAATAGCTAACAGGAAGAAAATGAAAGAGACAAACTAACATGAATCCATATGCTGTCTACCAAGTTACTAGAATACTTTAAACTTTAATAGTATTTTATATCTAAATTCATTCAGTATTAAAAACATTTTCCATTCTCCAAAATATGATACACTGCATTTCACCTGAAAATATACAACTCACAACAACAATGAACTGAAACAGAAAATTTCCCTGAAAAATCTTCACTTCACAGTAAATGTTAGAATGTTGTTTTTTGATAACGTTTGTGAATGTCTTTTTGCACACTGTAGTATTGGTTTCATGTTTCTTTAAGTAAAAGTAAAACATTTAAAAAAACTATATTTCATAAAGGATAAATAAAATTACAGATTGATAGAGGGCCAACACTGTCCTACAAATGTACATTCATAAGGTTGAGCTAGTAATACAGGCGCGGCAGAGCCTGCCAGAGACGGTTCCTTATTAGGGGACTCGACTCCCATATGCATGTTACGATTTTCCGCCGCCATCTTTTTTCTGCCAAACAAATGATTTTTATCTCTTTGTCATTGATTAATTTATTTTTGGGGTCTCCAGAAGAGCGGGTTTCTCTGCAATTACTTACCGTCATCAAAGACATTTCTTATTTTCGTCTGTCATTTTGAAATAATATACCCGACGAGGTGCCAATTAAGTGAACTAAGCAAGTTGATTTTATCTACCAATTACATAATCGACCCGTGACGTAAAGGGTCTAGTACTTATATTAGAAGCACTATTCAGGGCGACTAGCGTATAGCACAATGCGTTCGACGTATACTTTGACATGTCTACCCTTCAATAATGACGTTGATGAAAAAGAACAAAACAAAAACATTGATGGGTTTAAATAAAGTTTACACTTGAGGATCTCCATAACAGGGAGTTTCTGTGTAATTACTTACCGTCATCAATAATATTTGTCATATTCTCCTTTTATTTTGACATAAAATACTAAAAATGTTGCCAATTCTATTTCACAAAAAGACATGTTTGTTTTAGACTCGACCAGCCAGCCTCACTTTGACGGGGCCATGTGGTGGCTTCATCAAGTGAGACTGGATTCAAACAGTGTTAATGTTTGTCTGTTTATATACCAGAAAGTTGGTATAGCAGCTGATTGGCCGACTGTATCATGTGACATAGTTCAGAGGTCATTTTAGTGCCTACAACATATAAAACGCACAACATTGGTTATCTACGTTCAAAACAACATGTAAGACGTTCAGAGAAGTGCGGCCCACGTTACTGTTTGGAGGGTTGACGTTTAATGGACACGTTGAACGCTGCACGTTTTACGCTGGTCGTCCTGTATTCCCTGAAGCCAGCAGCCATTACCATTATTGTAAACAAGTTAGATATTTTACTGATGTTTTGAATTCCAGGCAATTTAGTATATACGTGTATTGTCCGTGCGTAAACAATGTGTCTAATGAAATAGATGGTAATCAAAATGGCATGGGATCATTTATAATACCTGGATATGGACTCCAATTGACGTTATTAAGTCGGGAAGATACGAATCGGTGGTCAATGTATCGAGCAAAGTCTGCAACGGTGTGCGACCAGACCAACGTACAGCTCGCGGAGCTCGCTGTACGTTGGTCTGTGTTGCGCGAGACTACGCTAATACACGAATACAATGAAAGAAATCCGCATTTTGTTTGGGGATATGATGTTTTCTTTTTTATATCTGATTGCTAATTGCATACATTTCATAGCAGAAATATTGAATAAATCTTAAAATCATAACATACAAATTAGTTTAATTGCATAGAGACTTACAGGCTACATCTAGGATAAAAATTGTTTTAATTCATAATGCAAACTACATGTACCATACTTCTGATTCACTTCAAGTCCCACACAGGCCATTTTCCCGTGAGAAGGTGGTCATATGTCTATCTATAACGTTTGGTCCATGATACCTTGCTGTGACAAGATGCACACATATACATATTGAGGACGGGTGAAATTGACAAAAATCAAATATTATAAAAAGGGATGAGGGCTCTCTCCCCTGGTTGGTAACTAGATTTCCGGTGCTTGTCTTAGTCACTGCTTATTCATATACAAAGTCATACATTTTGTAATAAATATACCGCAAATTTATTTTATTTTTCCTAATCTCTAGAGTATAAACATGCTGCGCCTGTCTTAGGCATTGCCTATTCATATTAACAATAAACATGTAATAAATGATTCTTTGAAAGCAGTGGCTAAATCGCAGTTGACGCACCACACCGTAACCTGGGGTTATGGATAATGCCCTGGGGTGCCGTGAAATGCACACCCTGGCATGTCGTGATGCCCCTGTTTCCCCGTGATATCTCTGTATACTTGGTGACATAACAGCTTTTTACACGATCTCCGTATTTTAGGCACTATTATAAACACAAAATTGTACTCTATACACCCAAACGCAGTTTTGCGTTCATTTTACGGTGATTTTGACTGTTCTGGTGCAATTTTAATGATACAAAGGACATACCAATCATCATGGCATGGCGGGGTATTGATGTTTGAAAAAAATTTAATTACCTCAAAAATGAATCTTTTATTATTTTCACGGGCCGGGGTATCACAGTAGTCCGGGTTACGGCGTGGTGCATCAGATGTAATTTGACACCTTTTGGCAGCAAAAGTCGCCTAGCTCTCAGATTGCTGACGAGTTGTAAAAATTCATTTGAATTAAGCATGTCAAAACTAACCTACACCTAATCTGATAAGTTTGTATTTTTTGTTAGAAGGAGAATGGAAAGGAGAATATCGCATATAGAAAGTGCTGGAGTTAACAATTTGCCTGCTTGGGCTACAAAGACTTACAAAAAATTGCCCGGCTTGCCATATGATACATGGACGGAGTCAGAAGACAGAAATCTGATGAGAGCGTGTAAGACTCCTCCTGGCCAGCGCTTTCAAGTATGCCCACATCCAGATTGTGAGCTGCATACAAGTCACTCTGACTTCAATTACAAATTGCTTGGCTACCGTTTGGATAAGATTCGTGATCATTGGAGAATCTGTCACATGTCACCTGAAAGCGCTCTGAAACTGGAATGTTTTTTTCCTGTTGGTCCTAAAAAGAAAAAATGTGGTTTGCGCTTTGTGTGGAAGGCTGATTTTTGTGAACACATAAAAGACACTCACAATGATCAAACGCAAATACACGTGGATTGGAAAAGAAATCTGATGGGTCTGGTTGATACATGGGCAAAATTGCCTTTGGTACGATGGCATGAACAAGCACCAGAATCACGTGTTATCATGATCTCTCAACACAGTTGGTCATTGCCAACCCAGAATGTAACTACCTTCACTAAGGAGGAAGTTGAGAAGTGTCTGACTGGGAAGGCAGCAGCTGATCCGGACTGGAAGTTGCCAGAGGATGCATTTACGCAGCAAGAGCAGCAAAATACGGTGAGAATCATGATCACATCCTGGATGAGCTTTAATTTCATTTTTGATTTTTTGTGTAAAATTGATGAGACAAATTGAATAAAATGAAAGTGGAAATTACAATAGTGTGGCTTTTTATTTATATCTAGAGGGGTTTTGTCACATAACATATTATAATTTTTACATTTATGTATAATGATTCAATGAGCCATGAAATGCGTCATCAGTCATATTATTATTTTTTTTATATCAATTGTTTATTTTCAAAACCATATGAACTGGCTACAAATACGCGTATTTTTGCTTGTGCTAAATGAAGTATGGCTGTGCCCGTCAATTGATGTATATAATTTGGAAATCCAGCTCATAACAGGATTTGTAGTGGTTTAAACATTTTTGGCTGTAATGGCACATATAGTACGGTTAAGAACAACAGAATGAACTGGTCAAATGTCTAAATACCAGCTGCTAAATACTAATAAATCATGATATAATTAGTGTGTGTGTGAGCAATCAGAAAATATCTCACTGAATATTCACTTATTTAGCTACCTATTGGAACCTGCCATTTTGTCTTTGGCAAGACGTTCGCTCTTTTCTCAAGAGCTTCGTCGGGCCTAATGAAACAATCATTTTATATTCTGTGATCTCACTGAATGTGGAGTTTGACAGAACTCCTTCTGTGTGCTATCTCGCTCACGCCTCCATGAGGTGAGAGATTTTCTGGTCTCTCACCCTGTTATAATATTATAGGCCTTTTCCTATCTTTATTTATCATTTTTAGTGTAAAAGTTGGTAGTGTCGGATATTAATTTTTTCGCTCCGCCGTAAAGCCAATCAAAATCGAGTATTTTCAGCAAACATGGGAGAATTTTTTAAAATGAACACTTCATTAAAGCAGACCAGTTCATGGCTAAGTTGATTATATCTTTATATGTGTAATATAACATTAGGATATATTTGGTCACCAAGCTGGGTATTGGGCGCTGGTCTGAAATGTTCAGGTATGACCTGTGCAATTGAAGCAAGCTGATTAGGGTTTTTTAAAGTGTCAAATGCCATCTTGGTTTTTTCTGATGGGAGTTTGTTTATCCTGGATTTGATAGCGTTAGTTATCATTTTATAATTCTAAGCATGATATTAAGCAAATATTTACACTTAAGCTTTCAACAGCTTCTGCTGTCTTGGTTGCAGTTCTCTGCATGAGTTGAAAGTACCAGCAGGGTCTTTGGATTTTGCAATACATATCAACCACCAAGATTTTACAGCTTACCTAAAGTATCACCAACATGCCTATGAGACCTATAATCAACGCTATTAGTACAATATCTTTCGAATGTGCCTAATATCTGAGTTCTGTACTCTCACGATTGGTAGGGCAGAGTAGACATCGCGTGAAAAACTGAGGCATTTTCTGAAGAAGTCTGATCATATTTGTTAGACCCGAACAAGGAAATCAGGTCCTTTGTTGTGAGTGCGCTTTTCACCAATGTGCCAGTCGAAAAAGTGCTAGAGGCAGTTGAGGAGAGATTGGCATTGGATGTCTCCTTGTCTAACCGCACCACACTTTGCCCCAAAGAAGTTACACGATTGTTCCGTTTCTGTCGCCGATCACATGCAATTTGTATATGGAGGAGTGTGAGAGAAAGATCCTAGAATCCACGCTACATCCGCCTAGATTTTGTAAAAGATATGTGGACAACACTGCGGGGATTCAGAAGAGGGAGTTTTCTGCCGAAATTCAAAAATGTCTGAATTCAGTGGATGAGTGTATTAAGTGGACCACAGAGTGTATTATAGTGAATAGGGGAAGAGCTTTTCCTTTTCTCAATATGCTGATTGCTGTTAACAATGACTGGTCACTTGGGCTACAAGTGAATAGAAAATATACACATACTGACCAGTATCTTTATTACTGTAGCAACCACCCAACGGAGCATGAACCTGGTGTAGTTCGTATTTATTAAATCACAAATTCGAGTGTGTAGTCATTGATGTGATCGAATAAGAAGATGAGAAGTATGTTGAAAAAGTACTTGGCTTCAATGGATATCCCAGAAATGTGTTGACAAACAGGAAACCTAATGAAAGAGCTATGGCGCACGATCATTGTATGCAGTTGGATCGCCCCAAAAGATCTCCAGGTGTAATACCATACATTAGAGGAGTGTCTGAACATATCAGGAGAATAATGTACCTCTGCAGTGTGGAAATGTTTTTCAAACCTGGAAGCACGCTGAGACAGTTACTGGTTAAGAGACCAAAAGTCCCTTTAGAGAAAGAACGTGTCATTAGTCCTGTGGACCAGATTAAGTGTGAAGCTTGTGATGCACATGTATGAGTGCATTTGTAAACAGTATTATTTCCAGTATGGAATATACTCATGGCACTAAAATAAAGTGGTGAAATAATTAGCACCTAAAATGTGTAAACAGTTTATTACATTACACAATGGCTTAAAATTTGTGACAAATTCAATTAACCGACTAGTCATTTTGTAACCGACTATCAGCCAAAACCTACGCGATGTTGTTTAATTGACTAACCGTCCGACCTCTAATTTCATGTTTAGAACTATAAATGATAACTTTGTCTATCTCTTGATTTGTTAGTTACTACTCAACCCCACCTTTTTTATTACTTGGCAAGTTGCATGCTGGCGTTTCAACTTTTATTATCACATTTAATAGTGCTATGATGTCACTTTTTTCACAACCAGTTCTTCAAAACTAGTGTCAGGGCTGATATGCAAGAAAGCAATGAAATCTTCTACGTCTGATAATTGTTTTTCTCCTTCAGGCGGATATGAATTTCCAACAACAGCGCCAACAAGAGGGCAGCTATCAGCAATTTGCCACAGCACAAAATACGAGTGGAAAAGTTGGTCAGGTACTCAATGTCTAATGCCATCATAAACTACAGATTTATTACTATCATCATCACTCATTGATTTAAAGGTCCAAAATAATTGACATAACAAATGGAGAGCAATATGTCCGTTCTTGCGATCAGTGAGCTCATTTATTAGACTTTGAAGTTAAATGTCACTATGTGACTCATCCTGTTTCATCCTTGTGAACAAGGTAGAGTAAAAACCCCATTCTATCATTCCGTACAAAAATCTCCGCCAATAACAGTGTTCAATCTAGGCTGCGACATTGCGCCTTTGGCCGCTTAACATAGCAAAAGGCGCAATCCCAATCATACCATGGGCCCGTCGGGCGCACTATGAATAATTTGCCAAATTTTTGTAACATTTTTAATAAGATATTCGCCAAAGAAAACGAGTTTGCCGTCACGTCTGCATTAGTTTCATGGGCGCGGCCATATTTGTTTACATTCAGAGCGCCACCTACCGGCGATCCTCTGAAATAATTTCAACTAGTTCACGGCGGTAGCGCGAGAAAAATGTGTCTGCACGCTGCTTGTTTGCATTGTGATAAAAGCATCTTGCGCTGTAAATGGCTACCATAACATGATAAGGAAACAGATGTCAATGTGTTGAAATTTCTTGTTATATGCTTAAGATATTAAAGTAACATTAAAATGAATTATGTGCGATCATTCCTATTGAGGTTTTACATAAAGTTATCTACTTTTAATCCCGATGACACTGCTTCTAAATGCCATTTGACGGACTTATATGATGATGAAACCTCGGAGGATGAAAACTGTGACAAGATCTAACATGGGTTAAATAAAAAATGCTTGTCTACTCCAATTATGAAAAAATACCAAGAAATATAGTAATAATTTTATCAATTCTTGTCGGATTTCGGTATTACCCTCAGACACCCATGTCATAATGCAGTAAGCATCCTGTCTACTTTTTGGGTTGTTGTTTTACTTGGGCCCCCTCATTTTTAAAATGGCCCTCTCTTTGATGGTCAATGGGCCCGTAGGGCCCCCTCCAGTGCAAAGCTAGATTGAACACTGCAATAACCCACGCTGATTGGTCAATCAGCGTGCTCAATTATGCGATGGAATGAACGCTCCAGAGCGCGGAGACCACTACTACGGCGCTAGTCTAAACTCCTCACATTATCAATACAGCAGCTGATGTCGCAAGGCGTGTCCCGTGTAGCGGAGGTCAAAAGTTTAGACTAGCGCCGTAGTAGTGGTCACCGCGCGCTCTTTTTTGGCAAAATTGACTTGCAATGAGAATGTTATAATATGATTTATTTTAAAATAAAATGGATTTTAGTCATGATAGAATGGTGATTGATCACTCGATTATCGTGTCAATCGCAAAATTGAGCATGCTGACGTCTGATTTACCCGAACGAAGTGAGGGTAAATCAGACGTCAGCATGCTCAATTTTGCGATTGACACTCCAATCTCGTGGTCAATTCCTACATTCATCTAGTGAAGGCAGGTCAACAGGTTCAGGATTAGGTGGATAAGTGCTTCTTGTCAGCAGAACAAGCAGCACTCGAATATCTATTCATCCTCCAAAATTTAAAAATGTACTCGTCCTGCTCAGTAAAAGGGGTCAAGATATCATATAAAGCCTCCTGATCCTTGTTACACAAGTTCAAAGGGTTGGGTCTCATAGCCTAACACAGGGACGGAATCAAAATCAATGACACAGCCAGTAACAGGCTAGGTTTCAAAATCCATGCATCGGATGTTATCTTAGACCAGTTGTCAATACACATAATGTGCTGACAGCAAGTTCAGAAGTGCACATTTTCAATCATGACTAAAAAATGGTAATGAATATCAAGATGTAGGAATGAAACGCTATTTTTTTGCCAGATCTACATTGCAATTTTGATTATTCGGCTTGGTTTACATAATAGTGAACACTTACATGAAAATGGCATTTTTCTAGTGTCTTTGAGAGACAAAGTCAGACATTTTGAACAAGTGAAAATTGGGGATTATATATCATGATTGGAACAGCAATGTTTATAGTTTTGATTTGCATACACATGGGTAGTCACATAATTGGTGATACATAAATGTGTATGCAAATCAAATATATAAACCGACTTGGCTCTTCCAATCATGGTGCCTAATCCCCAATTTTGACTTGTTCAAAATGTCTGACTCTCTCACAGACACTGGAAAAATGTCATTTTCATGTAAGTGTTCACTATTATGTAAACGAAGCCGAATAATCAAAATTGCAATGTAGATCTGGCAAAAAAATAGCGTTTCATTCCTATATTTTTTATTTTGATATTCATTACCATTTTTTAGTTATGATTGAAAATGTGCACTTCTGAACTTGCTGTCAGCACATTAGCAGTGCCTTCTGCCATAAAATTGTCAGGTGAATTTCGTTGCATGACAGGAGATTCTTGTACCTTGTCACTTATGGTCGCTGTTTGCGAGGCTTTTTGGAAAAAGACTTGTGGATGCTGTTCTTATTGCCTGTCTTCTTGATGGAGTATCATTGTCACCATTGTTGTAGCCATTGTTGTTGATTTTGCCATAATTCTCAAATGTGTAGCCACTACCTGACTTTGTAGCGCGCCTGTAATCGAAGAAGAAATGTCAGTCATGACAAGCTCAAATCTAGTATGTGTGACAAACATTAAGATAATGGTATTCGACACAACAGTTGTAGTCAACATACCCTCTACATCTCAGCCGACGTGCAATCTCAGCATCCTTTTGCAGGGTTCGGATACGCTTAGTCAGACCCCTGTAGAACAATTTCTCTTTTCCGACAATTCACCCCAATTGCATACCAAGACGTAGGGTACTAGTATCCTTGTGCATTCCAGATGTTGTCACATCTCCATTGATATAATCAAAATGTAGACGAGAACACTCAAATGTTCAAGTGAATGGCATCGTGAATTATCTTGGTATGGTCGAGTTTCTGTTTCTTGTGGCCGATTTCATCAAGTACTCTCAGTACCCAGGTCAGCTGTGCTGCTGATCTTCTGGACAGTGATAGTGAAGAAATCAATATGTCATTAGCAATCACTGTTCCAATCGATAGATTCTTCTTTAGACTCTCGTTCATTTTAGTTAGAGCAATGCTGGGCATGTTAAAAGGTCCAAAGTATTGTGCCAACCTCTTGTCTGCCTCCTGATCTGGCTCCAGCTGCAGGACAGGGTCGAGCAAATGAGCCCAACTTTCTGAGATGTTTTCTCAGGCATCAGTGGCCACTTTGGATATGGTGTTCAGGTCACAAAGGATTTCTTTCCTCCTGTTAGAGGGTATGGCTATGGCACCACCAAGCATGTCATTGAACCCAGCCAGAGACAACCTCGTCCCAGGCATTCGCACAGCCTTCACGGCCGAATCAGATTCCTCATCAAAATTGTCTTATACATCTTCGTTAGATGATTCTGACAATGATTGTACTGTAGACAAATCATCCCGCTTTCGTTTGCAGCGTGGGTCATGTGACAGCTACTTTGATTCCTGAGGCTTCTTAGACTTGCTTTCATCTTGGCTTGCCCATCTTTGATTTCCCCTCTCTCAAGGGTGCCACTTCTTGTGAGGCAACAGACTCCTCCGATTCAGACCCTGAAAGGGTCAAATATGAATACACTATCTGAGATGGACATTAAATATTTAAGATGCCGTTCAGTCTCTAACGTCCAAACTTAGCAGTCTAACCAAGAAGGCTCATATTCTGATGAGTACACTAAGTACACTCATATACAGCTATTTAACCCTATGCCTGCCAGACGTAAATTCGTTATAATACCCCTGGGTGCCAGACACGCATTTTGCGTGACGTGTTATTCACAGTGGGGGGCTTCAATTGTCAGAGTTGAAATATGATACTTAGTAGCTCTTGCGCTGTTCATCAGAATGTTTCCACAATTATGCTACACATTGATGAAACGGTCTAGTTTCTTATTTTCACCATTATAAATAAAGATACATACAGCATCAAGTTCAATTTTGACTATTTCGAGAGAACTCCGATTCATTTGACAGCTAGTGGACCAATTTTGAATGCCGTAAAATCGGTAGTTATCTTAATTGCAGAGATGTTTTATCCAGGATACACACGATAAACAACATAAACCATCCATATTTCATAAAAATATATTTTTACTTACAATATTACGGACCAAAAACGTATTCAAACAGTGATGTCTTTAAAATCGTGAGCTTTGACAGGTATCAGTCGAACTGCCGACAAAAAGATCATCCGTTTTGATAGAAATACTAGATCTCCGACGTCCACACTCATTGGGTAGTTTGTCAAACGGTTTATTTGTGATTCGGTATCCAAGATACAATAAGATGGGGCATGGATGACGAATAACATGATAATTCTTCTTCAAAATGTTTAACTTCGTCATAAAATGGCTGATCTTATAAAAAGCCGGTATTTCCAGAAAATCAGCCTTGCGCAGCGCGCGGCGCTGTTGTAGAATCGTAAAGAGCGATCTTGATAAAGGCTAATTGGGGTTTCTTTAGCAGTGTCAACGTGTTTTGTGGCCCTTGAACCTAAGAATACCGCGCTTTCAAGGCTCAAAATAGATATCAGTATATGATGTTGAAGAGTCTAGTTTCACATTTGTTTAAGGTCTCTATGAATAGCCGGTTTAACGAGGATTCCAGCAATGTATGACAAGCCATGGTTTTGCAAACACAAATAACAGTATTTCAGGGCTCAAAATTGCAGCAGATAATGCGTGTTTGGTGGGTAAATATTCGTTCACACTAATAGAATTAAAATATTAGCACTATGCTGCTTATTTCCGTCTAGAAATACATCGAAATGTCAAAGTAAAGTTGTTGTTGTTGACATACCAGAATTTGGGACTAGAACCACGAGTATTTACATACGAATATGGCAGTCAAATTCATACTGCCTTTTTATGAATATTTGGCACTTTAAAGGTTAAGAAAAAAAAGTCCAATAGATGGCAATAAAGAATTCGTAATAAAGGTATATATAGGTACGTTGGGATCTCTAAGTTTAGTTATAAGGGTTCCCAGTCCAGCAAAACTGAACTTATGGTGTCACTTTTCTCACAACCATTTCCTCAAGGATAGTGTCCGGCCTGAATTGCAAGAAAGCTATGATCTCTTCTACGTCTGATAATTGTTTTTCTCCTTCAGGCGGATATGAATTTCCAACAACAGCGCCAACAGCAGGGCAGCTATAAGCAATTTGCCACAGCACAAAATACGAGTGGAAACGTTTGTCAGGTACTTACTGTGTAATGCCATCATAAGCTACAGATTTATTACTATCATTCTGAAATGATTGACATAACATGAATGGGGAGCAATATATTCGTTCATGCGATTTCCCTCAAATGAATGAAATGTGATAGCCATGACATTTGTATTGTGGTTTTCAGCTATGTGGGGACCAGCTTCCTTCCAGGCCTGCAGCCAATGCTCACTACCAGTCCAAGGAGCACTGCGAGGTAAGACCACCAGTTCATCATTTTGATCTAATCCATATCAAATTTGGGAGGTCTTCTATATATCTATTTATGTCTGGATCATTCTCCGCTATCTGTAATATAATCAGAGCCAATCTTCAAAGCTTCTTAAGACTTATGGTATTGGAAATGACACAGAACAGAGTATTGAAATCAGTAGCAGTGTTGAATTATTATTGTCATTGATTTGCCAGGCTCAGGATTAGTCACTCGTCCGCTCGTATTGACGAGTAAAACCTTGTGTCGGACGAGCACTCTAATTATATCTACTCGTCCTTTTTACGAGTAGCAAATTCTCGTTGTTTTTACATAGAAATAACCAAATATTCGGTCATTAATAGCGCCAAACCTACCTTGCTTCATCAGCCAATTTGGCAATAACGAAACCGAGGCTTCAGCTAGACTAAGTAACCCGACGCAAAAGTACTTAAAATCAATACCGGTTTGCAGCGTTAGTCGTATTAGCAATGCTTGCTTTCAATATTGATCCACAAAAGTCGTCTGCTTGATAGCGTCCTTAGTAACAATGCGATGTTAAAATTTATATTTTACGAATTGAAGCTGCATTTCTCTTGATGATATAATTGAGTGTAATTATATTAGGTGATGATTACAAGACGGTAATGGAAATTGACCTGTATTGATTATTATTAGTTTGAAGATAATAAAGTTAATATGAACTGAAAGTGTTATGTTGTTTTTGTATAAAACTATTCAATTCCAATGAACATAGTTTATTTGGGTGTCGAGGGGATTTTTAGGAGGACGAGTAGATTTTTGGGAGGACGAGTAGATTTTTTAGTGTTACTCGTCCTCCTGACGAGTAGCAATTTCCCACCTAATCCTGACCCTGTTTGCTGTTTAAGTCGATAATTTTACTACCCAATTATGAATGCTACAAATTAAACAAGTGAAATTGATATGCAAATGATTTGATTTTTTTGTGTTGATAGATTATTGTGGTTGTTTTAGAAATATCTTATGACTGAAGATCAAATGGGTTTTGAGGCTTTCAAGGAGAAATATGGAAATTTGCCCTTCTGCAAAGTCGACGAAACTGGTAACTTGTCATTTGATTTTCATTTTGCGTTTGAATTCAATTTGATACACGCATAGACTCGGGTGGTGTCTATTTTTCTTCTATGCAGTGAAATGCATACCAGCATTTGGGTTTGAATACTGAAGTACGATAATTCTTTATATCTCAACTAACCAATTTAAATTATCATTAAACCAGAAATGATACTACCTGATCATTGTAGTTTGTTAATATCTAAATGAAACTTAATGCTTTTTTGTGATCTAAGAAATGGTAACATTTGATTTAGTAAGTAAGAAATTTAGAATAATACCACATCAAATGAAGATGCATTTCTTTTCTTTTAGGTACAGGAAGCGCCTACTCTGCTGAGGTAAGCTAAATTGTACTTTAGTGTCACATTTTGTGATTATCTTACATAATGTATATATCAATTAAACTTCGAACTCGGAGAATCTATTCTTTAGTTGAAATTTTGTAGAAACTTTGTGGATAAAATGTAACAAAGTAGCTGATTTTAAAAAGTAGTTTTCTTTTTATCCGTAGGATCCAGAGGACTTGCATTTGTTCAGAACATACATTGTGAAAAATGCCTTCTGTGATGTAAGTAGCATATTTTGTAACAAGATACATGTATTCAACTTATTGTGAATAAAATTTTTAGATTTTGACATGTAATTTGTCACAATTTTGTCACCAGAATTATTCACATTCTTGTTTTTGTGATTTTTAAAGCCGAGCTTTGCAGAAGACTCGAGCTTTTTAGTCGACGTCGGCGTTTCATTCTGTTCCCCCTTTACCGCCACTACATTACTATAAGCATATACATACGCGCTGAAATTAGTGCCCAATTTGAATTTATCATTGAAACTTAAGCAGCCGATATTCGCCGATGTTAATGAGCTGGGGAAACGCCAATTGCATTGTCGCCGATCAAATTAATACGCCACTACATATACACGCATTTGCATACAAATGGCGTGACCTTTAAATCTCCATAGAGTAATTTATTTGTGAAACGAATGGATTATCATAGTTACAATAACATATCCATCAAGAATTCACATGTCGGATAAAGTAGAAACCGATTATGAAGACATGGATGAAAGGATATTTTTCAAAGCACACGCATTGTTTACAAAATCGAAGTGGTTTGTGGCACCAGAATCCGGTCCATGTGTTTGTTCTTTTTTTCTGTCTATCCGGCATCCATGCAACAACTCCCGATTTTTATCGCATGTTGCAGTAATTTCACGCACATTTCATTCAAGAGAGACTTATAACAGCAAGCTCGGCTTTTTTAGGAGTCTCACTCCTTTGATTATAGATGTTCTAGGCCCACTCCTGCTCATATGATAAGAACAGGCTTGTAAATAGGTCATTGAATTTGAAACTAAATATTTACTTGTCTATTTTTAGATGTGCTATGTTGATGTGAAGGGCGGATTTCAAAACTGGAAGCTTCATATAGGCGGTCGTAAACATTCCACAGTAAGTTTTGGTTATTGTACGTTATTAAAAAAAATATACATGGGCTCCTGCTCCACCTCCCTCTGGATCTTCCTCTGTGATCTGTAAATTGGATTGAAAAACCTATAAGAATCATTAACATGATTAATTACATTTTTTTAATTAAATCTTGTATTTTTTCTTCAAAATCAAATTTGATGAATAGGTTTTTGAAGAAAATATTTTTATATGACTAAGGAATAAAGTAATTTATTATTTAGGTTTGGTAACAATTAAAGGTCAGTTTTTACTTTAAATTGATAGTATGAATTTTGTGTAATTTTGTCTTTTGAATTTTTTTTAGGGTTATGTGTATGAGATGAAAAACTGCAGTCATGAAGATTATCGGAACAAGTTTGGCTGCTTGCCAATTCCACCCAAAGAGAAAGTGAAAATCATCGCAGAAAGTAAATACAGTCATTACAAAAAAAAACCTCAAATAATAAATTCTAGTAGTTTTTGTACTTTTCATCACATTCTCCTTTTTTTCTGATTCGTAATGTAACCTGTTATTCCATAGTCAAAGTATTTCACCTGACCTTATGCGGATAAAAACTGAAGTGTTTGTATTCTTCCTCTATTCAATGTGTCTTATTATCTAGCATAAGCAATATGACAAACTGCATAAACAAAAATAATTTTCACCCTACAAAATAATAATAAACTACATCACAGAATGTAAGCTTCTATTGGGTTCCATTATATAAATATTTAGTTAATTATATAGCTACCTATTGGAACCTGTCATTTTGTCTCTGGGCCTGACGAAGCTCTTGCCTAAGACAAAATGACAGGTTCCAATAGGTAGCTTTATAATCAATTAAATAAACTACATGTTCACAGTTATTTTCACCCTTAAATAAAACCACACTTCAACTGTCATGACTAAAAACCACCAGTCTTCACTGTCAGTACCATGCATTGTCACCTTACAGAGGTGTCTCGGCGTGATGCACAGGTGGTGGACACGAAGGTGTACGGAGACTTCCAGACTGTGGACCCCAACGAGTACCCAAAACAGCCTCTCAAGTCGAGCCTCAAGAAGAAGTCCATCTTCACTCTCATTGGCACCAATGGTGAGCTACATGCACTAGTCAGAGATACAGACAATGCCACTGATTGTTGCATATCTGATAAGTGATTTCGTAAATTGCGAGTGATGTCACGAGGTCAGAGATCAACGGTGATAAGATGTGTAATGCGCATGATTGATCGATACAGTATATAGTAAAACTCAGTGACAAAAATGCTTGAATAACTTTGTTAAAAATATATAAATAAATGAATAAATTTATGAAATGGCTCATTGATATTGTGTCAGTAAGATTTTTTATTCATATTTTATACCTTTGATTTTAAAAAATCGGAACAGTCACTATGGAATTGGTCCAAGGCAATGTGATGTTTATCGCAAGTGAAAATGCATCTCTTTTTTTTAGACGATGATGGAGGCGAGAACTCAAACGGGGCTAACAATACCAGTTTTGGAGCAGACTACAACCAGGATTCACAGTCAAGTTTCGAATCCAGGCCCAATCAGCGCGGCAACTCCATTCCAGGATTTAATGAGTCTGCTGGGTCATCTGACTTGGAGGGAGCTTACATTTATGGCAAGAACAAGGGTCTTGACCAGACCAGCGAGTTAGGTGGTTATGACCGTCGTGAACCGGTGTCTTCAGCAGGCTTCGACAGGAGGCCACCAGTTTCTAGTTACAACACAGTGTCATCGCGTAGTGCTCCTAACAGGTAAAATGTTCTTGCAATGTATTGGTGACTGTGCAGTATGAATCATTTGTTAAATTGGAATCATTCAATAGTTTTCGAAATCCTGTTCAGATCTTTATTTTATCAATTACATTTTAGGATTGTCTATTGTCCTTTGAAAAATTTTCCTTTGAAAATTTTTTCATACTCACTGTGGACGATGATGAATATTAGGTCCCTGATGCATGAATAATGTCAAGTTTCATTTGATCAGAGCTGTTCCTAATGAACAGTGTTGATGTGTCATCTTAGATCAGAAGTGGGTAGATCATGAATGATAATGTATATATAAATTATTATCTATTTACCAGGGCTGGATATAATGATGTAGATAATTACTACACCAGCGCCAGTTCTGCGCCTACCACCTCGCTATCACAAATCCGCAACATAATGGCCTCCATTCCAGGACTAGATGCACCTGAGTCTAGGTCAGTAGCTCAGTAGAGTTAGTTGTAGTATTCCCTGTAAGGGATTTGATTGTGGAGGTGTCAACCAAACTGCACTCTCGACACCTCAGATGGTACGGACATGTGAAACGATCCTCATCTTGTATCAATTCTGTCATGGACATGGGAATCTAGTCGTTGGGTACAGGGCAGACCGAGGAAGACTTTGGTTGGAATGTGAAGTCTGACGTAAAGGACTGTAACCTACTTAACACAGACCCGCTAGATAGAGACGCGTGGAGAGCTGGTGTGAGATACAGCCGTCTGCTGCCTACACCAGTAACTGGGACACCCGCAGCAGTTGACAAATAAACCTTCAGATGTAGTCGTAATAGTAATAGTAGTGGTAGTAGTAGTGTTAGTGATGCAGGCATACTTGATGTTTGTACGTTAAATTTTGAAAACATATCTGATACATGTATATTATGTGAAACTTTCACAATTGTCGCTGGAGTGGCAAAATGTCAACACAGTTCAATACTTATGATCACCTAATTTGGATTATGATTGGATTATAGTCTACTCTCTAGTTCTATATTTGTAGCAGATCATGTTGTGGAGTAAGCTTAACACTTCAGCCAGTATAGCCATACGGTATCTGCTGTCAATCTGTTAACCCCCCGCACCTGGTGTCTTTCAGAACGTCGGCGTCTGTTGTGGATTACGGGCACCGTCCCACACCTTCTGACGACATCTGGGCGGAATCCGCACGCATCAATGAAATGTCACGGAAACGGCCACACCCTGTTGACCCTTATGATGATCTGTACGGGCAAGCACCACGCCGTGGCCCTGGTGACGACCGTGGTAGGGACGAACTGTTGGGGCTGCGAGAAGAGCTGCGCAATGCACTGTTGGAGCCTCTGCGAGGGAGAGCAAGAGACTTTGCTGACATGGACCAGAGACGAGGTCAGTTTCAAACATTCTATGCCATCGGGTGTTACTTAACAGTTGTGCTGTATCCTGTTCGTATGAATTTAGAATTTTTTTTCGATTAAGCAAGCATCATTCATTCTTCACTTTCATACTAGCCGACGACCCAAATATTTCTAGGCTACACCACCCTCTAAAAGTCTGTGGTGATTCTGGTAAAGGCGCCATATGGTAGACTAACACGACTTCAATGTTTAAGGCAAAGACCTATCTTTATCAAAATGCCGGATGATGAGTGACTGGAGTAGACATGCAAACTTCATTATTCTGATCAATGCATGCTTAAAATAGATACATTCACTTATTTTTCCGTGAGAGTGACAGCCACCTATGTTATATGCGCTAGACATTTTGCCTGAAGTAGCAAATGTTATATGTAATTGTAAATGGCCTTTAAAATGTACCGGAAATCAAAATGGACTTTAGTGATTCAAAAGTAAATTTAAAACACGAGTGCTGCTTTTCTGCGCAATTGGGAAGTCAAGAATTAAAAAGCTATTCATTTTTTTTAATGAAGCAGCAGCAAACTCACCTTTTGTCGCATAACTTCCTTTAACCAAAACGGATTTCTATAAAAGAACACCATTTTGTGCAGATTTGGCGATGCTAAATAAAATCCATGGCCAAATAACTCAACTGGCTGTATACATTGCAAAAGACTGAAGTGTTTGTGTATTTTTGGTAAACTTTACAGATTGCACTACTGTATGTGTCATAGTGTTACGTCATACGTATGTTACTGACGTATCTCATGTAATATTTTCTAAAAGCGTCAAAGTGCATAATGTCATATATCGCGTATGTTTTCACCCACAGGGTACAAGTTCACATGTTCTTAAAAAACTGCTACTTTTATGGTGGAAATAATAGAGAGACAGACTATCTGTAATAGAGAAGACAAGTTAATTATGTTGGTTTTTTTATCTCACGTTAGGGGGTCCATCCAATGCTCACGCTCTACCAGGTCTAGGACCGCCTGCAGGAGCAGGATTAGCCCCTCAGGAGGAAGAAGAGCTATGGCGTCGACAGGAGCGAATCCGTGCAGTCAAGGCTGAGAAGGAGCGACTCATGCTTGAACTGGAAGAGCAGAGGTCAGTTACTGTAACCTCTGTTTAGATTTCTCTTTGAAAGCAATGGACAATACATAGTCTATCTGACTGAGCGGGATGTTTTTGTGAAACATTGGTCAGGTGTTAAAGTAAAAACAGTGTACAGCGTATTTAGTCTTGTTTCCTTCTTTCAGAGGTTCTTTTTGTATTGTCTACAGTTTGGTGCTTTTCTATCTAATATGATAAATGTACATGTATATTAACGTGTTTTTTTCAATGTTTAACTTGCTGCTCACATCCCATGAGCTTTTGTAAATGTGAAGTTGTAAGAACAAGCATTGAATTTAATCACAACTATAGAACACCACATTTAAGTGGATTATATTAGATAATGCTGTACATCTAAACATGTGCTTTGATCCAGGGAACTGGCCGAGCGACAGAGGCTGATGGAACAATTGGAGGAGACCAAGAAACAGAACCTCGAGTACCAGAAACAGCGGCTCGCGGAGGCTGAAAAACAGAGGTAACGTGCTCTGCCGCCGTTTTTTTGTCGATTCGTTAAAACAAAACATCACTTTCCTTACCAATGCTAGGCAGTCAGTGTCATTAACAGTAGTAGAAATTGGCAACAATCAGTTCGAAAGGACTCATATTTTGAAACAATGGGTCCGAGGGTCAATACAATGAGTCCTGGCATAGCAAACCATATATACTTTATGGGTCCATGGGATGCACAATTTTTAAATTCTTTGCATCGCATTCAAAAAACAATGAGTCCTGGACTAATCTAGATTAATCACTGCATGATTGAGAAGCTGACTCGGCACACGCGCAATCACCAACCGTAAGATGAAATCGTAATGTACAGTAGAAGCTCTCTATTAGGACCACCTTTGGGACCAGGGCTAGGTGGCCTCAATAGAGAGGTGGTCTCTGTACAGAGGCTCATTCTGGTAGCTTTATGAAGGTTTGGGACCATGATAAGTGGTTTCATTATAGAGGTGGTCTTAATGGAGAGGTGGTCTAATTGGAGGTTTCACTGTAGGCTGGAGGAGGAGAAAGCACGCAAGGTGAAGGAGGAGAAGCAGCGCATGCAGGAGGAGCTGGCGCGCCTCAAGGAGCAGCAGCGACGGGAGGTGGACGAGCAGAAGCGCATCCTCGACGAGATCCGCGAGCGCAAGCAGCTGCTCGAGGACGAGACCGAGCTGGAGATGGCGCTTAAGTCGCTCGCCACGAAACAGGTGAGGATGGTGTGAGCGTGTTTTTTGTGGGTTTTTAGACTTACTGACTGACTAGGAGCACTTTCCGGTCTATCCTCATACTGTATTGTGGACTGGCCTCAGTGTGTGCTGTGATTTGGACATGCTTTTATTAGGGCATGTGGTTTATAATGTGAAAAACATGAATGTCCACGAAAAACCTGATTTTGATGATGAATGAATAATGACAAATGGCCTAAAATGCATTGATGTTTTTTATATTCGATGTATCATGCAGTATATAAGCACAAGACGTGTTGAGTTTATGTTACATCAGGGAATGACTTATGTTTGGAGGTCAAGTATGATGGGATGTACTGTATACGACCATCCAAACTCCCAGGGCGCTTAGATTGAAATTTTCTCAGAACAGGGGATGGGCGCTGACTTGGATGAGAAACTGAATTTTATTTTGTTTTAAAGAAGTTTTCATGTTATATTGAAGTTATTTATGGATCAATGATGTGTCAAAAAAAGATTAACACATGTTCATATATTCAATTTAGTCCAGATAAGAACGAAATCAGGTGAGAAATCGCATGTTGATATTATCATCTGGACGAAAATAGGGGTCCGAAAATAAGGGGAAAATTGAGTTCAGATTATAGCTATGTTTCTGTGAAAGGGGGGCGCTTATCAACAGTTCCAGAAGGAGGGAGGTGGGCGGTTCCATGGGGGGGGGTGCTTGGATAGTCGTATACTGTACTTCAAACGTGTATCTCTATGATCTTGACTCAAAATTTAGATTAATTATTACTTAAAATCATTGAAAGGTTTTATGTGTCTACAGGGAGAGAGAGAGCAGAGAGTGACAGAGAAAATGTTGGGACGACTGAAAAATCACCGTGAGAGAGTTATAGGAAATCAGGTAAGATCAAATGGACAGATACTTTGGTAGAAGTTATAAGTAGCATTCTGTTACCAGTATTTTTCAATGCTAGTCCTGCCAATGATGTATAGATATTTGCTTCTGAGTTTTGAATTAATTTTGTGGTATTTTGTACGCAAGCTCATGAATTTGTACATCATATAGATAATATGCCATAGTCACAAACAACTGCTTCATGGATTCAGCATTGAAGAAAAAACAGCATATTTATCCCTAATTATTTCATGTGAAATTTGTAGCTTTTTTCATATTGAAAATGGCTAAAAATTCTGTACCGTTCTAGTAAGGATGTGTTGTCAAAGCTACTGCTAACATTGATAGATTTGGTGCTAACAAATGAATGTGACGTTGTTTGTTCAGGACGAGTACCAACGTCTGCGTGATTTGCCGAATAAGGCAAGCGAGGCTGAGAATCAGCGACAGCAGCTGATAGAAGCTACAAACCTGCTGCGCGCTGACATGGAGAAAATGAAGGATGCCGCGCAGGAGATGCTCAAGGTTAGCAATGACAAAAATTTTGAAGTAGTCCAAATTGGCCAGAAGGGCCAGTATTTTAAAATCTTCACTGGCCCTTCTGATACATTACTGGCACTGCAAGCGCTGAAGGTGCAAAGCATTGCTTGGGAGTCCGGGGGTATTCCCCTCCCCCCTCCAGAAACTTCTTGAATTTATTTAAAAGATTTATGCAACTGTCAACTGTCACCATATCCTGTTGACATTGTGAAGGTAGACAAGATCAAGCTCTTTTTTAATGGGAGTGGGGTTTCTGCAAAAATCTAATGCAAAATTCCAGCTAATTTTATGGTTGCCAGTCGGGCCATCATCTGAGAAACATTACTGGCCCTTCTAAGGTTGTACTAGCCTCGGGCCGACGGGCCAGTGCCAAATTTTATCACTGGGTTAGTGACAATTATGTTGGGGCACGGTTAGGGATGGATGTGGAGATGGAATAATGAAGGATGCAATACTCTAGAATTCTAAATGCTTTGATTATCTAGATTATTTGTATTGATCACAACTCGTTGGCTTAAGTTCATCCCTGGCACTTTAAGAATTTCATATGGAGTCAATTTCTATTTACACGATACTTGAGTTAACAACGAAGAATAAGAGTAATAGTAGTATCAGCTGTGTTTTGAAAATATAAATAACTTATGTAATTGAGCGTATTACTTTTCAGGAAGCATTGAACCCACCATCTCTGGATATGTTTGGTGGAGAAGGTATGTGAATGAGTTCATAATTAGACATTATTTGAGACAGTAATATTCATTGTGAATTCTCATCAGACTCAACTTAGACAAGACATTATAGTTTTAATTCTGTTTCTCACAAATAATGGGCAAAATGGCTCCCAATTTAAGTTCTTGTGTTCTGACAAGGATACCGAATAAGCATAACAAATTAGAAAAGTGACAATATTTTTTTAGAAGATGAGGATTATGAGGAGAAAGAGATCTTAAAGGAAGACCAAACTCACATCGACATTTTTGACATCTGGCCTGACATGCGCGAGTCAACGCTCATCAAACATTTTGCGCGCTTCGGCACGGTCATCAGCTGCACCATAGATGCAAAGGAAGGCAAGGCCACTGTGGGCTACTCTTCAGAGGTAAGATCTACAGGCCGCCAGTGATAGTTGTCAAAGCAACTGAAACTGTGAAAGATATCATAATATTGTAATTTTCATCTTGTGTATTGAAAAATTAACATTACGAATATATAGATTTCAACACAATGATTAATTTAAAGAATATACAATTATTGCCATATTGGCTTAATAACATAGGCTGTTAGTGGAAGAGATGGGGAGTGTTGACTTGCAATGGTCGTGAGATGTTGTCTAGCAAGATAGCATAGCATAGTTAATGTATGGCCAAGTACAAAGTCGCCATCATCCTGAACATAATCGGCGTTAGAATTTAATTACAATGAAAATTACAAGCGAAGCTGACATAGATGCTTCCTTGGTTTATTTGTAAACTTGAGGTATGTTTTTTTAGGAAGAGGCGCAGAGGGTTATGAGAGAATCGACTACCACTATGGTGATCCGTAAAGGCTTCGCTCGACGCATTGCACAGTATGCCAAGATCAAAAAGAAAGTACGAATCCCTAAGAAAAAACTGCCCCCAAAGCAGCCCTCAGTGAAACCTGATGTTTCTGGATCAATGACTCAACCACAATACAATTCAGGTGAGAGGTTCTGCATTTGAAGAGATATTGAACCAAGTTCAGGTATTACGAATGATGATGTTCCAGTAAGTATGCCCTTTTGGTTAGTTCCAGTAAGTGCAATAGATGATTATAGACATTGCTACTTCTTTGATTTATCGGTAAGTGCAGAATAAGATAAACAGCTAAAAAAAAGAAACTGCATTTGAAATGTCAGTGTATGAATTGATCACCTACATGGTGAGGTGAGGCATACGTCTCTAAGCAATGAGTCATTTGACCAAGCTTCAGAACATCTGCCGTTATATTATTATGTTGTGATGATAGCTTGACAGGTTAGTGTGTCACGTGAATTTGAGTTCAACACTTACCAGGCATGTCAAGTATTCCGAAATTTTGGAATTCTTCCGAATTCTAACACTGATTTGGAACCTTCTGAGAGTATCATGTATATTCCGAATTTCAGGGGCAATTACCCATATTTTAGAAATACGAACGTTTATCAAATCTTCATGACATTTGCAAGGGCGTATTTGATGTAGATTTTTCTCTCAGTGGCAGCTTTAAATGGAGCATCTTCTGTATTATAAACCTTGCTATTTGTCAGCAATTACGGGGAATAATCAGTATTAGATCGTATTACATTATGCTTAACCGTTAACAATTTCAGAAATTTCTTCAAAATGTTCAATAATTATTGTAATTTGTATGGATTAACAGTATGTCAGTGTTTCTCAGTGATTAAAGAGGTGATGCAGGTAATCTATATAAGTTTTGAATTATATGTAAGGCTACAAATGTGTGATAATGCTCAAGTACACCAAGACATGTAATATACATGGCCATCAAAATGTACTATAACTCTTTAACTTTTCATGGCATGTTAAATTCGCAAATCCTCTCAAATTCGCAAATATAGTGAAATTAAAATGCAAATTATTCTCAGAGTACAGTAAAAGAGTTTGGTTACCATTTGGAAAGCGTCATTGGAGCTTGTGTTGATGAAGTGAAATGGTTAGTGCATTCATCAACACATAAACAACTTATCCCATGTGTACAATCAAAGCTGGTGTGTCTAAATCCACTACCAAGTACATGTTACGATGTACTTATTAACTTAACTAGGATTCCCTTAAAATTTCGCAAAACATATGTGGCATCCATACAGTTACGTGCATCCTGTGTAGGCTGGTGTAAAAGTATATTGGAACAATATCTTGAAGCCAATGATTGTTGACATTCGAATATTTTTTCAAATGGACATGGTTTAAGGTGTGTATCTATAAGAAACATTTTATAATTTTCAATCTATTTTTGCATAAAAAAGTATTGTGCAGTTATGCTGTAATGTGCTTCCTATTGAAAAATGCCTTCAAACAGCAATTTTTCTGATAAATGTCCATGGGCTTTTATATGTGAATACACAGAACTGTTAATGAAATAAAATGTAGGCTTTTTTTCCATCACAAGCTATTCTCAAGAAAACCCTCATTTCCTTTTCCTTAATAAGTTTGTTTAGTTTAGAGTGAATTGAAACAATGTAATGTTTTAGAAATGTAATGGTATTCTTTATCGTTAGATAGCCGGTTTGTCAAAATGTTCAATAAAATCATGAAATTCGGGTTTCAAATTGAATAACGTTTTTATATTTGGGCCAGTTAATGGTGGTGTTTTGTTTTGCAATATGCTTGATTGCAAAAAAAAACAAAAAACTATCTACTTTGTCATAGAGTGAGAAATTTTATTTGACCATATCATTATGTTATGCCAAGCTTATGTCCAGAGCAGTGAACAGCCACTAACCACGACTTGTCAGTAATGTCTCTCAAGATTTTTGGTTTAATAAACAAATAAGTGTGTATTTTTGGCCCGAGACCATTTTTCACTGGTCACGGGCCAGCTGCTAAATCGACCCCTGATCATGTGTGCCCATATTGACGTATACAAGATAATGTCTGGAATGGTAGCATATTTCTTAACAAAAGCAGCATTTGGCGTACAGCGTTTCGCGTGATTTTTTGGAAAGGCACGGTATTTGGTGTATTAGCGTCGGCTATTTCAAAACCCCAGGAAACTTTCATTAGCAGCCTCTGCTCTAAAACCTGTCCAGTGTGCTATACAATGATACATATACAGCATATTTTAATTCACAAGTAACAAAATCTAGCAAGTTTAAGTTATATGGTTACGTGTCAATGTTATCACCTCACGGTGGGGTGATCACGTGATGTATGACGCTGGGGTTTCCTTGAGAATTAGAAATATTTACATGTACACTACAGTACTGACGTTGTTAGAAGAACCCCCAAGCAAAAAATAAAGAATTATGTTAGGTTTGTCTCCCTTTTATAAAGATTTCTTCTGATGTTTAAGCTCAACTCTTTCTCTTGCTTCAGCAAGTTCTGAATTTTCTGTTTTTGTTTCGCCTGAAGTTACGTGGTTTCCCTTTTTTCTGCTTAAACTACGCATTTTACGGAGATTCCCTGTGATAAAAAGAACTCCATGCACAAGCTGGCCATTTTGCATTTAAAATGGATGTCTAAATATGATCCATACTTTTCATCCTTGCTGTCCCCAAAATGTCACAAAACACCCTAACAAATCAAAATTTTTATGTAAATATAAGTACAAAAGATAGAAGCCACCTGTGAGGAAGTCACAGAAATTATTCTGTTTTCTGTTTTTTTTCCTGTTCATTCCGTAAGTCGTAAGTTTCGCAGTTTCAGGGCTTTGTACAGTTCTAAGAAAACCTTCATGATCATAACTTTTTTACCAAATGTTTCGATTTATTCCCTTGTATTACACTGATTCCTCCAATTTCGTTGTCTTTGTGTCTGTCTGATGTAGTCAGTACTGACATATTAGAAAATTTCAGATTTTTTGCAATGCATTGAGTTGGATATGATTTTCTTTTTATATTTTAGTATATATTTGTGGGGAGCATAATGGAGCAGAGATATATTATCAGCTGCTCAAAATGTTTGTCGGATCACTCGAAAATGGCAATTTTTAATTAAATATGCTGACCAAGTTTTCTGATGTGTAACCGGTAAACATAATTCTGGAAGTCCCCAAACATACCTCACCACTCGAACCTGAAACCAGCATATATCCAAGAACCTGAAAGTAGCACATTGTAACAAAATTCTCCATACAGATGTGGAACATTTGTCTACTGTCTAAATTTATTTAAAGCTATTATATTCATTGCATTATACTATATTCTGCAGCAGAACCTACAAAATATTTTATACAAAAATAGTCAACACAGTAGGTTGCTGATTAAATTCCTGTAAGACAAAAAATTCACCTTGAAGTGTTATGAGCCAGATTTAATATTACCAATATATTGCAGGGCAAACATATAGAAACTGCTGCCCAATCACATAGCAATCATTGTTTTGAGACAAATTTATTGTTTAATGATTGGCCATACCTACAACCTACCGGTATCGGAATAAGCAGTCACTGTGTTTAATCAGGAAATTACTGTATGTATTTTTACAAAGAATTTATGTTTTCATGTCAAAGAAATATTTCATATATCTTGTTTTAGTTGTTGCCAAACAACATGGCACCAATCCCCCAACTGGGCTGAAACAGTGCACGATTTGTCACGCATTTGTGAAGAGGCTCGCCACACACAACAGAAAAACATCACAAGCCAAAGCAAAGTCTCTTTGTGTGCCCTAAATGTTATCATGCTGACTTTGTTTTTAACAAATGTGGGTTCAAAAAACACATAAATGGTCATGATGGAGACATCGACCTTCAGAAATGCTTCATGGAACTTGGCTCACAGAAATTGATGGACTTACTACTATGTAAACACTGTACTGACTACAAAACTTTTTCTGAAGCTCATTTAGATGATCATGTTCGACAAAGTCATAAAAAAATTTCTGAAGCTCATTTAGATGATGATGTTCGACAAAGTCATAGAAAACAAAGATGTAAATTCATCTCTTATGGTCCATTATTCAATAGCCATAACTATAATTGTCTAAATTTGCTAAGTTTTATTTGATTCAATGCAGTTTATGTGAAGAAACTTACTAATTCTGCAAAAGAAATGGTCAGACTTTGCCATTAGTTTACCATCTTTGTACACATGTTTTGATTGAAAAACAATTGAGAAATATATGTTTCTTTTTCTTGATTGAAAATCTTTTTATTCTTTGTATATTCACTTTATCTCGATCATATGATAATATCAGACTTGTTCTATTGTTACTTTCCTTGTTTAAATCTCCCCGGAAAGTCCGAGGGGGATTTTGCTTTTTGCTTTACTGTCTGTCTGTCTGTCTGTCCGTGCGTGCGTGCGTGCGTGCGTGCGTCCAAAATAAACAGGCTGATAACTCGAAGACTACTTGAGCTATTGATTTGCAAATTGAATATGTCTTGTTTGAGGAAAAAAGTACCTCTCAAAAATTTTGTTTGTACTTTGGCCTACTTTTGACAAACTTACGAGCGTTACGTAATAAACCTTGTTAACACTCTACAGGGAGAAGTATTTGACCTATGGTCACCAAACTTCATATTTAGCTTCGTTGTACTACTCTCCAGAGCTGATTAGATTTTGGTGTACTTTGGCCTTTTTTTGATGAAGTTACGATGTGTTTTAAAAACAAATTATTACATAATTGTGTTTATCTGTCTCCTGGGAACAGTTTATGACGTATCATCACCAAACTTGACATTTGGTATGTCTATATCACTATCCTCACATGATTTGATATTGGTGTACTTTGGCCTACTTTTGAACTTACGAGCGTTATGTAATAAACCTTGTTAACACTCTACAGGGAGAAGTATTTGACCTATGGTCACCAAACTTCATATTTAGCTTCGTTGTACTACTCTCAGAGCTGATTAGATTTTTGGTGTACTTTGGCCTACTTTTTGATGAAGTTAGGATGTGTTTTTAAAAACAAATTATTACGTAATTGTGTTTATCTGTCTCCTGGGAACAGTTTATGACTTATCATCACCAAACTTGACATTTGGTATGTCTATATCATTCTCCTCACGTGATTTGATATTGGTGTACTTTGGCCTACTTTGATGAAGTTAAATGTGTTTTTAAAAACAAATTATTATGTATTTGTGTTTATCTGTCTCCTGGGAAGACTTTATTACCTATCAAAACCAAACTTGACATTTGTATGACTATTTCACTCTCCTCATTGATTTGATATTTTTTACTTTGGCTTTACTTTTCAAAAATGGCCTGATCGGGAAATGGCCTGATCGGGGAATATGATAATATCAGACTTGTTCTATTGTTACTTTCCTTGTTTGATTTTGTAAGAGTATCATTAAGCTCATTGGTTGTTTCAATTTGTGGTAACAATAAATCCTGTTGTTTACATGTAGTTCTGTAGAGGCTTTTGTACTCACTGTGTATACAGTATATATTGACAGTGTTCTGTAAATAAAAATGCAATTTAAGATTTGTGCATTTTTTGAGTAGAGGAATGTTACAATGCTAGTTATATTGTTTGCTAGGCAGTTTAAAAACAAAATTATAATCAGTGCTTGAAAACAGTAAAGAGCTGATGGCATATATGATACAGGGGTGGACAAAACGTCAGGAATGAACTTTTATATATTATTTTTACCCAGAATTGATTTAATTTGTACTGGTTCATTAATTCCATTGGTTTTGTTGAATGTATTACAAGATGTTCATTTGAAATCTGTAATATAACATGTAAAATGAAGTACATTTACATGTTTGAGGGAGAGGAGTATTAGGCGCTGAAACTTTCAAACAAATTTAGTCAGGGGACTGAAGATCATACTGTCATGGTGTCATTATTTCATACCCCTCCTCTAGGCAGCAAAAATGGTAGCTCCCTAATTTACATGTACAGTTGTATAGCAGGTATTAATTTGTGAAATAATTTATTTGTAGCTTTTTAGAGTTTATTACTATTTCTATGTGCCGTATTTATCTGCATTAACACTCAGAACATGTTTTAGTCACATACAATGTATATGTGAGAACAGGACTGTTGATACAAAGAATGATCTGATTTGTATATTAAGTGCCCTCTCAAGTAATTGCCCCTCCATTTTTAGGTCACCTGAGTAGTTACTCAGGTGACCTATTGCTATGGGTTGGCGTCCGTCGTCGTGCGTTAACATCTTTTCTCAAAAACTGCTGGGTCAATCTTAACCAAATTCGGTATGTAGCATCTGTAGGGTAAGGAGACAAGAAATTGTAAATTTCATGACCCCCCCCCACCCCAAGGGAAGGTAATTTTGGGGTAAAAAGTGTAAAATTGCTGTATTTCTTAAAAATTCTTCTCTACTCCCAGACATTGATCAGACAAACCAAGTATGTAGTAATAATAACCAAGGAAGGGTCTACCAAAATTGTAAATTTCATGACCCCCGGGGCAGGGGTTCAAGTGCTAAGGTGTGGCCATAATGAGTCATATAGTGAAAATGCATTATTTCTTTAATTTTTTTCCTCCTCCCAGGTATGGATCAGACAAACTGTGTATAAAGTAATGATGATCAAGGTAGTGTCTAGTACCTTCCCTTGGGGTGGGGGGTCAGGAAATTTATGATTTCTTGTCTCCTTACCCTACAGATGCTACATACCAAAAAATTGTAAATTTCATGACTCCCAGGGAATTATTGGGGAATCCCTGAAAAAACATCACAAACTGCTTATCTCGCTAATATTTGTTGATGCTCAGGTGACTGTTAAGGCCTATGGGCCTCTTGTTATATCTAGCAAAAAAAATTAATCAGCCATTTACAGAAAAGAAATGTCACTGTCTGAGACTGTTCATCCTGAATAAGACTAAAAAAAAAAAACAATTAGTCATGTCTTGTCTTTTCGTACTGATACATTTTTGTTGTTCTTTGATTTTGCATCCAATGTATTATTGGCTTGTACAACTTGTAATGAGAGGACTATTTTGTAAGATAAAAATAACATTATTGAAAAGAATGTAGACTTCTGATAAATATGGTATTTACTGAATTGCTTCGAAATTATCAACTCAATTATTCTGTTCCGAGTGATCAGTGCTGTTGATGTGTTATAACAGGAGGAGCTACTGTGACTGCTGGCGCTGCTGCTATGCCGACTGTATACCACACTAGTGAGGCACCTGTCATGGCATCTGTCATGGCACCTGCCATGAGTAACTACAACCCCCAAGCGGCTCTTTACAATCCGAATGTTGCTGTGAACCTTTTGCAAGCTATGGCTCCCCAGCCGCCCCCTGTCTCTCAGCCACCAGCTGTGATCAGTGAGCCCGAGGAAAAAGTTCCTGATGACAGGTTCTGCGAGGTATGGAGCAGTCTAAGTCTCAAGTTTTGGGTAGCTGTGTCAGCAGGATGAGTTGAATAGAAGTATGTAAAGTAATTAAAGCCAATATAAGGCTTGGATGATCATTATCTTTTGATAAGAAGAAAATCCAAAGAGGGCAATGTAAATGATGGTAAAATTAAAATAGCAAAAATAAAATAGCTGCATGCAGATCACCTAAAAAATGCATTCCTAAATATATATCCATGTTAAAACACCTTTAACAGAAATTTTGAAGAACCCAATCACCGCATGATTATTTAGTATTGTGTCACTAATTGGTTAGTTATAAACGTATGTTTTTTTATTTAAGGTTTGTGCTGAGATTCTGCCGAATGAGAAGGAGCGTCGAGCCCACTACATACAGGTGTTCACGTATGGGGACGGTCATAAGCAAAGTCCTCATGCCAAGGTACTTGACCTGCCAGAACCAGACAAATACAGCATAACCTGCAATTAAGACTGCCTATATAAAAAGAGATGCCTTTGTAATATAGCAATTTTTGTGATATCAAACCTCCATAAAGAGACTAGTGTGAACTTGAACTTCCATCGGGAGATCACCTTTCTATCGAGTTCACACGAAACCAGTCCCCATGCTGGTCTTTAATAGAGAAGTTCTACAGATGTTAAGATGGATGGACATTTTTGGATGATATTTTAGATTGATAGAAAATCTCCATGTAAAAACATGCACTGATGGCGATGATTACAAAGACAATTACATATGAAAAGGCTTGAGCAATGGAGAGCCTAATGTATGAGGAGAGACCAATAGTTTTAGAATAATTATTTGTTCGAATAATGGGGATTGGGTAATAAAAACGTTGCTGAATCATATAATTATTATGATTGAACGAATAAGTATTTGTGACAAACATGAACGTCATGTTTAGACCGTAGAATTTACCGTACCTATATCATATATATCACTATCCAATGCGCTAACAGTCTAGCAATACTTTGTAGACATACTTAAAGACGCAGATGCTGATGGGCCTGACGGGCTTCTACGAGAGGTTTGGAGCCGTCCGCATACAGATCATGGACTGTGAGTGGAGAATGGTTCTTGACACAATCTTACAATTAAATGGTTTTTTTATAAAGCATAATTCCAATGAACCAGATCTTTTATATTCATAACAGTTGCAACACCATTAATTGAATTGAATGTATACGTATTAGATGTAAACTTTTGACCCCTCACTACAAAATACTATCTATCTATGAATACCTGATCGTTATCATGTTCATTGATTTTATTTCAACAAGTGATTTTTATTTTCAGCTCGGGTGACTGCGGAACCAGGTTTGAATCCACCTCACCCCTCGGTAAGTAAAACTCCTGGATTGCAAAGTTTGTTAAGAACAAAGATAAAATAGTATAAGTAGTACACAACGATATTCCGATGACTGATTCATTACACTTTGGTTCATTATCATTAAATGTATCTTTAAGTGGTTTTTGTTGGGTTTTCAGAATGTCCATATCAACATTATCTACATGTATTTTATCAGGAATTTATAAATTCCTGATGTTAAATATTTATGGAATTGACATACATGTACAATTCATTCAATGTAAAGAAGAAAAGCACTAAATATCATGCTTTTCATGTTGTGTAAAGTTCCCTTTGTTGGTGGAGAAGTAAATACTAGTATATTCTACGTAGAAGACTGAAAATGAAATTTAATTTAATTTTATACGTAACGAGCAGCGTGAGTAACGTAAGACTTTCTTGGTGATCTTGTGTAAAAATGTTTATGGTGTGTAGGCTAAAAGTTTCTATATTTTCTTACCCTTATGGAGGTTTGTATCAAGTGTTTTCTCTCGTTATAGAACACGGATGGACAAAGAACTTTTCATTTGCAAACAGAATCACAAGTAGGAACTTTTATCTAGCTCAGAGTTTAATGCTTTCAGGTTTTTGTGGGAAAAATATGTGTTTCTTAATAGTTAGCTTGCATTATTTGTTGCTTGCTTTTATTTTTTAATATATTTTTTTTTCTTCTTTCTTTTTGTAAATTTGAATGAAGCCTCTCATTAAAAAATTAGATTTTTAATATATTAGTATAAAACTTACTGTGTTGTATGGAAACAAAATGAAACCCAAAATTCTAAGGTCACTATGGAACTTGAAAACACTAATAGTTATTGTTTGTCTCCTTATCATTTTTGTGCATAGTGAGCATGCTGATTATCTACCAAAAATATTTTCAGTTCTATTACGGAAATCCATTTCCATATTCTTTTTTTGTCCCAATAGATTTTCCCTTTTTTGAAATTTGGTACTGTTTGTTGCATATAATTGTTTTGTGTGATGAAACTTGTTTATTTGAAGAAAAAAAATATATGAAAAATTATAACCCAAATCCATTAATTACTCAGAAGGAAGTGAGGAAGTTATTCCATGAATCAAAAGCCTGAAAACATTGTACTACTAGAGTAGATGTCATAGTTTCATGAAAAGTGTTCACAAGTGTATGAAAAATACTGGAATGTATGTTGTTATTATCATGGCTTCGTTGATCAGAAATTTCATAATGTCTATTCCTTTGCTATCACCATCC
>CM032662.1:31104153-31153474 GCA_019095985.1 Streblospio benedicti | reverse complement strand
TACCTAAGGCTGCTATTGAACTTCAATACTAAATTAGATAAGAATAAGATGATAGGTAAAACAAGTGTATAGTATTATGCACAAGACTTGTGCATATGCATTCTAAGATTCATGTATAACAATTGTACTTCTATATCTTAGTGAATGCATTTTGTACTAAAATTTTATAGTTTAGGAAAAATTCATTAAGGTTTTCAAGCAAATATGAATAGAATGATGTACACTAAAAGTGTCAGAAAACACTGGTATCCATTGGTTCCAGAAGTGTGACATTCTGGAGGTCAAGCATTCAGGGTTTCTCCAGAGCAGGGATGGGGTCAATTTCGTTTCATCAATTCCAACTCTAATTACAGGTTCCAAGATTTCTCTATGCTTATATTGAATTGCGAAATTCAATTCCAACTCCAACTCCAAAATTAGAATTGGAATTGGAATTGAATATCTGAAATAAAAATGGAAATGGAATTGTAATTGAGCTTAATCTAGTCAATGCCACTTCAATTCCATGTCAAGTCCATTTCTACTTCAAATATTCTATTTATTCTATTGATTTATTCTATTGATTTATTCTATTTCAACTTGATGTTATAGGCCCAGTAGCCAACTAACTCCTCACATCAAAGCAATAAAGAGCCTTTGATTTTGGTACTGAGCAGTGGTGCCTTGTAACCTTTGATTATGTGTACTTCAATTGAAGTGACACCTCACATTTTTATATTAAGACAATAGAAATTTGTAAAGGAAAGAATCTCTCAGCAAATACTAAAATTGATATGATAATTACCAGGCAAGTGGTGTCAGTTAATGGGGTAAGTGGTCAGTTACCCATATCTGTTTATTACTTTTTATAAAGAGACAATCAACTGGAGATTTTGACCATTGCATGGAAAGTAAAGTTCTAACTTAAAAGGACTGCTAGTGAGAAGATTTCTGTATGCTAATTGGATATCTTAATTGTTAATCAAAAGGCTTTATATTTTACTTATTATTTTAGTATATGTCCTATGATAATCATTTGAAAATTGGTTAAGAACTCCATAAAAATCATTTAAAGCATGGAATATTGCTGCCCTGTATTTATGGAATATGAACGATCACAAAGGATTGTTAAAAATCATTTTTAAACCACGTATATATTTTTTTACAATTGGTTTACATGTTATCATTGATGTTCCTTATTTTTGATACGTTTATTTTAAAAGATGGCCACTAAACCTTACATAAATGAGTCATACCTACTTTTACTAATGTGGAATCAGAATGGGAATTGAAGTCAAAGAAATTGGAATTGGAATTGGAATTGAAGGCTGTGGAATTGGAATTGGAATTGAACCTTGAGGGGAAAATGGAATTAGAATTGGAGTTGGAATTGACAAAACAGAATTGACCCCATCCCTGCAGTTACCGCAGCGCCTGGGCCTGGAGGGTTAGTGCATCCTTGGATGGGTGCAGGACCAAGCCTGAATGGAGGTGATGGTGCATTGGTTTTCACGTACATGGTTGTCTATCCTTGCTGGCTTCCTGTTCCTCACTGGGTTAATCAGTCTTGGTCACTGCACCAAACTAAGCTTTTCACTAGACAAGATGGCTCTCCTTCCAGTTGAGGTCCTTACACAGACCTACTCGTCATTGTATAATGGTTGATTAGACTTGAAAACCTGAACTACGTTTGCCAGCCCCTCCCCCAGACCAGATTGACGTCCCCCGGTGGAGACTTCTGAGGACCTGGGGATGATGTAATGTTTACATCGTAGTAATGTCTCATGTTTGGTGTAAAGTCGAGTGCATCGTTTATATTATACTCAGAGCAGACTCCACAGTTTCAATTTATTCCACTTTATCAAAGCATAGGCATCATTGGTGAGTATATGTCAAGATATGTCGTATGTTGCAGATGCTTCGCATGAAGGACTGCGAGGTTCATGGTTGTAAGGCACGGGTGCCCATCGGGCGTTACGACAAAGCCAAACGCAAGCGACACCTCCATAATCATTTACACCATCAGGAAAAGGCTTTTTTCTTCGCTTGTAAGCACTGTGGGTCTCACTTTGGCAGCCAGGAGGTCATACTACGAGAAGAGCACTTAAGCACCTGCGGTGGAGAAATGGTCGTTGAGGAGCCCGGTTACACATATGTGACCTTCTTCAAGTGTGGGCGGTGCTCCCTACGGACAACAAGTGCCATCGCGCTCCATGCACATCATCTCGCCACAGGACACCAGGCTCCAGAGTTTCCCTATGAAGAAATCCACACCTGGATTGGAGTGGAACGTAAGGGGGGCTTCGTGAACCCCCTAGGTCGCATAGTGACCACTACTGACCCCGTGTGCCGAACAGTCACAACCTCTGCCCGGCAAATATCACAGGGCGAGGCAGGAATGGGCAGGGCTCCCCCATCCCCTAGAGACCTGCGTCACCTACTGGCCGGGCAGGGAAGAGAAAGGGAAGAAGACAGGGGTCGAGGACTCTCTCAGTTCCCAGAGGGGGAGAGTGGCTTAAAAGAGGCCCCATTGACCAGGGGTAGTGGTCCCCACAAGGAGGCAAGCTCCAGTGGGAGCACGAAAGAGCCCAGGACCTGGCATCACTCAGCGCCCTCCAGAGACAACGACAATCGGCCAACAGCTAGCAGTGCTCTCCAGAGACCCGAGATGGGCCACGACGACGTAATTTTTATTAATCCATTATACAAGATTTGTGTACTTAATTTTGAAGCCCAACTAGTAACTGCAATGTCGGGACTAATAATGGAAATATCAAAGGGTTTTACTTACACGTGTGCTAAGGTGCGTAGTTTGTTAGGCTGCTGCGGGGCACTGTGGGTTTTGTGCCTTACAGAAAAGTCATTAAAGTTATCAAAGCGGCAGCATGCTGCGTCTCATTCGCATCATTGGCTACCCTAGGCAAATTGAAACTCAGATATGCGACAGAAATTAGAGTATACAGTTAGACCTGCCAACTATTCTGAAATTTCGGAATTCTTCCGAGATTTGACTGTGATTCCAAACCTTTCGATGGAATGATGTTTATTCCGAAATTGAGTGGAAATAACCAAATATTTTTAGAACTTGTACTTTTTTTCTTAAAATGCCAATGTTTTTGCTCGCATATGGGCGCTGCCATTATCGAAGGTACTAGATTGAACTACACATTATGTAAACACGCTTTTACCGGCACGCAAAAATGTACTTGATTTAAATGACGTGTCATAACAGATTTAGTCTCGATCAGCGAAACCCAGTTTGTGCGTGCTGTTATTTATGCAGTAGACACTTCGATGAATGAGACTAACAGATTCTGCTTGTTGCCGTGAAATGCACAATGCACCTGCCCCACAAGACGTATCAACGATACGGTATGTGAAAGTGAAACTAATAAGAATTATTGAAAATGAATGAATTTTGTGTTCTTCAGTAGCGTAATGGTGCAAAAATACAGAGACGAGTATTCAAAATAATACAATGATATCACTGCACCGAAGAAGAGTGTGGAGCGCGCCCGATATCGGGTGATTTTAGTATCAAACATAGGGGTGGATGAGACATTGTCAATGTGGAGCATCAGAAATCAAAAGAACATAATCATGGTCATGGATATTGTGAAGATTCGTGGTGGTGCACACAAGACACAAGGCGTATTAAAATTGTTGTACATGCCCGAATCTTCGAAGAAATGCGCATTCTGCACATCCCATATGCTCCTAATTATACGGCTGATGATAATTTTGGGTGTCAATAGACTCGGCGAAGCCGAACAGACGGTGTCACAGGCGCTGTAAGGAGATAGTGAGACAGAGGGGATACCCCCTTCTTGCGCTAAGAGTTTTGGGGGGTATCTCCCAAAAATTTGAAAACGTGATGCATTTTTCTGCAGCTCAGAGTATAATTTACAACAAAATTGGGTACTTGAAAGACTAAATAGATCCTTTTTTTTAAATGTTCAGCAATAATCATTTCATGACTTACAAAACTGTGTACTAGGTAATGTAGGTAAAATAAAATGGTTCATATTAATTATATTCGTCTCTCTCCCTGTATTTTCTATGGCAAGCAAGCTCCTACCACTATTCTGACAGCTGAAGACAGGTTTTTCAACCCTAAGCTTTTATTTGACTAACGGGACTTGAACTCACAACCACAAGGTTGTGAGACCAGAATGATACAATCATCCCAAGCAACAGGCTGGTTTTTGTCGTACATACTAAAAAACAACACATTTGTCATTGATTTTTCTTTACTTTGAACGTTTTAAAGGCGAAAAAGTTGGACGACCATCGAACCCTTTGTATTTATTTTTAATCAAATATGTTGAAACCAAGTTACTTACACTTTTATGTACATTTTTACTCTCCATTGACTATTCTAAACGCAGAACAGTGTTATAACATAGTCTTATTTAAATATAAGTTAAAATTACATATGAAACGTAAGATACTGAAATTTTGGTCCCGGGATACTGAAATTTCACCGAGAGATTTTTGGCAGGTCTGAGTATGGGTTTAACCCATTTAAAATGCATTGGAGTGGTCAACGCAACTTTTTCATCCACTAAACGCGAGCTGCTGCGTGGCGCTATGGGTTTTCGCTTTAAGGGCATTTTAAAGCCCCGTCCACACGGCTACAACTACTATGTTGAACTTCTCACTATGACGTAATGTTAGAAGTTAAGTAATACATTGTGCAGTAAATGTTTTTGGTATTTTCAGTACTCGGATACTGTAGTCGCTCTGAAGCATATCCCAGAGAGTGCAACAAAAAGTACCATATTGGACATAGCAAAAATGTAAGCTACAATTTTCCAATTTAGTCTTACCTTTTCTGTCTTTGTGTATGTACAAATGTACATGTCTTGTATTAAATCGGAGAGTAATATTTATTCAGTCATTTCAATTTCTTTCATGTGAAAATCGTCATCAATTTTTTTCCTCCCATGCGCCAGGTTCGGCCCATCCACCCGCGTAGCATTGGCAATGAGTCAACAGACAAAGCGCCATAAGGGCTATGCCTCCATCTTCTTCAAGAAGCCTAAGGATGCCGCAGCCTGTGTTCAAGCGATGCCCTCCGTGGCTTACTTCAGAAAGGTAAGTGTGCGTGGTACTTTAGACTGCTTACTGGTAATGTTTTGTGGTCTTATGGCTGTTCCACAATACGTGATGAAGGATCCAAAGCTATTACTTGCTTATCTAAAACAAATTGATAAAATATCATGCTTTTACGAGACAAAGTGTTTACATTATCAGTTTGTGACATCACTTTGATAAGATGTTTTTTTTTTTGTAAATGATCAATGCTAAAAAGCGTAATCATAATTCGCATGATTCGTAACAACTAATTACATGTAATAGAAAAAACACCAAAGTGTTTACAAGGATAACTACAGTTGGCAGTTTAGAGATATCCACACTTTTCTATAAATTTATAAGAACAATAACCAATATTAATGTCTTTTTCTACGTTTTAGCATTCACTCTCATAAGTTGATGAAAACTTTACTAAAGACTAGAAGACTGTAGCTGGATATTGTGTTCTAATGTATCCTTACTTTCATTGGTCGATTGGCTCAAAAACATTTTGTCGTCAGTGTTGACATTGGTGTCATCAGTATTCAACATAATTCTATTGAGGAATCATAGGTGAATCAGAAGACCTAAATAATCTACTATTGGCATCATCTTTAAGTTTTTATTTTGGAGTCCAAGATCAGACTGTTCACCAAGCTATCTTAACCCTTTCAGTGCTGACAAAGGATTGGAGCTTGTATGTTATTAGTTATTCCCTTTAGAAGAAGTCTTCTTGATCATATAGATCACTATTGTGATTAAAACAGCTACAGTTACTTCTCGATCATCCAAGTAGAAGATTAAACCATGATCATTCAATATGTTTTTTCACTAATCATTATCATTTATTCACTCCAGTCTATGTATTTCATGGAAGATGATCGTCAACCTGGGGATTTTCAATATAAGATCTTACATAATGGTTTATTTTCCAATTTCTTCCCGGCTTCCGTTGTCTTGCATTTTTCTTCAAAATCTTTAAAAAAAAATGTATTGTTATGTGCACATTTCACATTGACTATACAAATGCTGTGATTATTTCTCATCTATTTAGTTATCTATTTTGAGATGTTGAAATGGCAACAGGTAGGTGTTGAAATTTAGAAAAATAATTGGTCTATAATAGATCAAATAATTATCATTTGATTGCTTGAAAATTGTTGCAATAAGATTTTGTACAGTGTTTCCTACCTTGGCAGGCAGTGGCAGTAGACGTGGCTTGGTCTATGATCGACGAGGTTGAAGGCAGCTATTGCGCCCGCCCCAATTGGCCCAAAGATGTGACAGTCATGCTTGACTTGGCTGGTGAGCGTCCCAGAAAGACCCCATCCTCACGCCTCACTGATGACGACATCCGCTACGACACAGAGCAGCGCTTCTGGTTTGCAGGAGAGTATCGTTTCTACGCATCGCGAAATGAGTGGGCAAAACGAGGGAAAGATGATGAGAAGAAAGTTTCGTCGAGTCGTGAGAGCAGCGTGAAACACGACGAAAAGGATAAGAGACGAAGGTCACGGTCAAGAGAGAGAAGAAGGTCCCGGGAAAGAAGGTCATCGCGTGATAGGAGTGGTAGAAGGTCGAGGGAGAGAAGGTCTCGTTCGAGGGATAGGAAGAGGTCAAGGTCAAAGGATAGGAAAAGGTCACGGTCAAAGGATAGGAGGAGATCCAGGTCGAGGGATAGAAGAGCACGCCAAAACTCAAAATCGAAGGATAAAAGTCATAGTGAAAAGGAAAAGAGTAACTCTAACTCAGTGAAGGAAAAGAAAGATGATAAGAGTTTGTATGGGTTGAATGATTCTGCAGACTTCTGGGGATCAGGGAATAGTAGCAGTGACAGTGCCAAACGTCAAAAGACTGATAAGAAAGATGAGAAAATAAAGACTGAAGATAAGAAAAAGGCTGATGACAACAAAAAAGCTGATGACAAGAAAAAGAAGGCAGCTGAAGTGAAAAAAGAAGAAGAGAAGAAGCTTTCATTCAAGGTAAAGACGCTGAAGCCAGCACCCTCACTGACAGTCAAATCAATTGCGGAGAAGACGGCTGCCTCCTTGGACCCGCCAATCACCTCTTCCACCTCCATAGAAACCGGCACATTGACCCGTACAGTGACCAACCCAGCAGTAACCAAACCATCATCATATACCATTGTTCCACCCCCGCGTTTCCTCACCACTCCTCAGCCTCCGGCCATGGTAAGCTACCCGCCGACCCAGCAGATTGCAGAATCAGCCAGAACATTTGCAGCCCAAAGAATGAGTGGCCCAGCTGCTGGCACAGGCTTTCAGCAGGGACAGATAGGTGAAATGGGGCCTCCTCAAGGTATGCCACCTCAGAGGATGATGCCTCCACCAATGGGCGCTGGGGGCAATCAGTTTATGCCACAGCAGCAACAGCAGAGGCCACAACTGTCAGTACCCATCGAAACCATCAATGGACACCCTCTGGTAAGTGTTGCACATTCAAAGGTGTACTCATAGTGAGATATGTTGGAGTCTTAGACTCGGTGTGTTAGTAGGTGTATGGTGTACATGTTTTGGGTGCAATCTTATTTTGCAATTGGCAAATTAAGGCGAAAAGTATGCGTCACATTTGCTGATTGTGATCTTAGTACTGACTGTCCTGAAATTTTGAAAATCTGCAAGTCTGAATGTCATACTATAAATATTTAGAAAGAAACTTAAAATTTGCTTTCGCTGATTTAGCAAGGCTCAAACTTTCTTTTAGCTTCTCTTTTAAATATTGTCAAATTAATTTGTTTTTAGCTATATTTCATATTTTGTTCGAGCTATTTTTATCACAGAAAATGTAGGATTTTATTATAATAAGCATTATTTTTCAGTTCGATTCTCTATCATCTTACATTATATTATTACTTTTTCAGCCATCCGGTGTAACAGTAAAGATGCTGGAAGATGCTACTGATGCCTTCTGCAAAAATCTCTACACATTTTTGGAAATTTTAATTGGTGACAAGGCAAGTATACTACAAGTTTGGTGGACTTAATTTCCATAGTGTGTACTATATATGCGTGTATTACACTTCGTTGTATTCAGGGAAAACGAAACATTATCAGGTAGGCCATGATACAGGCCGTTAATCATATACAAGAAACGCATGTAAAGTAACACTTTCATGCCGTTAATTTCTATTGAAAATGAAGCATTACAACTTCAACCAAATTTAAATGCGAAATGAATGATAAATTCAAACCGCATCACTGTGAATCAATGACAATATATAATTGCGACTGTTTAGTAAACTTAAAATAAATGAGAGTGTGCTATGAAGCAATCAATAGTCATGTTCAAAACCATATGATTGTTTTTCAAGTACACAAGTACGGAGCAAAATGATTGGCCGTAAGAAGGTGAAGATAATATGCGTTGATTATATTTAGAGCCATAACTTTTTATTTGTAAATGTTTAAGTGTATGGATTCTGGTATAATGTTTGTACCTGTACAATGTCTTAACAATTCAAAGACTATGTGAAATTTTTATTTACAATTTGGTTTTGGTTGTAGAAAACCACTTTTTTAATTTCAGATGATGTGTATCAGGTGCCTATTGATTTGATAAATATTGTTGGCCATATTGTTATGAATTTATAGATAAAGTATTGCTGCTTGAGATTGCCTGGTGCATTTATTGATGGAGAAAGTACATTTTGTACTTCAGCAGAATAGACATGATGATGTCAGCATGTCCTGATTCGTTTAGAAGATGATGTCTTATTGCTTCTGGGACGGTTAAAGCAATTGGTTCATTTATTTAGTTTTATCAGCTTAAGTTTCACCCTTTTTTCAGAGTAGGTCCTAGAGCCATTGTACACCTTGAGATGGACACCACGATTTGAGGAAAAAAAGAGATATGATACAAACCAGATAAAATGTTTCTTTTTAATTTACCTCAAGTTCATTCAAGAGCTTTTCATCATGTTACCTAGATATGCCAAGTCTGTTACTAATCAGAACAATTAGCCTGGATTCTTGTTCTTTTCATGAAGATCGTAAATGACCATCAAAGTTTATGACTTATTTTTAAATGATACTTCAGGAATGAGTTGTTTATTGAATGAAGCACCTTGTGAATGTATGCGTGCACTGTAGCTTGTTTCCTGATTAGCTCAATATAAGTAATAAAATTTCACTGAAACAAACAAGTGGTAAGGCAAAAAGTATAAAGGGATTAATAGTAAATATGCCGTCACTGAAATTAGCTTTCCTAATGTACCTAACTTTCTTTCGCAAAGTTTAGTGCTTTATGAACCATGATTTCACAGGAGTGAAAGATATCCATTAGATATTATAATCCTCTTTATCTTCTTAGCTTTAAAACTTATTTTCGACAAGTAATATAGGAATAAGAGAATCAAAAGGTATGCATAGCAATGCTGAAGACGTTCACAAGGAAGACTACATTTATATGCTAACCTAGTCATCAGGGCTGAGAATGGTTCTCTTTTGCACTGAAATCTGGGTAGTCATTAACTAATTTTGTTTGATTTCATTCTCTAGCAAGGTGCCTTGCAGTCTTACATCACATACTAACATTGTGTTCTTTTCTCCTCCTTTCCCCCACACAGGGTGCCTCGCTGCCTTCGCTTCAGCTGAATGTGCTCGACAAGGCGGAGCAACAGATTGCGCTTCAGCTTCAGAAGAACCTGGGCTACACAGAGCCGGGCTCGCTCAACCGCATCATCAATGGCATCTGCACGCTGAACACGCTGCCGTCCCATGTGGTGGGCCTGCTGGGATCGGTGGACCCTCTCATCGTGTCGACGGTGGCAGACAAACGCGGCTTCAAGCTCGCCAATATGACACCAGGACAGCTGCTTGGCAATTTCATGTCGGGTCAAATGTCGCGTGAGACCCTCGACGCCATCAAGCTCGACTTCAAGGTGCAGATGCAGCTCGACATGCTCCAGAAGATGAAGCACTAGGACTTCACGATGCTGACCATGGTGGCGATGATGGTAAAGATGGCAATGACTTTGGTGGCGATGATGGTAAAGATGGCAATGACTTTGGTGGCAAAGATGCAGTTCAAACGTTACAGTGGAAAATGATGGTCACAACATTGATAACTTTGCATGAAAAAGACTCCAGACTTGACAGCTTGACATATTTAAAGCCTACGCTGATGTTGATGATGACAAGAAATTGTGTCATATTTGTAGCTGACTCAGATTTTGACAGCTCTTACTATTTCTTCATGGCATGTTAAGAGCCTCAAGCATCTGACCACATTAATCACAACAGCAAAAAGTACAATGACCATGTAATAACCGGAGTTGAATCCATAGTGGAAAATGATCCACACAAGTTAATCATATGACTACTCAAGACATTGACCCTAATTGCAGTAGCAGCACTTCAATGAACATGAAGGAAACCGTGTTTGGCATTTGTTTTCAGGTTTTTCCACAAGTACATTCATATAACATGATTTCAGAGTGCAATTTAAGTACATTTGTAGCTGATTAGTAAGTACTGTAATAAAGAGTTGCTTTATTTGATTAATCGACATACATGCGGTTGCTCATTAAAGACTTAAAGAAATTCTCATTGCTTTGGTAAAATTTTCAACAGAATTTGGCATACATTAAGAGAACAATTTGATAAATGGAGAACCTCTCAAAAAATTTCTGGTCAAGTAATTCGTAATTGATTTGATGTCAGTATTGAGAAGACTTGAGGCTGAGTAAGGAATCCTGCCGGTTGCAGAAAAGGTGATCGACCTGAAAAATGTTCAAGGATTTGATTTAGCTGTACGACCGTCTAGTTTTTAGAAGATGAACACCACACACAATCTTTATGATTGTTTCTGTTGGTAATTATATCGACTTCATGTATTGTAAATAACTTATTATTCAATGGTATTTTTGTTAATAGTTAAAGTTGATACAATTGATCATGTATTGGTTATCATGCATAGTTTAAACATTTTAGAATGTTGTCGGTAAAGATAAAAAGCCGTCATATATCAAGAAAGACGGTTTTTCCAACTTAGCAAGAGGAATATTTTTAGAATTCTAATATTTGTAAAAAGGTTGATAAATGTTGCAACATTTTATTTTTTGTATTGGGTATGTATGTATTTTTTTTCAAGCTATGGCGCTGTTGGTTTTACAATGATTCACAATAATCAAATTCATATTTGTGCACTAAATATAAAGTACAAATAAAAACCCAATTGTTCGTATTTAATGCTTTTATCTCTATTATGAAGGGCTTGCTTGATATTAACTTTAATATGTGTACAGATGTGGAGTCCCAAGTGTAAGTATTGTTATTTTCATTATTTTACCTATTTTGTGCTTAATGATTAATAAAACAAATGTGTTCGTTCTTTTTCTACAATTTTTTTATATTCTTTGAAAAAAAGCTTACATGTTTGCATCACCACAGCCTATCCAAAGAGTTAAATTAATGAAAAAGCTACTAGGTAAACGGGGTCCTTGCTGAACTAATACAAAATTTCTAGATGATGATAGTGATAAGTATTTATAGCACATGTCCTAAGTTTTTGTCTGATGGGCATTTCTGCCTTATGCCCAAGCACCCTAAACAAAACCATGATCACACGTACCTTGTCATTGTTTGAATTGTTAGAAGTGGGATGTGGGAAAAAAGGCCGTAAAAAAGGGAAGTAGGAAAAAGGCAAAACTAAGAGTGATATGAGATTTGAAGGAAGTGGGATGTGGGGAAAAGGCCTTCAAATTTGAGAGTTGTAGGGAAAAAGGTTGAAAAATTAGGAATATGGGAAATGAGGCAAAAAAAAACAAAAAAAACTAGGGAGTTTGCATTTCTTGACCCCTTCTAACTACTACCCCCACCCCATTTCAAATCCTGTAGCATTGTAATTTCACCCCCATTAAAAGTGTTCTATGTATGTCCAACATAATAACCATGAGATTATACTACTGACTGCCAAGTACAAACACGGTTTAAAATACCACAATATCTGTTATTAGTTGCTGTACCACATTGACTTAAACACATACCACATACGTTTTGCTCAACTTTAAAAGTTGAGCTAAAACTGCACCTGTTCATGTACGCATGCCTGTTGACATTGGCTTGCCCAACCCAATTCAGTTCTTTCTATTTGGTGTGGATTGTTTTGAATGGATCAATGTGGATCAACAATATTACATAACAGTCAATGGAGCCGGCTGCCACCCAGAGCAGTCAGAAAGCCAATACAATTAGGTCTCCCAAGGGACCTTTTGATGAAGCAGGAGACAGATTGGGCCCCTCGAGTTGGGCGCCTTACCAAAACCGGTTGCTTGCTGATAATACCGATTTGCCATTATTTCGCGATCTAAAACATATTTGAACGAGGGTTAGGACGGATACAGCTTTTACCCAACCAAGTACGACTCCAATCTGGCATATTTGTGGGTACAACTTTGTTTCTCGAGTACCCGAATAATTTACCAAGTTGGTTAATATTTTGTTGAAAACACCAAAAATAATCATAAAAAGTAAAAGAGTACACAGGGTGCATCCATTTTTCACGTTACCTTGATAAAAATAATGTGAATTCATAGCTAATACAAAGGCAAAGGACTATATCATCTATACCGGTTAAGAAGAGCCTATCAGCAGTTAGACCATGTTAAATGTTCCCTGGTTAGCCCATTACTGTGCTCATGATTTGGAATGAAATTTTTCTCCCTTATGATGCAATCGGAACCGCTTGTATTAACGGTAAGTACGATGTGACAAGTGGTGAAAAATGTTCGAAACCATCTTATCTCGTACCGACGACTTGTGAACTAAGAGTTCCTGGGACCACTACGAGAAGCTGGTGCGCAAGCGCACTGACTGACAAAATGGCCGCGCCCATAAGGTTCTAATATCGCAGACAGTTTCATAAAATATATTCATAGCAACCGGCTAAGAGACTATCAAATTAATAAGATTGATAGATATATATATTAAACCATTTTTTTATGTACCCTGCATGCAATTTTTTCTACAAAATGTATTTCCCACTTGTTAGGTGGTATCGAATAGCCACAAGTCGTAGCTACGACTTGTCAATTTGAAAGTACGAACGCACAAGTGGTTCCGAATACACCATCAATCATTTTAAGGTCAAATTTAAACAAAGAAACTAATGACAATAGCATATTATGTAATCAACTGACTGAAATCTACTTCAGATTAGTATCACTTGTGAAGATGTCTTCTACTATAATCGGGTAGCCGGGTACGGGTCGGATACAGACGGATGGTTAAGCGGGTTCAAAATTGTAACCATCAATAAAATCTACGGTAGTTATAAAAAATACAAAGCAAGTAGAGGTATTGATTGATCATTAACCAATGGTCAATTAGCACTGACCTAAACTGATCACTTAACATCTGCCAAGCCTATAATAGACGTCAAACGTCTAAACAATACATCAGAAAGCAATTGTAAATGGACGCATCGTACACCTCACCCAAGAACACAGAAAACTGACAAGTTTTAACCACAGTTGACAGGGTCAGGATTAGGTAGAAAAGTGCTACTCGTCAGCAAGTAGCCTTCAAATATCTTCTCGTCCTCCAAAAAATCTACTCGTTCTTGCACAAAGCTCTATATTTGTATACCAAATTGACCAGAATTGCTTCTCGTCAAAAGGACGAGTTGCAAAAACATTCTACTCGTCCTCTACACGTTTTTACCTGTCAATACGAGCGGACGAGTGGCTAATCCTGACCCTGATTAAAAAAAAACGATCCAAAAGCCCTTAGGCTCCAGATCCAGTGGCAACTGACAATGAACTAAAGCTACAGATAAAAATAATGAATACCTCTCATCAGCAAGTAATGGTTTGAATACACACTTCATTTCCTAAGACATCAGCAGAACTGATAGTCCCAATGGGAATTAAGGGCTGTCTGTCGCTGCGATGCCTCTAAATGTGCAAGACGATTGGTTAATGGCTAAGGTGCCTGATTATGCAAGTATGAGAGGTCTGGTGTATCAGGAGATCATGAGTTCCAATTCACGGTCATCCAAAGCTTTACAAGCTTTACCCAAGTCTTTCTCATACATATGCTGGAAGAGATTTCGCCCTGCTGCTTCCTTCACAGTTGCCACCGGGTAGTCCGTGGAACCCAACTAGGGTTAGTGAGGAGGGGGCTACCGCCTGGCTATATATTGTGCCCATAGGAATTCGGTGTGTGTGGTCATGATGAATGGTTGTGCTCAAGTTCTGAGAATTCTAACGGACACTCGGTCACCGAAAGATGACTGAGCAGTAGCGGTTATGGGAAGATCTGCTTAATCTAGCCGTGGACCTGGAACACTAAAGGTATAGAACTCCCGATCTATCTCTTCTTGAGACAGCCAGCAGCTCTCCCTGGTTGTCAATGAGAAGGGAGTTTGTAAATAAAGTGGCCCTGGGCACGGTAACCTCCTGTCGAGTGTCATGCACACTAGACGGGTTAGGAATAATCAGGGCAAGGTACACAAATGCTTCAGTGGTGCCGCCAACTGGTCACAGTGGCCCCACCAAGGGGAGGTCAGGACAACTGATTGTACTGACGGGATTAAGGGCTGTCTGTCTCCAAGTATGAAATTGCGACGACTTTAAACGTGCAGGACGATTGGTCTAATGGCTAAGGCACCTGACTATGCATGTCTGAGCGATCTGGTGTATTAAGAGATCTTGAGTTTGAATCCAGTCCTTCACAGCTTTACAAGCTTTACTCGTTTCTTTCACACAGCAACCAAAGCCGTGGAAACCGCTCCACCTATATATAATAATACCCGCCCTTATAAGGTTTATGACCAAGCATATTTTGGAAGAAAGTTAATTGTATAGCTTACGGTTACATGGAATAAGATGGTAAGGGCACCCACTGTATCTAAAAAGTATCTCGAAGAGAAACCATATGATAAAATAAGTTCTTATTAAGAGCCGGACATGAACCTTCATAGAGACCACCTCCATTGAGTCCAACGGACGCCAGCCCAAGTGTGGTCTTTCATGGATATGGAAAAGTATGTGCGATGAGTGGAATGCATGTGCACCTGCAATTGCATGGGTATAACTTGTGAAAATGCATACAAAACATGCATCTCAAAACCAAGTGAACAGTAGAATACTATAGTTCGGTTGGATCAACTGAGATGATGGGTTCGAAGTTGTAGATTTGCTATATGCACCAGGTTAGCATGAACTTTATTGTAGATTGTATCGTACATGATGATAGTAAAAATACAATCGTTATCATGTAATTACAACAGACCACTGGAATAATCCTTGATAATATGAGCAGCTGAGCACATAGCGATGAAGATGCCATGATTAACATACACTCAATAATATGAGGGATTAATTTGGTGGGTTACAAGCTGCCTAGACAATTTTAGGGTTCATACACATTTTTTTACCATCAAATTCCCTGACATTTCCCGGACTTTTTCCCTGGCATAAAATTACCGGTAAGCCTTTTCCCATGACTTTTTGGTTTGGTACGATACAAATCAAGTCCCCTAATATGACTTTTGTGATCTTTTAATGGGGATATTTTAATGGTGCATCAATTTTAAATGAAAATAGAATGTTGGCCTCAGCCACCACCCCTACAGCAACTGTGCACATCCGCCCATCATCCCTTTCCATTGAAAGGCCTTGGTGGAACTGATCCGCATAGTCATTTACAACGGATATCCGCCAGGCCTTTTCCGTGAATCTGCATTTAAATTTGTGTTTTATTGGACAGACCGTTGGCCCTGCCTATTAAATCAGATCAGAAAATTCACTGACATTTCCCTGATATTTTCCAAATATCTCACATTTTGGAAAATTCCCGGACAATTCTGACTTTTCCCACATCTGTATGAACCCAGACAATATGAGGATTGACAAGTGAAAATAGGCACATCTAGACACACTTCAATGTTTGCAATGAAAGACGTGGATCATAGCATGAATAGTGAGATTGTAATTTTATCAATAAACTAATCAATTTGTGTACATTTTATTTCTCTACGTAGAACACAAGCTGACCAAAAGGGTCTGAACACATTGGAATGTATTTATCCTTATTCAATTACACATGATTATTTTAAAAGTAATACATACTTCCAATCATTTATAAATTGTGTATTAATTTATAAATTAGAAACACTACGTCCTAAATTTAGTTGTGTCAAATAGATACTGTAAAACTAGAATATTTCATGGCTATTAAATTTTGCAATTTTCATCTATGAATTATTTTGGGACTTTAATTTTGTGATTTTGGCCCATCCTGGACCTACTTTACATAGTCTAATAATGTTTGCGGACTATTTAAGTTTGCGTTTTTGCACCTACCCACGAAATTCGCAAATTAAATTGTTCACAAACATTTCTAGTTTTACAGTAATTATTATTTTGTTCCCGAATTGCACACTCAATCAGTAATATTTTGTACAGGACTTATATTACAACACACAAAAATATTTTGACACAACACAAAAATATGAAACCTACTTGCAATTATAACGACAATGACTAGTTTTGAGCACAACGTATGGTCACTTTCACAGACATAACATTAGTATATTTGTTTGGCTGGATCCTTAAAAAATACATGAATGTGATTTAAAATGTTTTTTTTCTTATAACTTCATGGTTTGTTAAAAAATTGATTAATACAGTAAATAAGAAAATAAAAGAATAAAAACATTGGCTGTTGGTTTATATATTTGCGCTTTGTGCTTAGCTGGAAACTGATAGAGGAAAGTTTGGATTGTCTCACCCCAAAAATGTGGATGCAAATGGAAGTCAAATTAAACGTCCATACATTTCTGAAATTCAGCAACACTGTGCTGCACAAATAGAGTAAAACACATTATAAATCCAATAAATTCTGCTATAAATACGACTACCTTCTTAATAGCATGAAATGTACGTAAGTTCGTGCAATCAGCACTTGAATATTGTCAGGAATATGCAGTAATCTAACACGCATGTCCCTATTCAACATGCCAATGAAGGCATCTGTAAATGTTTATGAGATACTGGAACTTCTTTTTAATGAAATGTACTGAGATCAGTATGTCTGTGAGTCTATGCTTGTGAAGGTACTTCCTGCTGTGAAGCTGCCACAGCAGGAGACCCCAGCCGGTTAATGTGTGTAGACCCTGGCAATAGCTGGCTGAGTGTAGCCTCGGGCTGTTGTTGGGTGATAGTGTCGTGCGGGGGCAGTGGTGTCTTGTAGGTCTCCTCAGTGAGCAGAGCCTCGATGTAGCGAGCAGTTTGCCATCCTGCTGGTCTTTTCGGCAACTTCCTCTCCAGCGACGCCTACCATGACAGAAGATGAAAAAATTTTATGGGAATAAAATTGGCGATGTACACTGCAATTAAGTTTAGTAGTAGTGTGCAAATACAGGTCAAGAGGATTAATGATTTACAATGGAATTAGTGATGTACACAGGAATTAGGTTTGGTAGTATAGACTGCGAATATAGAGGAAAAAAGATTGTTTCACAATGGAATATGGTAATGATGTATGTACACAGCAATTAGGTTTGTTAACATAAACAGTCGTGTGAATACAGGTGATAATAGATAAATGCTTCACCGCAAAATAAGGTTACTAATTTTGGTATAGTAGACAATGTAATTATACAGATGTTGATCGATTGTGTCTTTAAACATTACCTTTATAGTTGATTTTTAAATACATGTACATGTAATATATGTACCATTTTATGAACACTTCATAAAATGGATGTGTTCATGCAGTGTCATGCACCAATCACTTGTAGATACTAGATTTTTTTTGTACTAGATGCTGTCACAGGCTTTTTAGACATACATTTTTTTAAAATTCATTAAACTGCATTTTAAGTAATTGTCATGCCATTTTAAAAACCTTAGAATACTGGCAACATCTAGACATCTTTAACAAATTAAATTGTACAAGTAAAACTATAAATTATGCATTGAAAAGAAATATTTTTGTATAGATAGCAATTAAAATGGTTTACTAACTCACAAATCAATGATGCATGTAGTGAAGTTCATATTGTTCAAAACTACATCGTAGGTACAAAAATGCAAAAGGTAGTATTGTTTTTGCAAATCTTTTTATTTTGTATTTCTGCTGTTTTTTAATATGATCTTATACAATTTACCAGATTGTATGTATTTCAATTGTATCCCATATTGTCAAGCTTTAGAAGGACCTGATTTTATAGAGCAAACATACATGGAAAGACTGTATCACACTCATTTGATATATAATACATGTATGCACCATACTTATGCTAAATATGTATTTAACTACAGTGCACATCATTGCATCTAAATATGAGGTTATATGAAAAATACATTTTTATATTTGCATGGTATCTTTACAGATATGAAAAATAAAATGAATTTTACAAAGGTAATGACAGTATGTAGTATACAGTTAAATAATTTTTTCTTATGGAGCCAAATATATCATTGATAGAATGACTGTAAATAAAGTGTAAATGAAGATTTTGTTTGTACATATATATTCAAAGCACTAATATATTTCAACCATATGTAAACTAGAATCAAAATAATATGCAAAGTTATTGCAAACACATATACATAATTCTGTTTTAGGTTACACACTTGTTTTAGCACCGCTGAATCAGTATTTGAATTCATCCCCTCTGATCTTGATCAGAAGCAGGAAAGCTGACCGCCATGTATTTACCGCTGATGAAACCAAATTGGTGAAACGTCCAGTAAGGAAAATGTTTCAAATACTAATTCAGTGTTGCAACAACATTTTATTACATTTGTCTAAATTACAGCAGGGCAAACAAATAGAATTAAAGTACATAAATTACCATAACAGACTAATTATGAAAGTTCTCATACCTTGAGCTTTTCCATGTTGGTTATGTTGTTTTGCCATGTACCAGAAAAATCTACAAAATCAGGCTCGCCCTTGTAAAAGTCAACCACAGAATTCTGGAAAAAAACAAGACAATGTTGACTACACAGTTACAAACTGAATATGACATCCTACAAAAGTACCTATAACAAGTTACCGGTACATGTAACTACATATTTTTCTTCGCATATGTAAAGTTTTAAGATAATTTTTAATTAACATTTTCTGCAATACTAGTAGACCTGTATAATTATCATTACATTTATTGACTCTGATCTAGTAATGTATGAACTGATGATTTTATTTACTGTATTTCCGCGTATTGAAGTCTGCGTTTATTGTTTTCAAAACCTGCCTACCATACCTGTAGGCGTTTATAGGAGGGAGGCCTAAGGGTTTGCAGGGGACGTTGATATGAGAGAGACGTTTATTGATTTAACATTGAGCCTAACCTGGCGTCTACTTGAGGGGAGGCTACAATTCGGGCAGAGGCCACAAAACACGGAAATACGGTATTAGGTTAAATCTCAATAATTGGTTGTTACTTACGATGTGGTTGAGTTCATCCTGCAGCATGTAGGGTTCTGTCTGCAAATCATAATGCAGAGACATGGGCATACCGTAGTCCAACGGACGTTGCTGCAAAAGTATGATTGTAATAATTATATAGTTGTATATTGCTAATAAGATCTGCACACATAAGTATAGAAAGCACTTTACATTACACTGAATATTGATATCAACCGAATCTTAAGTGAATTGGCATTTAAGTTAGCTTAAGCTTTTTCTCAATAACTTAAAACTTATTGCTTAATTGAAATATACAGGAAACAATTGAATGCCATTAAAGTAAAAGTTAATAACAGAAACTAACCTCAGGTGGGGGCATCACCCAGAACATTCTTACAGCTGTGTCCTTGATCACCTTCTGACGGTACCGTGGGTCATAGGCAGCTGCAATGAAGCAACAGCATTTTATTGCACAATACATGATTCAGAATTTGAGTCTTTTACTGTCGCAGTATTCCAAGTCCTTGCTTATGGGAATACAATACAGGCATATTGTACCAAGACAAAATACGAACAATTAGAATCTTCAAATGTAAATAGTGACTTGGTGATGGTGACTTATAATGGAGGAGTCCAATACAGGGGAGTTGGGTGGAAGACTTAGATTGGTTTGGTTAACTCCACAGGTTTGGTTAACTACACACAGTGGGTGCGAGACTTACACAGTATGAGTCCAATACAGGGGTGGTAGGAAGGGGACATCATGGTGAGTTGGTGCTCCATCTGGGTTTCCACATCTCTGATTGACGGGTCGGGCTGGCATGCTGGGTGGGAGTGGTACCTATTCCAACAAAAAATGCATAGTTATAGTCATAGTCTGTCGGCATTAAAATTCAACAAAAAATACAACACTTGTAATCAAACAAAACAAACTAGAAAGCCACACAGTGAATCAAGACAACTAATATATGCTGTGTTGTACAGTACACTAAGAGAATTTATTTAAATTGATTCCTCACTATTTATTTTTGTGTCAATTGTTAAAAGTTAATGAATTCCATCCAGTCATAAAGGTAGCATTACCAGAAAAATTAGTGTTGAACTGTAAAATCAAATGTACCTGGTAAGCAGCATAAAGTCTCATTTTATACACAACACTATTCTACTCACTGCCTTTATTTCCAAAACTCAAAAACAATAATAATAATATTATATTATTATTATTGTTTTGAGGTGTTTTGAGTTTTGGAAATAAAGGCAGTGAGTAGAATAGTGTTGTGTATAAAATTAGTGTTGAACCATTCAATAGTCAAAAATAAAAACAAAAAACAACACAAAGCAAACAACACAATTGCATTATGGTAATACCCAGATTACCTTGCATGCTAAAATCAAATAATATTGCTCAAGACTCACCATCCAAGCAGAGAGAGACCGCGGCGTGCCATGGCTGTCTGGATTTCAGCCTCTGCCGTGGCAGCACCTTCCTTGTCTGACAGACGACACAGCATGGGGTATGAGGCGGAGATTGTCACACCTACAAGAACAAAATGCACCTGATGCACCAAGCTATAACCCGGGTCTGTTTACTACCTAGGGTGCCGTGAAATGCATACTGCGGCATGCCGTGACACCCATGATGTCTGACAAGACATCACATTATACATGACTTTGGTGTTTTAGTGAATCAATAAACACAGTAGTATTCTTTGAAGGCTTCTACACAGTTTTACATCATCATCTTTGCTTTGGGTGTTATTTTGGTTATGAATATTTACGACTAAAATCAATAAGACAAGTGACCATGACATGCCAGGGTTTGGGTGCTTGGAAAAGAAAAATTAACTAGCTACAAATAATTTTTTTTATTCTAGTCATGGGCTGGGCATTATGATAACCTAGGTTACGGCATGGTGCGTCACATAGGAGTCAAAATCCTGAGAGGGTTAGCAAATTTCTGAAAAGCCAAATAAAAAGTATGGTACATGTACATATTTATTCTTTATAAATTTTCAGTCTTCACTTCATAAACCTTAAAACTGGCTACAGCTATTTAGTCACCTGTGCATGTAGTTTAAAGGTAGAAACAGCTAAACAAACATTTTTAAAGCAGAATGTGAGCCATGATACATCCGTGCAAACTTACATAGTATACTTCAGGACAATCATATCCTTTACATAGAAATACTCACACTGTGTGTTATTATCCCACTTTCCTGCAAGATAGCCCACAACCTCACTGGTGCTGATGTGACTGTGCAGATCCTATAAATGCAAAAAACACCAATCAGATACATCATTCAAGACCATTTTTCTTCAAAGTTTCAATCAAGACTCGCCTGATAAATAGCAATTTTCAACTATAACATTTTTTTACATGATGCACCACGCCGTAACCCGGGGTCCGTATGATGCCCCGGGGTGCCGTGAAATGAACACCCCGGCATGTCGTAATTAGAAATGTCAAAATAATTCGAAGCTTCGGTGTAAGAGCCGAAGCTTCAAATAGTAAAACAGGATTCGAATGCTTCGTTATGTATTAATTTGTAAGTTATAAACCCGGTATTATTTATATGAATAGGGACTTTGCATCGGCGGTAGCAAGTTACGTAAGCATATACTACAAGATTACCAGTTGAACGGTCAAATACCACGAGTACTAAGGGAGATAGTTATAGCTGCTTTGTTGTGCCTTTTGATTTAGGCCATCAGTAAAAGTTTCCCATTGTTCTCTGGCGGTGTAAATGAAAGCACCGTGCATCATTCAAGGTCACTCTAAACCATTAATAGGTGATAAGTTGTGTAACAGCATTGATTATCAATGTAATGGTCAAATAAGGCGAGTAGAAAGGAGATTATTCTAACACAGTATCGTCCCTTTTGCTGCGACCAAGTTTACGACCAAGTAAGTACTGTATACCTACACTATACTCACAACTCTTTCAAGTAATAATTATGGTTTATTTACATATACATGTGTAGTTTGTCTAATGTTATAAACTTGTCAAACACGTCAATAGTATGATGTCTATCACTGTTTCACTGTTCTTCTTATGATATCACACTCTGTAAAATGGTGACTTGTGTTAATGAAGTTTAACATAATGACCCGCCTCCTTTATGGCCGAAGCTTCGCAGCTTCGGCCCTCAAAACGGCCGAAGCTTTGATTATCAAAATTGGTTAAAATTGATCGAGTTTTAATAAATTTAGAATAGATAAGATGTTTCCTTTTGTGACAAAACTTAAAAATTTTGCTTATGAATATTAACAAAAATTGATATCACAGTAGCCTACCAGTCATCACGGCATGCTGGGGTATTGATATTGAAAAAAAAAATTAATTAGATCAAAAATGAATTTTTTATTATTTTCACGGGCCGGGTTATCACGGTAATCCGGGTTACGGCGTGGTGCATCACATGAAGTATATCTTATTAATATGACAGTATAAGTAGATATTAATTAAATTCATAAGTACATATAAATACATAAGAACACCATCCATAAGAGCTAGAGCACCTCACACCCATCCGTATAATTTTTTTGTTTAAACCATCGTAGCACAGCTTTGAATGAACCAACAATAGCGTTTAAGGTGTCAAAAGGAAGCTGCTTACTTGTATTTTCGTAAGATAATACAATTGTAATAGTTCATTAAAGTTTCATGATCTATGATGCATTTTGTTATGAAATAACGTGTGCACACCCATCCCGTAGGTGGCGATAATATGCGATTTGAACATGTTTATTTACATTATATCTTACTAGAAATTTTCTTTTTACACTTTGGCGCCGGGAAAACTATCGTGTTCAAAGTAGTAATATTATTTGGTACTTGTTTGGATACTACATATTTAAAAAAAAAAAACATACGGGATGGGTGTGACCTACGGGATGGGTGTGCACTGCTCTATATCAAAAGTACGAACATCATAACATAACAAAAAATTATTTGCAAACAATCAAAAGCATATATATAAAAAAATAATATACATGACTTTTCTAATCGCTGTCTCAATGAAATATTTATGTACTTATCTATGAACTCTGGGTAATTTTTAGACGAACAAACCAAGGCACGTGGCTTTTCACGTGGTTTAAGTGCATTCTGGGAATTTTTTAGACAAACATTGATAGAGACTAGATCAGTTTCCTCGTCTTCGCCATCACACGGTCTGGTTGATCAAGACTAATCACCTAGCGGCCAAAACGGGTACTACGATCGCACCCTAACATTATGCTAATATTTCTATTTGCGAACTGGTGTATACAGTGGGACGTCACTCTCACTGACATGCATGATCAACCATTGTTATGAGTACAAAAAAATTGAGCAGAAGCATGCCCATGAGTAGGGATTGAAGATTTACCATGATGAGGAGTGCATTTGTTGTCATGGTAACTGTGAACGGTTGGATCTTGCCGAGAGCCGCAAATGGAGTGCATTCAATTAAGGTTGTTGGATCACTGAAAAAAAAAAACACAAAATGCAAACTGCTTTATTATTCACAAATGAAAAATATTTAGAGAAAACCTTATATATGCGCTTAATTTTTCTGAAGATCCAATTTTAAGATTTTTCGCACCTTGATTAAATGATAGAATACTGTAGTACTGTACTATATTTATCTATAATTTAAATTTACAGCTTTGTAGTTAATATCTGCAAAATTTGTAAATTAAATTGTGAGAATATTTGACATTATTTTTTTTAACTTACTAACTACGACGATTTATCCAAAAAGTTTACAAATTAAATTGTAAGCAAGTGATGCCAGATTGTGAATACTATGCAGGCTGCCGATAAGTATATATAATAAAAGTAAATATTATGAAAAGATACATACTGTTTCATGGTAACATAATTCTTTCATAACACTTCTTACTTACTGCAAGTGACTCTTGCGTCCTAGGGAAGCATGCTTCACAGCCGCCCGTCCAACAAACTTCACACCCAGGATGGCTGCAGAGGGAAGTAGCAAAACAATAACAAAATCAAAATATGTTGAAGTTGATGCAATAAAAATGAAAAGAATAAGTTTGATGGTAATATATTCACCAGACTGGTTTGTTGACTCGTCATCCATGATAGACTCCTCCTTCATATTACTGAATATAGAAGATAAAATATTTTCAAATACAACATACACTGTAAATTGCTATTTTAGACTCCCAGGTCATTATTTGGATACCTCTAGGGATCACAGATAAGAACACTTATTCGAATCTCATATCTCCACCACTTATTCTAAACTCTTATAAAAATATCTGTCACTTAATACATTTTAGAAAGTACACAAAAGCATGAAGTCATAAATGACTGCCCAAGTCATAATGTACCCAGCTGCTATTGTTTTGCACTCATTTGAGTGGTGCTTTGAACGCATTATGCCTACTTCTATTAGTATATATCATGCAAGCTTTGAGGTGGTACACTAGAATTAAAGAAACCCCGGTTTCAAAATTTTATTCATGGGAACCCTATACTAATAATATTACTCACGTATCATCACACTCAGAGCTCTCTACGCCGTCCTCCTCCTTTAGGGCTCCTTCAACCTGCAATACATTAACATTGAGCAGAAGTTTGGAGATGGAATAACAGTGAATTGCAACATTATATGAGAGATACTGCTGCACAACTCATTATAAAGTCAATATCACTAACATTCAAATACTGTAAATTTTTAGAAACATGGATTACTTAGTAAGTCAAAGTAAAACAACGAAATGAGTGATGGATTGATCTTATCTTATACGTGCTTATTGATATAGAGAAAAAACCTTCAGCTCACCAGGTTGCTGAGTGGTCTCTGCTTACGAGTCCATGTAGACTTCAGCGAGTTCAACTTCTTCCCCTTGTATTTTACCTGTATAAACACAAATACATCAATCAAAATCTTTTCAAAATTTAAGTGACAATTCTATAGTCCAAAGTCCATATCACTGTTGAAAATTATATTCATGTATGTATTGTGTAATATGTAATCTTTTTTTTTGCATCATTCTATGCTGACTATAAAAGCAGTTTTAATCTATCTATATATTAAAGAAGGGATTTTTTTGTTCCCATAAGGCTTTTTAACCACAAGACGTACACATTCCAAATTATGTATGTACAATTAGGACAACGTTACTTGGTGGTCGTTTATGTCTACATTTCAAACCAAATAAATTATTTTTTATAATTAAAAAGCAAGGAAACAGATTATTTTAAAAATATTTGTCAAGTACAACGTCGCTCAACCACGTAATACGTAGCAGTTAATCTACAAACGTACGTACGTGCGTACCTACGCTTATCATTTGTGTACATCAGCAATGTAAATATTGAACAACAATGTAAATACAAAACATGAATAAGGAGCCTATTAAAGTTTGTATATGAATATGTGCATGAATATGTGAATGTATAACAACAATAGCGAACAAGTGAGTTTATCTTATATAGATAGGTGCAAAGTCCACCATACACTGGAAAACTAATAATGTACTATGTAAGTGTCGGAAACTACAAAACATTAGGGCTATTAAATTTTGCTTTTGAAAATTATTAACACAGCTGTGTGCTGTACAATACAGTTTTTGCTGTTCTCCTGAAATGAACACTTTTCTTTATCCAGTTTAATCATGCCGAGAAAAAGGAAAGGCCCCATTGGCATTGGGTACAATACGCCGAGGCAAAAAAAGGCGCGGCTGGAGCGAGAACGCCATGCATCACAAACATCATTTCATTGGCTAGAAGCTGCCTTCAATTACAATCCTATATTGAACTATGCTTCAAATCCTAAGATCATGATTGGCAGCATGGACGTGTGTAGGTTTTGCCATGCCAGGAAATGGCCAGGAGAGACGGCAAGCATGCATGTGCTGCACGGCTGGCAAAGTGAGGCTGGAAGCTCTGCAACCACCACCGGATATCCTAATGACACTGCTTACAACAGACGACACACCTAAATCTAAACACTTCCGCTCAAACATATGGAAGTATAATGCGGCGTTTATGATGACGTCATTTGGCGCTCATAAAAACCTCACGCCCCCAGGGTTCTGCACTACCTTCAAGATCCAAGGCCAGGTATATCATCACATTGGGGGCCTGATGCCACTACCTGAACCTAAGTACGTTCAGGTCTACTTCATGGGTGGTGACCGTAAAGTTGATCAATGCTTAAGCCTAAACCACAGAGTTCAACGTGAAATCATACAGGATCTATAGAATGTGCTCCATGAGACACCCTTATGTTCAGTTTTAAGATGGCCCTATAACATATGGATCAGCCAGAGCACAAGATGGTAATCAGGGCTGACAGGACACCTGCTGGGGAACATCCACGTTACTTCAATGATCAAGTTACCAATGAAGTGGTCATTGTTTTGGTACTTAATGAATGGGACACAGATGGTAAACGCGATATTGTCCTAAAGAAAAGGGACAACATGCTTACTAACATCAAGGAAACACACAGGTGTTATGACACACTCTAATACCCACTCGGGTTTCCAAGAGGCGACGATGGATACCATTTGCCACTACATGTGTATACCAGGTCAACCCACAAAGTTGACAGGAAACGGACAAGAAAATCAGCTGTAAGGACTTTTATGCTTACAGACTGATGGTGAGGAATGGTGAATTCAACCAGCTGCTCATGTTCAAGGAGGTGACCAGTCAGCTAATGGTTGACATGTATGCAAAACTTGAAACTGAGCGCTTACTCTACATCCACCTAAACCAAAAAAACGCTTAAATCTGAGCAATACCATGGTCTCCAGGATGCTGTGAATGCTGATGGCCATGCAAACGACATAGGAATTCTTTTGTAATCGGCTACTGCTCTCATCAGTTTTAACACAAGCATCGCCGGGTAACCAGCTAGTTGTACAATAAATATAAATGTATTTGTACATTGTAATACTACCATTGGTGTATTATTACACGTAATAATTTTTCATTTATGCTGAGGATCATCACGAAATATATTCAATAAATCTTTGACTTAAAATAATGTACATGCATAATTAGTCCTGAATTTATCATAGGCTTTCATCCACTTTACAAACACAAAGCCACAAATTGATCATGAAAACGAAGATGACGACAACAGTGATGCTTGACGATTAAACAGAAAAAATGATAAAAGTTCTATCAAATTTTCTTAAGTGCAGAGTAATTTATTAAATATTCTATATATTTGGCCTACATCACTAGGTTTCAACATCTATAGTATATAAAGTTTTATTTCTCAGCTCTATTCTTGTTAAAATGAAATTTTGTTTTACAAACATAAATTTAGACTAATTGATTAGTAAATATTCTATTGAAGGCTGGCTGGGATGATTGTATCATTCTGGTCTCACAACCTTGGAGCCGTGAGTTCCAGTCCCGCTAGGGTCACTTGGTATAGTCAAATGGAAGCTTAGGATTTGTACTTTTCGAACATTAAACTCAGTGCTAAAAAAGACGTTTAAACATAATATGCGACCAACTGCCACTTACTTAATACATACAATATTGTTAATTACAAGTTGCATTTCAAGAATTTTTTAATAAAAAAATTGAAGAACAAAAATTTCTTATTTTTCACATCTGACCTGGTACTTGCCAACTTGTCGGTGTCACGTGATGGTATCTACTCTCAATTTAAATTGATAGATTTTTAGTGATATATGAACAACTAGTTATGTAAGATTGTAGTCAATGTAGAGTAATATATAAAAAAATAACCTCATATGGAAGACGAGAACATTTTCTGTACTGTGGACAGAGGATCATTTGTGTGATCACTTTGATTGTCTGTTAATGAGATGAAACGCCCATGTATTGTAGCTACCGGTTATGTACCGTATACTGAATGCTCAAATTCAACAGACGCTAGCAGCCAGAGTGACCATCGCTCAGATTTGGCTTGTAATAGCATATAAAGCATCCTATAATGGTATCAAAATACTGTATACTGATCAGAAGATACACGTAGACTAATTGGAGCCGTCAATCAGCTCTTTAACTTTTCAAACTTACTAAACGATAATTTCAAAATATCATAAAAAATGTACATTGGCTTAAAGAAAGAAAAAAGTGTAGACATGGGGCAGATATTCATCTATATACAAATTGAGTGACAAAAAAATGTGAAAATTGTTTGTCTAAAAAGACATGTGACCCGTGAAGGGGTGACCCGGGTTATGTCGTCATATTTGCCAATTTTTTTAATTAATTATTATTTTTTTCTTAAAGACCAGGGCACCCCATCCAATTGATTTAAATTATCATGTTTCATACTGAATTTGACCTAAATTCAGGCAAAAACACTTGATTATACGATGTCTAATCTATTAAAACATTAGCTTCTCAAGACTTACAACCATTAATGAGGGACACTACCTGTAATGTCTAATATAATGTCTATAATCACATTCTTTGATACTTCAATATACTCTCTTGTCACCTGCGCAACCATAACTACGTACCCTCGACGACATCAATCAATAATATTCAGTACATTTCTAAGAAGCTGGTTTGATGCAGTTGAAATTATTTTTTAGTGGATTGCAGAACCCGGGGTTTGACGTCAATCCGGGTCACCACGTCATGGCTCATGTAACGATTGCCAGTGTCAACTTACAGATGCCCAGCCACAGCCAGACTTCTTCATGGGGTTGACTATTTTCTTGCAATGGATGGCCCATGCAGACGGTGAGCCAAACACCTTGTCCTCCTCCCTCCATCTAATCCGACCATCTCCAAGCAGGTCAGCTGTGAACTTCTGACCCTGAAGGTACAAAGTACAAGGTTGTTTAGTCAAAGCAGAACTTCTGACCTACTGCAATGAAGATCTCGCTATCCCAAAATTGCTTGTGAAGCTAATTATCACTTATCATGAGATTAGTACATTTCCATTCAAACATTTCATTGAAATTGGCTAATGCCAATATTCTAAATAAAATCATTGTACTTCAGAAAAAGATATTAAGAATGATTTGTATAATAAGAAGGCGAGACCATACCTCTCCGTTATTTAAGGAACATAAGATATTAAATTTAGAAGATGTATATAAATTTAAGATTTGTGCCATGGTATTCAAGCTAACAATAGGTGATTTACCAAATGTCTCGTGGGCAACTATATCTAAAGGTACTGATGTTCATTCCCATAATAGACGACACAAAAATGATTTCACAATTACATGTAAAATTAATACTAACTATTTTAAGAGTACATTCCAATATGCCTATGCTAATATATGGAAAATTTTACCAAATAACATCAAAGCAGCCAAAACGTATGTTACGTATAGATATCTATTCAAGAATTATTGTACAGAAAAATATGATTAATGAAGTTGACGCGTAATTAGTATGTACTTTATTATTGCTTTCTTTTTTTTAAAATTGTATAGTAACACTCTTATTATATTACACAAAAATGTTTATATATATATATATACATATATCATATATATTTTAAATAACTGTGAATATAGTTTGAATATCTGTGATTACAACACACACATGGGGTGGAACTTGATAAGTAATCCATGCCATCTACTATATTAATTTTAAATATTCTAATGTTTTTAAAATTATTGGTAATTGTATGTATTTTTTATTGTAAATTTTATTTGTAAATATGGTAGGGTAAAAAAAAAAATTAAAAGAAAAATAAAAAAAAATATGTTGGTTCCAATGTTATTTCGAATATTGGCCATCTTGATTATTTGTCTCATGTGCGTTATACTTCAAGATAACATTATATCAACATTCGCATGCGGTTCATGGCAAGTTTCTAAAATTGCAACGAGTCATTCAGTTATCAACAGATTTCTGACAATGCATGAAAACATTTAATCAAAAAAAAAAGGCCACTGGTACTTTGAATTAAGTATGGAATGTGTTGTGGTATACTAAAGGAGAAACAACAATGTCCATAATAAAGGGAACGTAAAATGTCAAACATCTTTAAGGCCAGCTTATCTGAGAATTTACTCTCCTTCCTGGTGAAAGTTCATCATCATTGGGACCATCTGTAAGGTTAATATACACCAATGTTTATTTAAAAAAACCCAAAACAATAACACCTTTAGCGTACCACAGAGGTTAAAACTATCTGAATAATGTTACTGACCAGGTATTCAATGGACATGTTGTCCTCGCCTGGTTCTATGACACCATCTGCCATCAGCATGGACAGTGTCACACCTCGTCCTGAAAAACAGTGTTCATCAAAATACAATGCCCAAATAACATTCTTCATTCAATGACCCATCTATTAAAACCCACTATTTACATTTTATATCATATTGGCTTTCTCGAAATCAATAATGGAAAATATGTCTAAAAGATGGAATGTTTGATTGTAATTTGTGAAACACAATTAACATTTTAATAAACTCTTCACCATTAACCAAAAGTAATGATAAATGGCTTTGCTTTGCGTTTATGTCAGTGAAAGTTGTTGAAAATGCCACTAAGAAATTATCTGTTTCAATTCCGAAGCCCGAAATGTAGATTAAATAGTAATTGCTAACCTGTGATGGCATGGCGAGCCCTCTGTTGAGGAGTAAGGGAATCACCGACTCCATCACCAGCTCCACCCCGCTCTGACTCCAGATCCGTACCCTCCTACATGTACACCAGTAAAGATCCATAGTACATATTCAATGTTCTTAGAAATAATTCTAGTCTCAAAACCAATGATTGTTTACATTTTGATATACAATTGTAATCCGCCGATATTAATTTCTACTGCGCTACTGTGTCATTGTCAGAATATTCAGTAAGTCGTGAGATACATATACAAGAAACATTTACTGACCTGCTCATCGAGACCTTCCTCTTCTTCTCCAATCTCAGTGTCTACACCTGTAATGACAAAGTAAGGCTTCAGTATAGCATTGACCTAAATATTGAGACAGTCTTTTCAATTTGTCAATGCTTTCATTATGCTGACGGTTAAGGAATGCTGCTTGAGAGGAAGTCATTAACAATTAGAAAAATTATTTAAAACAAATGAACACAAAATGTACTTGCTCATCGTTGAATAATTATTGTGAATGTAAATAAATGCCTAGTTTATGGTCTTCTTCGCTGCTATGCAGGATCAGACAACTCTACATTCACACAAGGTTATTAGCATCCTTGTCAAGCTATATCTTTCTCAGCTCCGCGTGAAGCATACAGCATATTGCAATTGTAGCGCAGACGTGGTTATCAATCAACATTAGCGTTCACTTCCCTGACTTGTACCTCTTCAACATGTAGGTACCATTTTTGGACCATGGAGCAGTGTGCACCTGGTTAGGGATGAGTTTGCTCAGCATTCATCACTAGACCCCAACAGGAATCGAATTCATGACCTTCCAGTCACGAGTCCAACTCCCTATCTACTCGGCCACAGAAACACACAGACTTACTATACTACTGTACTAGATGTGGTCACCGCCATTCCAAGATACATTATCAAACCAACAGCCACATGATTTTTTGACTTGTTGGTCTAAAAATGCGTGTCGAAATGACCCGCATCAATATGATTTGTGGTCTATTTATCAATTGCAATAAATTATAATAATAATGTACCGTCGTGTTCAGTATCTGCTTCTTCTTGATCTGTCTCCATCACACTAGCCTCTGTTGATGCCAGCATTTCACCTGTGTTCAGATATAAAAATGAGCACAGATTATGAAAAAATATTAACAGTACCCATGGTGAACATTCCAACTATTAGCAACTAGCGTATTCAATCAGTACCTATGTACACGTGGAATGCTTCAGGATTGGCATCATCAAACTACCAATTTGCAAGGTAGTTTTAAAGTTTCGCAAACAATAAATGCATTACAAGCTCTGGAATAGAAACAAAACAACATTGAAAAATCAATTACATCTAACTATTTGAGGTCTGTATCCATCACAATAATGACGTTGATATGCCTGCTTGGATTTCTCGTCATCTGCCATGTTAACTTAGCTTGATCTCAATCTACACATAACTTCATCAATCTTCATTTCAACTACAATGTATAATCTGATTTTGGATTATGATCTAGGCTGAAAATCCAATAAAATACATACATTTCACATGCGGAATACATTAATTAATAATTGAAAACCATGTTTTCAAAAGTACAAAGTTTGTTAGTCTATAATGACGACCCAGAAATTGCCATGGACTTTTCTTTTCTGTCCCATTTGTAAATGTAAAAATGACTTCTTATCATATTCGCACATCCTAGAAGTCACAAATGTTAGCACTGGCAACTTCTTGCCTGTGCTTATGAATTCAAGTGTTACACCTGATGTGATCGCAATAAGGGAAACTAATACCAACCATGCATTGGTGCCTGCGGTGGCTGTTCTGGAAGTGATCCTTCTTGGATTGCTGAGGTTACCGATTCACTGCTTGTAGTCTGTGCCATGGAAGGATTTGTACTGTCACCTGCAGCATCTGATAAAAGACAAAAAATGCATTGGCTAAAAGGGCTATTTTACACATGTTTGCATAGTTACAGTGATTCCTATGATGTTGCACAATGTTGCAATTGTTTACCTGCAATAGCCTCAGGCCCTACAAACATGCACTATATCACCCAATTGAAATGTCAGATTAATCAAATGTCTAGATTATGAATCTGTAATCAAATTTCAGTCACTATGAAAATGCACAAAGCTTTCTACTATTCAAAATCATGTACAGATGTGTGCGAGTAGAGCAACGACTAGCACTACATGTACATGGCATGCACAGGTACTGCGAGTACCACTACATGACATGTGCGAGTGTAGCAATTTGATACTATGACAGATGAAACCCACATCAGTTGATAAAGACTAGAAAGAAATCCAAGCAATATGCAAGACACAAATCACAACACAAATACTGTACAAATATTCGAAATTCATAGCAAAAAAAAATGTATAAAACTCTTCAATGTGTCCTATCCAATGGTTCAAACCAGACTGCCAGGAAAGGCAAAGCAGTCATGCAGTTCAAGTGAACCATGGCCCAAATTGCGTACATAGTCCCTTCGCATACAGCCATGGCAAAAATGATTATGGCCATATCTGGCAATCACCACACACATACTCCCGCTGGGGCTCTAAATGGAACAGCCCAAGTTAGTGTGAATGCCTAATGACTTGCTGGACTTAAAGGCACCCATGCCTACCATAGAACTAGTGAAGCTCATAGAGGGGAAGGCATTCAAGAAGCCTGAAAAGCCCATATCCTGGACTCTATCATTATTGAGCACAAGAAAGTAGGGCAACTTCTACAGTGATGTGTGTGACTGTGAAATGATCCACTTAGCCATGACCCGGTCCGTCATAATGACCCAGTTTGTTAGAAAGTCATATTTTTACAAATGAACCAGTTAATCAAATAGACATGCACTGTTGATACTCTGCAGTTTGTTCATCTAGTGGTGTTTGCAAAAAGATGGAAAAGTAAATGTCCTTGTAAATCTTTATCAATGATTTCTGTGAATACTTCGGATATGTGGTAGAACAGAGGTTACCAAATTCATCTCAAGTTAAAAATAAGAAGATTAGCATAATTTCAATACAATACTCTTGGGTAGAGCGTCAGCAATTTCTCTATTTACTACTACTCTATATACTATCTTAACATGATTGTGAAGTACCTATTCATGTACTCTTAAAATTAATGAATGAATGAATTAATTAATAAGAAAAAAGTTTATTTCATTTGTGCCAGACCGGGTCATGGCTACGTGGATCAAATATGAGAGCATTTGGAACTTTTGATGACGTAGACTTAAACTTGGTCCTGTGAAAAGGTTGTTGATTATGTACGGTATTTGCCTTCGTGTTGATGTATTTGATATAGAAATAATATACACATTTCCTTACTTTGTAACTTTGAATTTGATTAGTCTTTTCTAAGAGATATTCATGTTAACAGCTAGTGAGATTGAAAGTTTTTATGTGCATATAAATTTGACTTGAGAATGGAGTTAATATTTGAAAGCAAGTACTTTTAATAAGTAATTTTGTTAACAGCTGAGAGAATTACTTTTACAAAGACTAATTAATGTACATGTACACTACACTGCACTGGACAAAATCTGAAGCAGTCATTGAATTACAGTATTCCAAGTCTCCTTTCGGAAGCAAACATGGATTTCAGCGATGGCACCCTCAAGATTTAGGTTAAAGGGACATGAACAGCAACCACCTCCTCTGACAATTTCACATAATAATTTTATTTTTCTATTTTCTTGACATGTTGCACCTAATAACTTCCAATTTTACAATCATAAACACGTGTTTGATAGAAAAATATAAATAAATTAAAACAGAGAGAAAAACGAGTGGATTGACATTGGGAGGTTCCATACTAAAAACAGGACTGTAGCCTTTATCACTCGTGCGCCACAAGCCGAAATTCGCGTATCGGAAATAGTTATTAAGGCTGGATGTTATGGAATTCCCTCTTTGTTTACAAAACATTGGGCTGTGGGTACATTTCAAGAAACCGAAATAGGGAACTGATTAATTATGAAGAAATGAAAAGCTACATATAGATAAAAATGTATATATTCAAATGGCTCAGCAAGTACTATTTATGTGGCATAAAAATTTATATGACATGAAATTCACCTGTTCATGTCTCTTTAATACTAATTGGCCTTTCCATGACAACAACACATAATGAGCTCTATCTCTAGGGTGGTACCCCGGGGTAAGTGGGGTTAGTTAGCTCACGATAATGCAGAGCCGCATACACGCTATAGATCAGCAATCGCTAAAACTGGCCATTCACATGATAAACCGTGAATTTTACATCTGACGTGAAATTTGAAGACCTCTATAACGTGGGAGTTCACGTCATACGTAAACTCACGGATTGTGTGCATGGCCGAACAGTGGGATTGATGCTCTAGACTCTAGAATTCTAATCTTTCCACAGCTGAAACGGATAGTTAGATCTAGATCTATCTGGATCTGGATCTGGATATGTAATTCACAAGTAAGCCAGTCTCAGATGAGAGACTGGCCTCCTCTTATGAGGCAACGCGTGAATGGGAGGCCACGTGGTGTTTGTACATGTACCTCTCCAGAGGCAGGCTAGGTAGCCAACTGAGCCTCAGGGGTGGGGGGATCACACTAGCTATAGTTTTCAAACTAGGTGAGTTCTTTTACGTGCAGAGGTGTGGCTCTCCTCTACACGGGACACGCCTTTTAACGAGGCTTCCGAACCTCCGCTTGGCGTCGCTACCGTCTAGTAGTAACACTGTACGGTGGCGACGTGCTTCGGTGGAAATCAGCAACTCAGTGACAGACGTACGACGTATCGGTTTTGGCGACACTGTGTCTGCCATGACCGGGCCGCGAACTTACGACGCAAGCAACTCCTGTTTTCAAGTCGTACGCTCTAACCACTGAGCTACTGAGGACCCGCATCTATAGTTAGTTAATCAAGTAACATCACTAACATTGAGCAGGCAGTTACTGCTATATGCACATTAACTGAAAGATAAGAGCCCAATGACAACATAGTGACATCAGTGACACTGACAGTGTTAGCTACGCTGGGATCGATATTTACCGTGTGGGACAAGATTGCAAAATACGAGATGTTCATGAAAATCGCCCTATCCTATTCACATCATTTAAATTTTTACATATCTGTTTGCAGAAATATGTTCTATAGGCGTTTCCAGACATCTTGGGAAAATTTGAATAAAATCCGGCACTTACTTAGAAAGCTATGGGCATTTAACTACAAACACTTCTGTTCTCGCTAGTGCATTGTCTTATAACACAGTTTTGGCGCGCGCTACCCCTAAAAGCAAGATTTCAGACTTGTGTTTTTGAAGGTGGATTGTTCCCCGGATCCAATGTGACTATGTCATCCATTTTGGTTTTAATTGTCGTAAAATCGTCTGCAGAACCTAATCACGTCTGCAAATTTCTAAAATTGGAAACCCTCTTCTCTGAATTCACGACCAAAGTGTTGATCTCATGGTTTTTTCACTATTTGTAATGTTATTTTCACTATTTGTAATGTTATTTTCACTATTTGTAATGTTATGTTTTGCAAATGTCTGGATTTGCTTTCATTTTCCTAATCCTTATTTTCTCCTCTTTCAAATGATATATAATATAAAGGTTTAATCTAGTTGGCTCCGGCGAACATAAGCCTAAGAATGATGCAAGGTCACGGGAGGTTCGCCTTGATTTTGAGGCATGCGCCAATGAAAACTGCCAAATTAACTTAAATTACAGAGGGATAAAAAAATGACAACAAATAGTTTTTTATTCAGATTTTTTTTCTCTTTCCAATGGTATGTATTATATTAGTTTTACTTCTTCCTCCTATTTGTGAAATGAAAAAAATAAGTGATATGGTCGGAAAATCCTGAGCATCGCATGGCCGTCGTAGTGACAGTTGACAAAAGAAAAACACCACACGAATATTGCATCATATCTCTGTTATCAGTTGTCATAAAAATTTATAATTTAGATGGAAATAATCTGCAGTAATATGCGATTCCATTCATATAAATAAGCGTATGTAATTATTTTAATTTAATAGTTTATTTTGAGCATCAATCACTCGCAAGGTCATATTTGACAGTCCGCGATTGGCGGGAAAACACATGACGATGTTTGCGCAATAATGCATCAAAAATAACTGAATTGTGTGTGTTGGGATGGTAAGAATAAGAACTACAAGGCATTTTTTCTATAACATACTTTATTTTTACATAAATTGAAACAATAGTCAAAACACAGCAATAATTTTAAAAACCCATCTTATATTTGGTGAGTGAGCAACAGCAGCTTTTTACTTGTTTTTGCAACGAGAAACGTCGAAAGTGGTGCAGATTTTGAAAATGGGGTAAATGGGAAAATCATGTCTACAAAATCCCCCCCAAAACAGACAAAGAAATGTTAATTACTTTGTCAATTCTTGTCGGATTTTGGTGATCTTTTTTTTTAAATGATTCCCATGAGACGTAGAATTTTTTCAAATTAAAAAAAAAAATCGAATTTTTTTCAATTTTATCCCAGTGTAGCTAACAGTGTGGAGGTACAGTCTAGAACTAGATCTACTGCATTATCGCTTACCAATATCCGATATTATTAATATGCACAAAGGTTTATCAGATCGTAGAAATATATCTAATACAACGAATATTATTTTATCATCACTTACCCATTGTGTCAAGAGATAAATCCGACTAAAAATTGAATTATTTATAAAATACTAAATGTTAAATGACGCTTTGTCCTTTTCCCGGAAGTTTAGGAATCGAATTTTGTGTTCGATTGTTGACAATCTAGATCTAAATTGTTGCAGTGTGTCACATGTGTCACAGGAATCACATAAACGAAAACCTTAGATTTTTAAGGCGGAAGTACACATATTTCCAAATCTGAAAATGTATTTTTTAAATCCTTTTATCAGCAGCATGCTATATGAGTCATGGTCAGTGCTCTTTAAGTTTAACTCAACACACATTAAGTCACCTCATGGTATTTAACCCAAGATTAACATGTATGATTTTACAGACTTATAGATACTCAGCAGCAGACAGGATAGTGATAATATTTAAATCTAAATATATATAGCCCTCAATGAAATATGGATCCACAGGAAAACTCACCAAGGCTGTATTCTAAAAAGGACATAATCATAGACTTACATTACTTGAAAGTTACAAGTTGTTTGCAGTCTTGAGTGTACGTTATCATTATTGACTGATCAAAACCATTACAGCATCTTCAAGAAACCCAGGGAGGCCGGGAGTTAAAAATGGCAGCAATTGAAGTTTTACCAGAAGAAATGTTGCAAAAGATATTTAGTCATTTGCAACATGTAGATTTATATCATGTTTCCGTTGTATGTCAAAAGTGGTATCGTCTTGCAATGGACCCAATTTACTGGAAAAATATTCAGTTTAAACATACGGTTAGTATTTCCAAGATTTGTCTGGTACTTGCCCGCATGGAGATGGTTACTTATTTGAACATAAGTGGAAGGGATGAATTAACTTCACATGACATTCGAGATATCTTATTGCAAGCTCCCTCTTTGAAAGCACTGAACATGGGCTTTATACCTAATATAGGAAGAGATGTCATTCAAGTTATATCTGACCTAAAATCAAATTTGGAATACCTTAATGTGGAAGGGTCAAAACTTGTAGACACACATTGTCTCTCATTACTAATCAACTTCAAGTCGTTATCAAGTCTGAACATTTCACACTGTACATCTCTATATGATTTTCATGTGTACAGTTTGGTGTCTAACCTTCCATGTTTGAAACACCTCAACATTGATGGTATAGAATGTGTATCGGATGATACTGTTAAGAAAATATGGCAATGTTGTGGATCTTGGTTAGAAAGCTTATCTTTAGATGGGGCTGAATTAACTGACAAAAGTGTGAAGTATCTAAGTCGTTGCACTGAACTGAAATCGTTCGAAATCTCTTTCGGTGAAGGTATCTCAGATCGAGGGTTTTCATACATTGGAAATTGGCCGAACATTAGAGATCTTAGAATCAGAAAAGCAAATGATTTATCTTCAACAGGTATTGGTGAAACATTTAAAACTTCAGATAATTTAAAACAATTGGAAAAACTGGATTTGTCAGAATGTAGTTTTCTCATGGATGATGGTGTATTTGATATTCTATGTAGATGTAAGAAGCTGAAGTCTTTAAATTTAAGCTGGTGTTGGCACATTACAGAAATATCCTTAGACTATATAATTGAACGTTGCCCATATCTTACTCACCTAAATTTGACTGGATTGGATAAGATACAAGGCAACCATCTGTTAGACATTCCTAAGAAAATACCACATTTAGAACTAATGGATCTAACACAATGCAACAAAATCAATGATTCAGTAGTAGAGCAGCTCATCAGTGAAATGCCTTCATTAATTGCATATAATTATTATGGTGTCAGATTTTGAATGATAGACATTAGAGCATCAATCGCACCGTTCGGCTATATACACAATCCATGAATTTCACATATGACGTGAACTCCCCGTTGTAGATGTCAGTAAATTTCACGGCATACGTAAAATTCACGGTTTATGTGTATTGACGGTTTTAGTGATAGTTGCTCTACATGCGCGTATACAAGTAGGTAAAGCAAGTTTTTGTTGAAATTCATTTTCACTGTAAAGTGTCATCTACAAATATGTTTTAATCAATGTCCTTGTTAATGTAGCAGTGGAAATGGACAGGAAATTTGTAATGAAACCATTTTTGTTCACTTTGTATAAAGATACTTTTAGAGAAAGGAAAAGAAATTATAAAAATACACTTTGCAGGTTATTCACTAACATCCCATTAGATAATTATTTTAGTGAAGAAAAATCTGTAGTTACCCGGTAATGTTTGACATGTTTCTATCTATTAGAAAAAACGTATTACAATTTGTGAATGAATAAAGAACGATGTTCATGCATTTAAAAATAGTTTGTTTTGTTTAACACAAAAGATTTTAATGGAAGTTTATGAACATCATCCTCCCAGTTGAGCTGTTCATTAATGAATGGTCCTTAACAAATTAGCCAAATATTAAGTAGCATTTACTAGACTTCATACTTGAAATGCATATCATTAACTAAGCCATGATAATGTTTGTATTTCCAAGACCCAACTTAAGACATTAGACTACCGGTACAAAATTGTGAAAAAAAAGCAGAATCTGTATGTTTTTCCATAAGAGGGGCTGAGGGGTCTTAGAATTTGCACAAAAGACTAATATATGGTCACAATCGTGATATGTTGATTTAAAAGTGAATGGATTTTGAAACAAAAAATATAATTGCAACTACGATAACATCCCTTGGGGCATGAGTTGGTACATTCTTCTGGGTCTTCAAAACCTGACTATTACAAACAGCCCCAAACCAAAAATTATATCCCCTAATATGCTCTTCCAATATAGATCTGCTACTTCAAAAGATACTCTGTTCCATTATTACTTTTGATTAGCACTGTCGCAATGTGTTATGTACAGTCATAGAACAATGGAAAAAAATATGATTATGATGATTATGATTGCACTAAAACTTAAATTTTACTAATAGGTGATTCTCAGCAACAGAGTGCTTACACTGCAGCAAGCAGTTATTGATCGATTATTGATCTGGTGTGCAGCCAGCATGAACTGCTGTGTTTTACTGTTTTTGGGTGATGATACAATATAAACAGAGAAGTACTACCATGTCTGCAAGAAATAAAAAGGTCTTTATATAAAAAAATGGAAATGTGAAAGACTGCCCTTCTCTGAAATAAACATAAGGCTAGTGGGGATGACTATGTCAAGTTTGATGAGGCAATGGATATGCTGGACAACAGTAATGATGAAAATGCCCCCACCCCTGATATTGATGTTAGTGCAGGCATGATAAGTGTTAATAGATCAATGGGTAAATTATCATTTACTCAGATCGACAATAATTTGTTGCCTGACAGTAAGGATACGGTAAAGGGTTTCAGTTTGGCCACTTGAAAACTGTGTTTAAAAGAAGGGGTTTGTATGATGGTCTTTCAGCTGTTCTGAAGGCCAAGGATGATGGAAAAAGGGGGTGAGGGTGACTTCAAAAGCCAGCATTGTTTCTTCTATTTGTATTTATTTTGAAAAGGAAATTAAGTGAGTGTCAGTTTATGTTATATGTAATTATCTTTTTAATCATATGCATTCTGAGTGTAGTTATTAGCGACAAACCTGTTTTTTTGTACTGAACAGTGGAATCCGTTACATTTTTTAGACCTGGAGCATAGCTATGGATTTTTTTTCTGTTAAAATGCAGTGGCAGTTCCAAGATTTGGATTAACCGGGGGCCCGGAAACGTTCAATGAGTCCATAGGCACGAATGCGCACCGGCCCGTAGGGTCAGCGCCTGTCTAGGGAGGTCTAAGGCAATGCTCCCCCAGATATTTTTTTTTAATTTGCACCTTAAATATTGCATTCTAAGTGCTATTTGAAGTATACTAAAGTACTTTCCTGTTATTCCTACTGCGATTATTTAATTCGTAGTGCACAATTGAAATATAAATTGACACAACTTGATCTATGATTCAGAGGGTGGGGGGCCTGCCCTACTCTCTAGATCTGCCACTGAAATGCATATCAATTTTTATTAAACAGCATTAGATGACTGAAGTTATGCAGACTTGTTATTATCTCCCCGGACGGGTCAGGGGAGATTTAGTGCTGTCCGTCTGTATGTATGTATGTATGTCTGTCGGCGTCACATGCTTAAAAGCTTATAACTTGAACACCATGAGAGCTATTGCTTTTGAAAATTAAATATGTTTAGTTTGAGGACAATCGTATGTCTCAAAAATTTTTTTTGTACTTTGGCCTACTTTTGCCGAACTATGTGCCCAAATATCTTGTTACCGCACTTTAGGGAGAAGTATTTGGTCAATTGTCGCCAAACTTCATATGTAGCTTCGATGTACTACTCTCCAGACCTGATTAGATTTTGGTGTACTTTTGGCCTACTTTTGATGACGTTACGATGTGTTTTTAAAAAAATATTTTATTACATTGCGTTTATCTGTCTTCTGGGAACAGTTTATGACTTATCATCACCAAACTTGACATTTGGTATGTCTATATCACTCTCCTCACGTGATTTGATATTGGTGTACTTTGGCCTACTTTTTGAACTTACGAGCGTTACGTAATAAACCTTGTTAACACTCTACAGGGAAAAGTATTCGACCTATGGTCACCAAACTTCATATTTAACTTCGTTGTACTACTCTCAGAGCTGATTAGATTTTGGTGTACTTTTTGGCCTACTTTTGATGATTTACGATGATTTAATTATTACGTAATTGTGTTTATCTGTCTCCTGGGAACAGTTTATGACTTATCATCACCAAACTTGACATTTGGTATGTCTATATCACTCTCCTCACTTGATTTGATATTGGTGTACTTTGGCCTACTTTTTGAACTTACAAGCGTTACGTAATAAACCTTGTTAACACTCTACAGGGAAAGGTATTTGAGCTATGGTCACCAAACTTCATATTTAGCTTCGTTGTACTACTCTCCAGAGCTGATTAGATTTTTGGTGTACTTTTGGCCTACTTTTGATGAAGTTACGATGATTTAATTATTACGTAATTGTGTTTATCTGTCTCCTGGGAACAGTTTATGACTTATCATCACCAAACTTGACATTTGGTATGTCTATATCACTCTCCTCACGTGATTTGATATTGGTGTACTTTTGGCCTACTTTTGAACTTCGGCGTTGCGTAATAAACCTTGTTAACACTCTACAGGGAAAGGTATTTGAGCTATGGTCACCAAACTTCATATTTAGCTTCGTTGTACTACTCTCCAGAGCTGATTAGATTTTGGTGTACTTTGGCCTACTTTTTGATGAAGTTACGATGATTTAATTATTATGTAATTGTGTTTATTTGTCTCCTGGGAACAGTTTATGACTTATCATCACCAAACTTGACATTTGGTATGTCTATATCACTCTCCTCACGTGATTTGATATTGGTGTACTTTGGCCTACTTTTGAACTTACGAGCGTTACGTAATAAACCTTGTTAACACTCTACAGGTAGAAGTATTTGACCTATGGTCACCAAACTTCATATTTAGCTTCGTTGTACCACTCTCTAGAGCTGATCAGATTTTGGTGTACTTTGGCCAACTTTTGATGAAGTTACGATGTGTTTTTAAAAACAAATTATTACGTAATTGTGTTTATCTGTCTTGTGGGAACAGTTTATGACTTATCATCACCAAACTTGACATTTGGTATGTCCATATCACTCTCCTCACGTGATTTGATATTGGTGTAATTTGGCTACTTTTTGAACTTACAGGCGTTACATAATAAACCTTGTTACCACTCTACAGGAGGTATTTGACCTATGGTCACCAAACTTCATATCTAGCTTCGTTGTACCTCTCTCCAGAGCTGATTAGATTTTGGTGTCCTTTGGCCTACTTTTGATCAAATTACCATTTTTTTTTTTAAAACAAATTATTACAATTTGTGTTTATCTGTCTCCTGGGAGAGACTTTATTACCTATCATCACCAAACTTGACATTTTGTATGACTATGTCACTCTCCTCACGTGATTTGATATTTAGTACTTTGGCCTACTTTTCAAAATAGCCTGATCGGAAAAGCCTGATCGGGAAGGGGGGAGATTCTGGCGTTCCCGACTACCAATTTTCTGGTTTGATTTTTATGTGCCCATATTTAATACTTATAAACAAAATTTTCTTAAATTTCGCAATATTGGCGGCCATTTTGAAAAAATATATCATGGGCGAGGTCAATTTATTTTGTTAATTTTCATGGCCATATCATAATCTTTATATGCAACAAAAATGAAAAAAATTCAACTGCTAGAAAAAAGTTACAGCCATTTTGTTTCAATTTCCTTGCAGATTTTGGACTTGGAGCACAGCAAAGTATTGATTTTATGCAATGAAAAATAAAAAATTGCTGTCAAATGTATATTAATTTTGTAAAACAGTGATAAGAGACTAAAGTTAAGCAGATTTTTTATTTCAATTCATTTAATATGCTATGTGGCCACAACTAAAACTTAGAAAGAGAATTTTCTTAGATTTCGCCATATTGTGGCCATTTTGAAAAAAATATCATGGGCGAGGTCATTTTTTTTATTAATTTTCATGGCCATATGATAATCGTCTTATGCACCAAAAATGAAAAAAAAAATTATCTGCTGGAAAAAAAGTTATGTTGCTGCTAAGAATCACCTTAACATGTTTAACATGAATTTAAAAGACCAGAGAAACCTCGTCTTATCAGCTGTATGTGCAGACAGATGAATGCCTTTAAATTTTGAGTGTGCTACATATCATTTATGTTTCTTGAATATATGATTTACATGTTTATGATGTTCTTAGCTTTTAGGGGGGGGGGGGTGTTGTCTTCATAAATCATATATAATATATCTTTCATTACATCCTATGATATACTAATAATATTGTAACCAATTGCTCAATATTTTAGCAACAAAGTGAGGAGGCGAAATCTAAAAGTGAGGAGGCATCCAAAAATGCCTAGTTAGGGAGGGAGCATAATTAATTGTAATGAGGGGGGACAGTCATTTGGTATTGAGATAAAAAAAATTGAACGCCCCCGCTAACTCCACGTTGAAATTGAATGCGCTCCCGGTATAGACCTTAAGAAACTGAGCGCCCGCCCCCAACCGGATAAATAAGAACAATGACATACTTTCGTATTATAAAATATGACGTATATACGTTTCAGCAGTTCGGGTATACCCAGATAGCATACAACATCAAGCAGATTTTCGATTAACTCCCAAATCACAGGATATTTCTCCGCTGTAACAATATTGTATAACTTTACTTACACATTCTGGATCAAAATCTTTGAAATTTGCTTGCAAAGAATTCCTGTCCTTAATCTCACTCTTAAACATTGTACGAAAATATTCTGTTTTAGCGCACGCACGCACGCACGCACGCACGCACACACACACACACACACACACACACACACACACAATCTTGATCCGATGCACGCCTCCACGAATATAGGCCTATGTGGATCTCGAGATGTAGACTTTTTTTTAAAAATCATTGTTTTATACATTTACATCATCACGTTCTTTTATTATAAACTTCGCTGGTGAAAACACATATTATATGAATAAATATGAAGTTCCTACAAAATATAGGCAATTTAAAATATGTTTCTAGATATAGGCCTACATAGCTAACTATAATTGTGTTTATTTTAACGTTGATCCGTTAGATCTCATGATTAGCTTCAACTGCTCATGATCCATTCTGTGCCAGTTTTTCACAGCCTTACGCTCAGGGGGAACAATAAATTCAGGACACTTGTCTTGATTTGAATCCTTGTAGCGATTTCTTAAAAGATATTTATACTTATTGAAATGATCTATAAAGAACTGAGGAGCAAAGTTTTGATCAGTCATATAGCCTCGTTTGAAACAAGTTTTCTCATCAAACCACATCCCAATCTTCACAAAATTTTCAATCAACCTTATGTCACAAATTTCAGGAAAATCTCCCCATCTGGGAAAGTCCCCATTTTGTGCAGAAATTAGTTTCCGACGAATGCCGTCTGCATCAAAGCACCAAGAGCAATGAAACCCGGCTGCATGATCTGAGCTACCAATAATCCAGGGATCGGATGACGTGCCTTGATTTTTGGCATATGACTGTAGTCTTTGAAATAGATCATGATCTGGAAAATCTACATTATGTCTCAATTCATAGATATTCCCCTTGAAAACTTCCTGTATAAGTCTTAAGGAACCACCTGCGAAGACTGGAGTTGGGTTGGGCGTTTTCCAGTAAAATCCAAAAACGTTTGATTTAAATGAAAACCCAAAAGGTTCTGGGAAGTCGTCGTGCATTTTGAGAAAGAGGAGAACACCATAAGATGGCACTTCATCTGCATCTCCTAGTATGATCAAATCATCATCATGCAAATAATCCACATGTTTATTTATTCCCTGAGTCCAAATATGATTTCTTGATAGTTCATCAAAAATCCATCCATTGTCTGCTGCTCCATCAGGGAAATAATTCAAGATCACGTGCACTATTTTAGAGGTGATGTTTTCTGAAAACTGCGAGGTTTTGATGTAGTACATCAGTGTAAGATTATTAGGATCGCCGTATGCAGTGTAATTGGATTCCAAAATAAAGTATGCATCAACAATATTTCCCGTTTCATTCATTCGATAGTCTAATAATGCATATTCTTGACTGAATGGAAAGGCATAGATGATTCTTCGTGGCCTTTGCCGAAGGGTGATATTTGATGATTGAGGCAAAGTTTCTTGCACAGCAATTGGTATACTACAGCGTTCTCCAAACCAGTTTTTTCTACAAATACACTTATCCTTCAATTTCTGGGATGCCTCTATGTCTGTTCCTGTTGTAAGACAGGTGCTATTTTCATTTAATTGAAATAGATACTGCTTAGTGTCCACAGGAATCCTGAAATTATCACTGCTTGTTTTAATCACTGCATCACCCAATTCATTTTCTGAAGCCACGTATTCCTTGGTTGCATTGAATTCCCACGAATCTTTTATGGTACTGCTAACTACATGCACATGATCATAGTTTTGAATGGTCCCATCTGATTTGAAATAAACATACGTAATTTCACTATCACACGATTCTCTTGCTGTAATATTTCTAACGTTACCCCATTGTGTTTCGTAAAGAACAGAATACATGTGTCTAATAACCATAATCACGGCTATAAAAAGCAGTATCACACCCCTGTGCACTAATTTCATTGTTTACAAGCATATAAAAGAAAAAGACATGTCTATTTTCTACTGTTTCTTATGCTATCGATATGTTGACATTGATATAGGAATTGATATAGAAATGAGTACTGTAATTTAAATAGGCCATCACAAATGACGGTTATCAGTCGGTATGGCCACTGTAGGTACAATATGGTGCGCTCATCAATATGGACTCAAATGGGGGATTGGTTGGCGTTGACTTGACCAGCCAGATTCAATACTTGCAACAAGATATTGCGAGCTCACTGATGAAACATACAGCTCGGGACATACAGAGTACGCCTGCCTACCTACCTATCAGGCCCTCTGGTGGATCCATAGTCTAGCCACCCATTGCGAGCGTGTGCTTCATTTCTGTTATTTAAACAAATATTGGGACATCATTGTCCAAGTAAACCTAAAATCAGAGATTCATAAAAATTTAGAGGGCTGTTGTTAGCAGATTATGAAAGAATTTACTTTATCATTCTATTATTTGAATGTGTAGAAAAAAGTACAGTATTCAATACAAATGCTGAATTCTGAGACAGCCGAATTTTGGTTGCGTTACCCTACCATGGATGGGCAAGCAATTGTGGAACTCATGATTTCTACCATGGTCATATCTCACGGTTACATACGCACTATATATCCATGATTCAACGACCCTGATATTCGCGGAAGTTGACCTAAAATTCAACCAAATCACAAGTCCCACTGCAGAAATCTTCAGTGACGATGTCAAACATACGAGCTTACATTTGTAAAGAGATTCATTGGATATCTTTTTTCTATCAACAAGTATCACTAATTTTGCGATAAATCCAGAAAAAACTTACTATAAGCTTGTGCCTTATATTTTCGAACATTTTCAATGTCCATCGTCTGAGACTTTTCTGTCACTAGGTGGCAGCGCGTGACAGAAGTTCAGCCTTCAAACCTTATAAGACTCTTCGCAAGATTTTAGTTCATCCCAAGGACAAAATCAAACAAGAAGAAGTATGTGGGAGTGTAGACAGTATTGGGTGTAAGAACTGTCCAAGTTTATACATCGGTGAATCAGGCAGGAAGTTTGGCACACGGCTAAAGGAGCATCAAAGAAATGTGGAGACACATGACCATAAAAATGTGCGCACCAGATCCACTCGCCTCAGCACCACAGAAGTTCACCAATCAGCCATAACTGACCACATGAACAACCTCAACCATGTACCAAATTGGGATAGTGCTAAAGTTGTGTGTAAGGAGTCGAACCTACTGGACAGACAAATCTTAGAGTCGATAGAGTCGATAACAATCCGAAAGACTGAGGAGAACATGAACAGAGATGAAGGAGCATTCCAGTTATCTCACGCCTACGACAACCTTCTGAGACCTAGGGCAGCCCCAAACCACCGCGCGCCCTCGACCACCCCCCAACAACAAACACTGACCGACTTCCACTTCTGTCACGTGCTGCCACCTAGTGACAGAAAAGTCTCAGGCGATGAACATTGAAAATGTTCGAAAATATTAAGACACTTATAGTAAGTTTTTCTGGATTTATCACAAAATTAGTGATACTTGTTGATACGAGCTTACGTTGCTGAGTATTAATCAATTTTGTTTCGGACGTGAGTCTAACCCAACGATGTTTCCCCTCATATTAAGCCAAAACTGGGCCCACGGCATGGGCTTGAAATGAACATGGACTTGTAAAATGTAGCGTAGGTGATCAAGCCTTGAAACCGACGATGTACCATAGTACGAATACGCATTGTTGAACCAGCGCGATTGTAAATCGCATCATGGTGACGTTTGCTTCTCACAGCTGCAGGAAAACAGACGACAATTCATTTTCACATTTTGTTGGACGGATGGATTGATTTAAATAAATAGTTGTGCATGCAAATAGGCTTCTTTATTCCTTTATGTATGCGGGTGTTTACTACTTTGTGCCTGGTGTCGAAAACATATTCACATTGAAGGATAACAGAAATATTGGAGACTCATGCTAGCCCTATAGCTACGAACGGTGCACACTTATTTGACGGACTCAAGCATTTGTAGAAAAATAACTGTCTCACTATTTAAGAAACGTAGGTTGTCCAATTACTGAGAGCTATTAAGAGGAAAAATAACTGAATATTGAATAAACATGCTTCAGGTACTTATCATATCTATGCTGCTTACTGCAGGTGGCATAGCTTGCAGGCGCCAATTGGCTGATACCACTGTGAATAGTACGCTGCCGTCTCTGTGTGGAAGTCATGCAACATGTGCCTCATCGATGCAGTTTGAAGCTCGGGGGTTGAAGAATACAGACAGCAGCAAAAGTGAAGAAACCGTATCCCAGAGCACTGATACACATCTAGATTCCGTATCCCAGAGCACCGATACACATCTAGATTCAGCATCCCAGAGCACTGATACACATCTAGATTCCGTATCCCAGAGCACCGATACACATCTAGATTCAGCATCCCAGAGCACTGATACACATCTCGATTCAGTATCACAGAACACTGATACACATCTAGATTCAGTATCACAGAACACCGAATTGCAAGTAGATG
>CM032662.1:31092230-31104053 GCA_019095985.1 Streblospio benedicti | reverse complement strand
ATCCATGGTTGGGTGAGCGCATGGACGGCTTTGTATAAACAATCAGCTCCAGTGAGTTAAGACATTGTCACACAAGAAGACACTTCGTATACAAAAACAAACAAAAGCAAAAAAATAAAATGAAAAAATAAAAAAAAGCAGAGTTTGTGTGGAGCATTGTCGTGCACTATCGTCATTGCTTAAAAGGCAGCGGGTGCATGTAGAGCAACATTGCAATTATTTTGAGTTCAGATTAAATTACATGTATAAAACTTGCAAGAATAAAACTGTTTTGATATTTTACAACATTAATGGCATCTTAATTATAATGTCTACGTTTTGTACTGTGGTAAAAAGTATCTGCCCACAACCCCAGCCGGGACGTAAAAAAAAATAATCGAGTCCTGAATCAGGCTAAGAAATTGTTAAAAGAAATGAAAACCTGGTTAAAGCGCAGCATGAGACCGCATTCTAATGCTCTTGTTTAACATTTAAGGTGACTTTTGAGCTAGTTTTTCACAAGCCTACATAGACAACTATTATATATAATTTGAGTAGATGAATATCCAACATAGATCACAGTCATTTAAGTCTTATAGTAGTTTAATAGAACCCAAGGACACTTTCATACACGGTAAAATCCTAAAACTGATGACAATCAAAAATTTCCTCGCGGTGCATGCACTAGCTATATACTTGTACTGAAAAACATTTGTGAACAAGGTAATCTAAACACACAAATTTATCGCCAGCATTTAATTAATTAAAAAGATGCTCGTGATTACGATTTATGACTGCGAAAATTGTAATTACTAACCTACGCAATGCAAACTACCATAATACCAGGATTTTTTTTGGTAATAATATATTTTTTAAGTTGTCCCCATACTAGAGGTAGGCTTTCAGATGAGGCAAGATACACGTATTTTACAATCCAACCATATAGAAATTTCTAAGTACCTTCTGTCCACTTACACAAACATGTTTTCAATTCATTTCATCAGTGTTTACAATGTAAGTATAGAATATCACATGCTTAATTTTGTAATTGAGTGGGGCTATGTCATTGACATTGAGTATGTTTTCGTTATAATGTTATTCAACCTATGTAATTACCTTTTTTCAGGCAGAATACTTGGTTCTGCTCTTTGTTTTCGCTCCGTTGAAAAGTAGCATGATTGATGATTGAATCTAATGATATAATGTAATCAAGTATTGTTACAAAAAATTTACATGACAATTCACGTATTTATGTATTATGCAACGTTAATCAATGTGTTTTTGTCAATTAAATTTAAGGCACAGGAAGGAACTGAAAATATGCTGTATCAGAACTTGGATAATGGAGAAAACCAAAATGAGGATGAAGATGAATCTGTAGCGCATGGACGGCTTTGTACAAGCGATCAGCTCATAGGGTCATACAGTCTTGAATATTGAAGCCAATTTAGTCATGGTGTATACTACCATTGTTAATTGTCATATTGTCGCGCCACATACGTGTTCTTGATTGTAAACGGACCCTGGGATGACTATTCTTCTACCCCATATATTTCTCATATTCGACCGCAAATAAAATAATTCGGGGATAAATATTCAGTCTTTCAAATTAGAAAGTCATCTTGTTTTCATCTAGCATACACACAAAACTCTATTTTAATCATACAAAATGTACGTGCTTATAAAAAAAACCCCATCAAATTAGGAATCATGGTAACGAAACCCTGTGCTGACTTGTGATGTCCATGGTAGCTATAATCATAGATATTGTTATTATGGACATTATTATCGTGTTATGAACAACGGCTACGGTAATTATAACAGTGTTATAACTATAATTTATATATGTGCGATTACAGATATTTTGTCGGTGATAATTTATTCAGAGTCTGCATTATACAAGAAATATACAATAAACCAAACAAAATAATATACACAAAACATTGCGGTCTGATATACAATACAATACAATACAATATACGATAGAACACAATACAATACAATAATATTTCTATTGCGAGGGTTAAGAGTCTTTGATTGTTTCATGGACAGAGGAAGTTTATTCCATAATTTAGCTGCTGCTGTCTTAAAGGCTCTGTCACCATACACACCTGCCAGGCACGAAGCTTGAAAAGAACCGCTCATGCATGCCATTGGGGCTAGGTGTGGGGTTTCTTTGAAATACCAATCTTAAACCATATAGATTTCATTACAACGTACAGACGAAATGTTCTTTTAATGAGACCCCATCTTATGCCTCCGGCTCAAGTGGTTTACATTAAATCCCGTGAAGATACGGCGTCGACACTGTTGACTACAGGCCGTTTCAAATGTGTTATATAGGCATATTATGTATTGAATATGCGCATGGTGATACACATATTGAAACATTCTATAGAATCTACGGAAACACACGAGGACCATACGATGTCTACTTGACAGGCTTGCATAAGTCTTGGTTCTTGATTTAATTTCCTTGAGCAATAGGTTATTTGATGACCGCAACACTCTGGGTTGTGAATATGCTAGTAAGAGTTGAGACAGGTAATATGGCCCAAGTCAAGTGAGGCATTTGAAGGTCAGTGCTAGAATCTTGTATACTATGTGTTGCTTGGCGGGAAGCCAGTGAAGACTTTTCAAACCAGGAGTGATATGTTCACACTTTAGAGTGAGGATCTGTGCAGCAGCGTTATGGACACGCTGCAGACGTAGGAGCTGACAGTCACGTAACCCACAAAGAAATTATTTTCCAATATCCAAACGAGAACTGCTGCAGGTATGAACAATCTTCGCAGCACTTCCATTGTCATGTTTTGATCAAAAGTAGACCCTAAATTACGAGCAGAGGATGTTGGTGTGATATCACTGTCTCCAATTCTAACAGATACAACGCCAACTTTATTCTTTCGTCTGCATGGGGGCTATAGCCACAGGTTCAGTCTTTGACTCATTCAGCTGAAGCTTCTTTTCTCGCATGAGGGGAGAGGTCACACTCAATATACACATTTCTCCCCACTTTGCAGTTCATTCTCGATTTGCGCAATAATTTGCCATTTGTCATTTCTAGTTATCAGTTCCATTCACAAAGTGGGGAGATAAACTAATCTCCTACGGCTCTTAACCAATCATTATCGAGAATGAACTGTAAAGTGGGGAGATAAAAAGGCAATAGACCATTACCTTTATAATCTATGCATTATATGACACGTTTAAAAGCTGTAGTAAACCGCTAGTCCAGCGATTATCAGAGCCATAATTGTAACCTGTACACCACAGCACAGCCTATCACAAACACGACATGCTTCCTGCCATATCATAGCATCTTCGACATACTTTTCATTTTGACGACACTCAGGACCTTGGACACGCTTTTCAACTGTTTTACATATACTGTCTACCACATCATCAGATTCATCACACTTCGTTTCTTGTTTGGTAACAGCTGGTTCAACTGTGTAGTAGCTGTCAACTGTTTGATTGACTTTCCAGCAAACTAGAAAGGCCACCACTCTAAAAATGACTATGTGCCAAATCCTGCTCATTCTTACTGTTTTGGACTTGATTTTCGCAATTGCAACGCTCATGACGATCGTGAGAGTGATTAATACCTGCATTAGCAAGTTGTATAAGCCAATGATGGGCATCTTTTGAGAACTTCCTGGAATCAGTTCAATAAGGATGAGTAAGAAGACAACAAAAGACGCCCAGAGAGAAACTGCAAGTTCTAGTGTGGTGGTGGAGTGAATCGGAAGGGCAAACATGACCAAAGTAAGACACGTGAGCATGACACATGGCATGATGATAGACAGGCCAGCAAACGACAGTTTCCTCTCTATGTCTATAACATAACAAGGATACACATATGAGCCAGTTGAATCAGTTATATTGTATCCAGCAGAGAAGTGCACACGCTTCACTCCCCATATGGTGCCAGGAAGAATACTCTCGTCCTCAGTGGATGCATTGTAATGTGATAGTTTTATTTTTGAAGAGTCATACAGCCAACTGCCTAGCGTAAGTTCACAAGTTTGAACATCAAAAGGATAGAAGGAAGTATCCAATGGACACGTGGTCCTCATAATCATCATTGGGAACCACACAATTCTGCCGGATCTGAGGATTGTGACCTGCGATTTTGGAGCCATGTCAATTATGAAGAACAAGTCATTGGCACTGTTTAAGATACTTATGTCTGGGATCCACAACAGATCAGAATTTGCCATAATCTTTTCCAAGCCATCATATTTAGTAGCATCCCATTTCAGTCTAAAATCCTTCCACACAAGAGAAATATACGCAGAGTACACAAACGTCTGCTCTTGTTCGTGAAAATCCAGAACTGATTTAACTGTCAGATGGGTCAAGATGTCCAGTGGCCCATCATCTGGAAGAGGAATGACTCTCACATCATAACGCGAACCATTGAAGAGATCATTTAATAGTCGAGAATAGCTAGTGACGTAATCTCCGTTGATCACTCCATTTTGCAATAGAATCATTAAGAGCGTGTGAAATAGTTGATCCATTCTGAAAGTGTAGATTGTGCACCATTTGAGTGGAGGTTTCAGTATGATTCCCATGAACATCTCATTGATCGCCATTTGTTTTGTGGTGTGCATTTACGTTAATCACACGCATACATAATTTGAGTTGCTTAATCTCAATGTCGCATGTTTACCTAGACTTTTAGACGTTCATATATTACTTAGCTAGATAATGGATATGAAGTGTGTGTAATAGGTCTGATGTTTGCTCTGCACAAATCCATACCTCTTTATCATCACTATAGATATATGTGCTATTAGCAGTGACAGATCCGGATATTGTGATGGGCTGGGTGCTGTAAATCAGGCACAGAATGCAATATGTTACTGTCATTCATGATGATATGGCACAGACCACTGGCCGATCCAGGTTTTTTCTCCAACATGAATCAGCTCCCGTTACTGGCTCATATCCTCGGACCATGTTTATTATGTAACTTGACCATGAGCAGCATTGTACAGGGTCTTGAGTTGAGTAACTGCTATTATTATTAATATTTCACTGTAAATGCGTGCATGCATCGGCCATTTCCATAGAAGAATCATACTCCAGCTGCTGACTGTGTCTGTTGGTGATAACGAGGCGAATAAATTGGATGTGGATGATTTGTAATGAGTTGAAAGTTTGTTTATATATCATCTACTATGTCCAACCAATTAGGGCATCAAGCATTGTATATGAAATAGCCAGCAGCGTGATATGTAGTGATGAACTGATTTTTTCTCGTAACAGTTGTATTTGATAAGGTTTTCAATGAACTGTGCCATAAAGAATATCTGTCCATTTGATTTTTGTTATGTGATATACATAATTAAGTGGCAGTTGTTTACTCGTGCTGTTGTCACGTTTCTATGACGGCCATCTTAAATTGCTGATTACCGCATCAATCAACGGTGCCATATTTGGAACGTGGAAAGTGACTTTGAGGGGGCGCAAGATGTTAACTTAAAGCACACAACAAAATTATAGTTATCCCCGAAATAGCAAACACGGTGTGTTATGTGTGTTATTGTCTGATGATATGTACCGGTATATTCAACGGCTATTATTTTGATGATACTGAGCCTGACGGGAGTTATCTTCCACGGAAGAAAGAGAAACACAGTTGAGATTTTTGGTCATCATTTTATTCAATTATAATATATTTATTTAAGTGGCGATATTTGGGGCTACATGAGTTCAAATAAATATTGGAATACTAGAAGTCTTTTAAAAGTAACAATCTTTCATGAATATAAAAGATGAAAGCCGCTAGCTGTAACGCTGGCAGCCAAACGCTAGTGCCGCCTGTGCGTCTTCCCGTGAGCCGCTAGTTACTGCCACTAGACCTTTTATGGCGTTGTTTTCAAACAGGATCTTGCAGATGCTGTCTGCCCCATTTGTACGCAGTCCAGTGACTTGTGCGGACGAGTAGACAGTGTGTCTTAACACTCCTGCTGCAATCCCTATCATTCCCAGGGTCTGACCTCTTTCTTGAAGCTCTATGCATTTGGCATTGCTGTTGCTATTGATGTAGCTGTTGCTACGGTTTGTGGTGATGGAGTTGATTTTGGTGTCAACATCATCACTATTCATTTTGCTGCTGCTGCCGCCGCCTCCTCTGCCGCCGCCGCCGCCGCTGCTGCTGCTGCTGCTGCTGCTGCTGCTGCTGCTGCTGCTGCTGCCGGAGGTGCTATTTTTAAGCAGGATCTTGCAGATACTGTCTGCCCCGCTTGTGTGCAGCGGTCCAGTGACTTGCGCGGACGAGTAGACGGAGTGCCAGAAGACTCCTGTTGCAATCCCTATCATTCCCAGGGTCTGACCTTTTTCTTGTAGCTCAATGCATTTGACATTGTTGTTGCTATTGTTGTAACTGTTGCTACGGCTGATGGAGGTGATCGTGGTGTCACTATCACTGTTCATGTTGCTGCTGCAACCGCCTCTGCTGCTGCTGCGGGTGTAGTTATTTGTAGTGCTGTTGACACTGCTGATACCATCACTATTGACAGTGCTGGTTTTACTAGTGCTGCTGCTGGAGGTGCTGTTCATGTTGTTGTTGACATCATCGCTCATTGCTGCCATTAGAGCTTTTATATCAATGCTTTTAAACAGGATCTTACAGATGCTGTCTTCCCCATTTGTATACAGTCCGGTGGCTTGCGTGGACGAGTAGACGGTGTGTCTTACGACTCCTGCTGCGATCCCTACTATTCCCAGCGTTTGACCTCTTTCTTGTAGCTCAATGCAATTGTCCTTGTTGTTGCTATTGATGCTATTGCTGTCGTTGATTTTCTTGCAACTGATGCTGCATTTGTTGTAGTTATTCGTGGGGCAGCTAATGTTTCTGCTGCTTTTGTTGCTGTTCTTGCCTATTTTGCAATTCATGGTTCCACCAGTAACCCGTGTTACCATTTCGATGTGATCATTGACTGTTTCTGCAGCGCTGCCCATCAATCCAGCAGACTGTTCCCTGTCTTGTAATTCTTGCAAAGTTTCGTCTTCACTTCTGTTGCCCCTGTTGTTGCTGTGAATATCTTCGTCGTGGGTTTCGTGGTAGAGGGTTGTTTTCTTATTTTCATCATCATGACACAGTTCCTTCCTATTCTCACCCTGCTTGAAAGTCCTTTTCTCATAATCATTATTCACTTTCTTGATGTCTTCGTGGGTCAATTTCCCGTCATTAACAACGGTCAATTCCTTCTTTTTATCATCACTATTGATAATTTTCTTACTGTTATGACCTTGAATCATTTCATTCGTGTATTCAATGCGAGTATTTATCTGGTGAACCACATCTGGCATTTTATTTATATGATCAATATCATTCATTTTATTTTCATTAGCTGTGGTAATTATCTTTGCACTGTTCAAATGGTTAGTTTTGTTTTCATTAATAGAAGATAATTTGTTTTCACGTTTCATTTTTGAATTGTCGTTAATAGGGTTCATTTTCTTTTCATAATCACTGGCCATTCCACTTTTATCACTACGAGATTTGTTCTCTCTGTCATGATCAGTGGTCACATGCGTCTTTCCATTATCACTTATCTTTTTGTCATGATGGGCCAAATGCTTTTTGTTGTTGTCTTCATCACAGGTCACTTTGCTCTTATTGTGATCCTGCTTCAGTATGTCACTACCATCTTTCATCTTCTTATGGCGATCACCATTTGAACATTGCACATAAACGACATCATTTCTACCACCCTTGCCTTTGCAAGATATCCTAGGCGTTTTCACCACACGTCCTTTCCTTGATCTACTGTAAATAACATACTTCAATAACAAAATAAACAGACATTCTAGCCACATAACCATTCCTACGAATGCCACGTGTGACTCTGCAACAGATTCTTTATGGTCACCTTCGATCATAAACTGTCCTATATCCACACTGCTTAATGTGAAATGTTCTTGTTCATTTTTTAAAAACCTAATACCATGTCCTGTGAGAACAATGCTCACTATAACTGCACAGAGCGCAGTGCAAACAGGGCTCTTCATGTTTATAAATTTCTTGTGTTATAACCGCTTATACATTATTGTTTATTGCATTTAATTGCACGAGTGAAAAAAAAATCTACTCAAAGAGCACAATTTCTTGGACTTGGTCTCTATGGAATTGTCACAACGTTGAACGTTATTACAGGTACGTTATCATTATGAGCGTTACTACGCTATACGTATGCTGATACGCTGGCGTGGGTAGTCTCGATCAACCAGACCCACTTAGTCTCGGTCAACCCAGACCCTTCCCCTACTCACTTTCCCCTCGAACGCAGTGGTTTCAGTCTGGTTGATCGAGACTAGGGGCAGGCAAGGGAAAACGCTGTACGTAATTCACGGGGTACGTAATTCCACGAATTCCGTTTGTCCTTTACGTTGTACGTGTCACTAGAGGGATATTACAACAAAGACACAAGGCGCGTGCATAATAAAGGTAGATAGATTTCTTTTGTAAATTTCAGTGACTTTTCAGCAACCATGTGTAAACTAATTAAGCTATGGTATCCGTGATTTTTTTGTGCACATTGTAATATAGATTTTTCGTAGATGTGATGGTTGATTCGAGTGTAAATGTTTGAATCAGTGCATTCTTGTGATGTGTGCGTGCATTAGGTGCGGTAAGAATTAATCATGTACATGTAGTTGGCTTTATCCCCCGAGTGGACAAACGTGCATGTTACCATGTTTCAATGCAAGGTCCTGTGTTCAGACAGCAAAAATTCTTAGTCCCCAATTTTCTTCATGTTAACCTTAGAAAATTTTATTTTTCACCCGAGAACAGCGAAAAAAAAGTGCCGTGTCTAGTCTTTTTGTCGTGACACTCGGTCAATGGTATCAGCTGTGGACAGGGCGGAATCCTGTGTATCACGAAAATGGAAATGCATCTATGCCCTTCATGATGGCCGCACACCCACCCTCTATGTCCAGTATTAGGCGAGATAGGAGCTGGCCAATGGGGCGTGACATTTGCCAGCCTTCCTCGCAAAGATCTCGCCTATTTTCCCTAGGTCCGCGCGGTGCTCAATACAGCCAACAAATTTCGACTTCCCTTATCTCCACACCACTTCAAAGGCCACACAAAGACTCGACGTGACGCAACCGTCTCCGAGGTCCCTCTACAGACCCGGCAGATCCAGCAATCACTCTTCAGTAAACAGTGGGCCCATGTCCCGAAGCTTCTTTACCAGGTCACTGAGGGGACTGTCACGGGAATTTCATAATGCCCTACAGGAGAGAATCACGTATCCTTGTTACCATGGTGGGTCACTGGGGGCGGGGTGGGGTGTGCGTATCTGTTAGGTCTATTGCAATGTGCTGATCTGCTGCTTCTGTTGCTGTTATCCACCGTCACGGGTTTGCTGTTGCTGCTGATGTTAAGCACACTGTGAAATCATGAATGAAAAGAACAGCTTGTCTTGGTCTTGGTCCAGAAAAATTCTGTCAGCTGCTTCTAGTTTCTGCCAATGTGTTTGAAATATTGATCCAATAAAATGAGATCCACTTCAGCTGGGTTATTGTGTTAGCTTATCATACTATTCGCAATTCTTAAAATACCCAAAAGAGCACCAGGGTATAGTGCTAAAATAATAGCGGTCGCACTTGTTCTTGTTTGTAAGCAACCCCAAAGTGCATAAGGGTCTGGTCTTAAAAATAATAGCTGTCGCACGTGTTTTTTATTGGTAAACAAACTTACTACTTACTAAACTTACCGTGTAGTACCTAAAACAGTCGGTTTTCTTGCTGTGTGGGCTAGCTGAGTTTAATATGGCATTTGTTAAGTACATATTCTGAAAGGGCAAGCGATTGTGTACCATGCAAACCCATTTTGGCTGATTTTGATGTAGTTTAATGTGCACAGAATTGACTTGTCTGAGGGTGTCATCTGACACGTGGGGGCCGATATTGACACTTTCTAAAGCACATGGAAACATCGATCTTTTACGGAAATTGATTTAAAAAATCTGCACACCTGAAAAGCTGATTGTTTTTGGATATATGCTAACATAATATGGTAAGGAATCAGAAGGCCATATTCTAGATGGAAGGTCAAACTTGTATCTCCGTGTCAGTGGTTTGTGAATTTTGGCAAGGGTAATTTTTTTATGTAACTTCTGCTTTTGGTGGCAACATGAAGCTGCTTATTCAATTTGACAGTGGAAGGATACACTATAAATGGATCCTTATATGCTGTGCGTCAAAACGCTATATGTATTGCCTATTTTAGCTGAAAGAGAGCCCGAGTATAATGGTGTTTACATGTATTTATGAAGAAGGAGCTGATTGTGCTTTCAAAGTATTTTTATAGTCCGATAGGAAGGCGACTGAACCCGAATAAATTCTGATCAAAGCAAATTTGGTATCGCTTTTGAAAGCTGCTTCTCTGTAGTTTATCCAGATAAAATCCAACCGAATCCGCCTCCGGAAATTTTTTTATACTTGCAACAGAAGCAGCTGCAGCAGCAGCAACAGAAGCAGCTGCAGCAGCAAAGAAGCAGCTGCAGCAGCAGCAACAGAAGCAGCAGCAGCAGCAGCAACAGAAGCAGCTGCAGCAGCAGCAACAGAACCAGCTGCAGCAGCAGCAGAAGCAGCAGAAGCAGCAGCAGCAGAAGCAGCAGCAGCAGAAGCAAAAGCAGCAGAAGCAGCAGCAGCAAATAAAGCAGCTGCAGCAGCAGCAGCAACAGAAGCAGCACAAGCAGCAGCAGCAGCAGCAGCAGCAGCAGCAGCAGCAGCAGCAGCAGCAGCAGCAGCAGAAGCAGCAGCAGCAGCAGCAGCAGCAGAAGCAGCAGCAGCAGAAAGCAGCAGCAGCAGCAGCAGCAGCAGCAGCAGAAGCAGCAGCAGCAAAGCAGCAGCAGCAGAAGCAGCAGCAGCAGCAGCAGCAGCAGCAGCAGCAGCAGCAGCATCAGCAGCAGCAGCAGCAGCAGCAGAAGCAGCAGCAGCAGCAGCAGCAGCAGCAGCAGCAAAAGCAGCAGCAGCAGCAGCAGCAGCAGCAGCAGCAGCAGCAGCAGCAGCAACAGAAGCAGCTGCAGCAGCAGCAGCAGCAGCAAAGCAGCAGCAGCAGAAAGCAGCATATTCAAATGCTGATCAGCAGCAACAGCAGCAGCAGCAGCAGCTCAGCAGCAGCAGATTTAAGAATCAGTTCAATTTTTGCAGCAGCAGCTTATTTCATTGCAGCAGCAGCAACAGAAGCAGCTGCAGCAGCAGCAACAGAAGCAGCTGCAGCAGCAGCAACAGAAGCAGCTGCAGCAGCAGCAACAGAAGCAGCAGCAGCAGCAGAAGCAGCTGCAGCAGCAGCAACAAAAGCAGCAGCAGCAACAGAAGCAGCTGCAGCAGCTCTTTACACATACGAATCTATTTTATATAAAGTTTTTCATATTCAAATGCTGATCATTAAGTTGATTGTGTTGTTCTATGACCAATAGATTTAATATCAGTTCAATTTTGCTGTTCAGCTTATTTCATTGCATAGTGATGTAGTATCTATATTGCATCATCACCAATTATCATGATTTAGTGACAATTCTTTTGCAAAATTCAACCTGGAATTCATTATTGCATTCTATGTCATAGTGATGTCATTACTCGAATTTCAAAACAAAGGAATCACTGCATGGGCATCACTTCTTCCTTTTCAAAGACTTGAAAATCACAACGTGATTCAGCTCTTGAATTTTTCATCCGTTTCAACCCTACGTTGGCGTGCTACCTTGGAATACCTTTAGGAGTTCTAGATGGATTTTGACTTCCAGATTTGTCTCATTATTGTGTTAACATTGTGCACTGATTGCTGTGATGCTACAATTCAGTTTGCCTCGC
>CM032662.1:31077934-31092130 GCA_019095985.1 Streblospio benedicti | reverse complement strand
CTTTATTCTGCTGGTTTACTCTGATTTCCGGGTAAAACGCATGATGCGTTGCTTTATTACGAGTGAAAATGGAGCGTTTCAAGTATTTTAACATGGACTCAAATTCTCCCATGAAGTTAGATTTGGTCACGAGCTATTCCAGAATAAAATACATATATCACAAAAACGACATTACTATATTTATTTCTTAGTGATGATAAAGATTAAATGTTGTAAAATTAAAGAACTGCCAAATTTTCGGGCCTGACGTGTAATTCAATACGATTTCCACCAAAAAACTAAAATCTCGAAAATCCCTTCTAATAGAAACATATATAAATTTACTGTGAAGCAACCTCCTACCCTCCGCCCCCCCCCAAACCTCACTAATACAATCATTTAGCATGAACAAAGTTCGTTTCTAAATAATTAAAGTAAAACCCCCACACAAGTATGACGGATAGAATTTTTTTAAACTGGTAATTAATACGAGTCATTATACAATTCGTAGCTGGAGGGTCGGGGTTATACATGGGAGGAATTGTCTTACTTTTACAAAAAAAAATATGAAAAGTAGGAGACGTAAAAAAAAAATACATTAACGGATACCAACGGCAAAATAGCAAGCTTTCTTTTTACCTCGCATGTACCCAAAATGACGACACTGGTGCTGTGTTCATGCGTATCCCTCACACACACTCCCCCGAGCTGCCGCGCGATGTCTATGATGAGCAGGGTTGTATTGTCGTCCAGATCACCGTCCCCTACTGTACGGATGAAGTTTCCTTGAGTGCTTAACCTGAGCACGCCCGGCGTCACACGAAGTAGCTGTCTGAAGCCTTAGTCATTGCAGTTCCAAGCCATTGGGCCACAACTACAACCCCGAGGGCAGGAGTGCACAAATGCACAAGTTAAACACAAGACAATTACACTAAGCATACTTCATTCTTCTTCCGCTGCAAAGTAGCTTTTGAGACGACGATAAGTCAGTAAAAAGCGCTCAACCAATCATATTACTTGTATATTTCGGCTATTTTCAACTTCAAATTTCAAAAACGGCAGAAATCAACAAATCCCCTACAATTTTTATGGGATGTGACTGCAAAAAATCTTTTATTATAGAGATGGTCTCGACTGTCTTTTGTTAACATACTCAACACACTAATATACGGGCAGCGACTCTTTCATAGAGAGAACCCTCTCAACAGAGACGTCTAATAGGGGGTGAGGGTTCTCGCACATCAGGACGTTGTGTTTTTAGAATTAATTTAAAGGTTTTCTTCATTGAATGACGCACGAGGTTCACTTGAAACCGAATTATGCGCGGAGCATATTAGATGCTTGATTGTTACCAGATAACCAAGTCGTCAGCGCTGTTCGGAGTTAAATTAGCGGTTTTCCCACGCATTTGCATACTGGAAATTCTTCCGGTTGATCTCAATTATGTTGAATTTTCAACGTAAATATTTTTGCCATGCTCACGCCATAACAAATGACATCGCGTGTATACGAATCCTTTTGTGCCACCGTCCCCGGTGCTGCAAGGGAGGATTTTTTCCCAAGACGGACAAAAGCCAATGTCTACTACGCTAGTATATGTATATTTTATAATCACAATAATCGCGTCATAGTTTTCTTAGAGGAAGCGGTTAATGTTACCCGTGTCTTTGTATATACTCTACCAGTAGTAATAATAATGAGTGAGTAATGGATATCGGGCTATTAAATGGTATAAATTGCGAGTGTAACTTCAACCCCATGTTTTTAAATACACCCTTGTAAGAGAAAAACCAACACTCGCTGTCTCAATTCATCTCTGCAGCTGTAATTAAAACCTGACTCTTGCGCATCGATATTAAATAGCGACGTTAGCTAGGGGTATTTAAACCACAGGATTTGACCTGCTCAGGGTGGGTGGACCGACCCAAATAACTCTAATAGTTGTAGTCGGGCTTATAAGCAAAAACGCGGCTCTTTATTTTTACCATCATCTTGGACGATACGATGCATGATTACGTTTCTTATAATCCATGGCATAAAGCGAATCGTCAAAGCAGTACCCATTCCCTCCCTTGTTGTGGTTGTATATCCTGGTGGTGCTGTTGTTGTTGTTGTTGTTGTTGTTGCTGCTGCTGCTGCTGCTGCTGCTGCTGCTGCTGCTGCTGCTGCTGCTGCTGCTGATGATGATGATGATGATGATGATGATGATGATGATGATGATGATGATGATGATGATGATGATGATGATGATGATGATGATGATGATGATGATGATGATGATGATGATGATGATGATGATGATGATGATGATGGTGGTGGTGGTGCTGCTGCTGCTGCTGCTTCTGTTGCTGCTGCTGTAGCTGCTTCTGTTGCTGCTGCTGCAGCTGCTTCTGTTGCTGCTGCTTGCAGCTGCTTCTGTTGCTGCTGCAGCTGCTTCTGCTGCTGCTGCTGCTGCTGCAGCTGCTTCTGCTGCTGCTGCTGCTGCTGCTGCTGCTGCTGCTGCTTCTGCTGCTGCTGCAGCTGCTGCTGCTGCTGCTGCTGCTGCTGCTGCTTGCTGCTGCTGCTGCTGCTGCTTCTGTTGCTGCTGCTGCTGCTGCTGCTGCTGCTGCTGCTTCTTGCTGCTGCAGCTGCTTCTATTGCTGCTGCTGCTGCTGCTGTTGCTGCTGCTGCAGCTGCTTCTGTTGCTGCTGCTGCAGCTGCTGCTGCAGCTGCTGTTGCTGCTGCTGCTGCTGCTGCTTCTGTTGCTGCTGCTGCTGCTGCTGCTTCCTACCCTCCTCCCCAATCAGAGAGGTCCAGGTTTGGCCGGGGCGCGATGGGGTCCATGAGTCGGCGAAATCAAGCCACGTGATTTTCTGACAAGAGGAGGGGCTCAATAACATAGCAACATAGCATAGCCCTCCCCATACGAAGTGGAAGGACTGGGGCAGCTTCCGGTAGGGATTCCTAGAAGCCGAAGAAAACACCCCCCGGCCTCACGTAAGGACGTATCTTGGCAGGGGTCATTTACGTTATGTTCCCAAAGCGACTGTGTGTCCTGTTCCACGCTCACTGAGGCATCCGTCACAGGGGCGTCCTCAAAGCAGGCACGAGTGGAGGACACACCGCTGGTGTCATGGGAGTGAGGCTCAGACCATGCCCCAGTGGCGACCCTAGCTGATAGGGAGGTCCAGCGTTCATGGACGAGTGTCCGTGGTCGGGGACCGCCGGTCAGGCCTTATTCAGTGGTCATCGCAGCGATGCTAGTCAAGGTGCCCCCTTGGTTCACGGGGCATGGTGGTGCAGGCCATTTACCAGGCGTAGCCCCTGTGCCATTGGAGCGAAGACAACTACGTCCCCACGACGCACGTTTGCGAGGCACGTTCGAGGGGGTGCGTTGGCGAGGCCCATTAGCATGCTGACGTCGAATAACCACGTCCTAGGCGTTGTATCGTCAAGGGAGATCCATGTGGTGACTGCGGCTGACCACTGTGGGTGACAGCAGTGGAGGATACACCTTCTCGCCAAGCTGTCGACGGCATCCCAGAGGATGACCAGTCGTGACCAGAGGCAGAGGTAATCCCAGCTGCAGGCACGAGGATTGGGGGTGACCCCCCTGAGCTCACGGGTGCACAATGCAAGCCGCGGACCAGGTGCGACCCCTACAGGTCCGGGGGTCCCCACACCCATAGACGGGTGTCTACAGGCGGGGACGCCGGTCAAGCAGTGGTCAGTGGTCATTCCAATCAAGTCACCCCTGGACCCACGGGAGCACGAGGCAGACCGTGGACCAGGCGCCACCCGCACCGGGCTACGGGGGGAAGGGAACGTTTGCAAGGTGTTTCCTGGTGGTTAAGGCCCCCTGGTCAGTTGTTCACCTGGGGGGAACTCCTGGGCAATTGCCCAAAGTCAAGGTGTTTCCTGAATCGGCTGGGATATTGCCCGGCTAGTAGTCAATTGCCCCCAGGCTCTCGGGCCAATGCCAGGCAGTGGTGACGTTCGCCGGGTGACATCGGGCGGCTGGGACGAGCATGACCGTCACGTCGACTGTGGTCTCCAGATCGGGGGTTGCAGCCCTCGAACGGGTTGTCAGTGGTAAGGACCCCGTCCCCTTCGGGGGACGGCCTCTGAGACCATTCAAGCGCATACTCCCACGGGTATTGTTACCAACAGTGGGTGACAGTCGAGCTCTCTGTACGTTCAACGTTCAACGTGCAACATTCGACGTGCAAGCTCAACGTGCAACAATCAAAGTGCATGTTCAACGTCTCCGTGGTGTGTTCTGCGATCCAGCATGCGAGGACGGAGACCTGCGAGGATGGATGCTGGTCACCACACGCTTGCCCAGCCCCGGGGGTGTCCAGGGTCCGAGTAACGGTGAGTGTGAACCAGCATAACGGGTTGCATACAGCGGGTGCGCATAGCAAGTCTGCCAACTATTTCGCTTTAGACAGCATTCACAACTGGTTCCCCGGCCCCAGCTGCGAAGGTATGCGCGGGGCACGGGTATCCTATTGTTTAGGGATGCTTTGTCTTAACAAAATGTGACGTCTCGTCATTAACGCGACTTCACTGTTTTTTTATACAACCTCCAAGCAGCAGGAATCATAACGTCCTCGTGTTGTCAACGTAGATAGTGACTCAACAACGTTCCAGGTCTCAATCCCTCCTCCGGCCGCGCATGTATGCATGGGTGTAGAGGGGGTCAAGCACGATAGGGACGCTGGAGTGATGGTCATCACATCATGGCAGACACCGGTCAACACGCGCACGGACAGCCCTGGAGGCGTCCAGTGGCTGGGCGGCTGTAGATGACGCAGTGACCCCCAAGTGATGGGTAGGCACAACAGTAGATGGGGCCTCCTGGCCCGTAGGTGGTCGTACATGGTCACCACGCAGGGGTGGACGGGGGTCACTGCCCGCTTGACCCACCCTGGTGGTCAGCGGTGGCAATGACGGCCCAGGACCTATTTACGTTGATGTTACGGCTCCTAGTGACCATCCGGGATTAGCGTTGCAGGGGTGGACAACCGACTCGGGGGACGTAATGGCCGAGTGTGTACGTCCTTACGCACTCACGTCGACGCACAACACGTCCCCAGGCACAGTTCCAAGAACCCGCATGCGCATGCCGTGTCCTTGGGAAAGGAGGTCACAATGTAGTACACTCGTACGTCAGACGTTCGGGTGTACATGCCCTAGACGAGTGGGTTTCCAGGAACCCGTAGGCGCGTGCCTGGTCCCTGGAAAATGGGTCAGGAGGCAGTGTCCTCGATAAGCAGGCCTCGAGCGGGAGGTCAATGCCCTACCAGCGTGTGCCGCAGGTAAAGACGCTCCGGCCCCTGGCGATGCTGTGAGGTGACCTAGACCTAGTGGACGGTTGGCGCAGACCTGACAGCTACCGAGGGGTACTTCAGCAGGTCCGTCGTGCACATCACTTTTTCGGCCTTTCACTGACCCCGGGTGTGAGGTGTCTCGCATGCGTACTTCAGTGGGGTGTCCACCTTTTCCGCCTAGCGGGAGCACTCCCATCGGAGGGGCCGGTTACTCAGGTTACTCCAGCAATGCCACATAAGACACCACCTTTTCCGCCTTTCACTGCACTCGTCCACACCGCGAAGGGTGCGTAGGTCTGGTGACATGAAGGCATTCAGGCCACAGGGGGGTGTACAGTGTGTACGTCCCTACGGCCAAAGAGCATTACCTAAACTATCTCCCTACGGCCCCACGCCGATGCACAGCTGTCAGCACGACCTTAGGCGCAGTTCCAGGAATCCGCAGGTGCATGCCGTGTCCTCCAGAAAGGAGGTCCCAATGTAGCACACTCGGACGTCAGACGTTCGGGTGCACATGCCCTCGATTTGAGGGGTTCCAGGAACCGGTAGGCGCGTGCCTGGTCCCTGGAAAGTAGGTCAGCATGCACAGCTACGTTCGACGTTTGAGCGTAGGTGCCGGATTCCCGGGAAGCCGGGTGGTTATGTCGAGGTGCTAGGCCCGTCCTTGTTAGGGGACTCCTGTCCTTGTTGGCTTCCAAGTGATCTGCCCCTGGCACACGTCGGACGTTCGTGGTGGTCATACCCCACGCCCAGGCATCGCGGGCCTCCTAAAAGGAGGTGAGTCGCGATTATTACCCGAGGTCATCCTAGTGGCAGGGAGAAGGGCGGGGACACCCCGGGTGTCACGTGAGTAGGACTCAGACCGTGTACCGGAGGTGGCCCCAGCCAGTGTACAGGTCCCTGCGCCCGCGGAGGGGTGTCCACGAGCAGGGCTGCCAATCAGGTGCTGGCCCATGTTGACTGACGATATGATCATCAAGGTGCCCTTGGACTCACGGGTGCATGGTGGTGTAGGCCGTGCACCCCCTACCCCAGACCGTCCTCTCCACCACAGGGGCGTTGGGAGGGTCGTGAGTTGGGGTGGCGTCCAAGGGGCCACTTGTGGAAGTGTGACCGGGGCTGAGGGGACACCTTCCCTCTCGGGACAGTCCTTGGCAGGAGGGGCAGAGGCTCCCTCCCACAAGCCCTCGGCGGGTCTACTGCGGTCTACTGCGGGTGTTCCCCTGGCTTGCGTGCCCGGCCCGAAGGGGGGGGTGGGCGTCCACCAGGGGGTTGACCCGTCCACAAGTGAGGTTGACACAGGTTGTCGCAGGTTGGCTTGGAGTGCCCTCGCCTGTCAGCCGTAGAGCGCCGTCCAGACCTGCGGGTAGCAGGCGGCAGCTCCGTGGTAGCAGGTCGGAGGGTGCTGACGGCAACACCAGTCGGGCCCTCCTGCCCCTGTACTCCAGCGGCCCTCGGGCCACCTTTTCCAGGTGATAGGACCTCGGTAGGTGTGCCGGTAGGAGTCATCGTTGGTGTGGGGTCAGGGGCACTGACCCCGGGTTGAGGGGGCCGACGAGTGTACTCCGGTGATGAGGCCGGGGCCTCCCCCGTTTATTCTCGCCGACTGCCCTCTAAGCGTAGCTACTAGGGACCCGAGGGGGCTCCCAGAAGCCACAACGTCCGTTTCCTCGTTCACTAACGTGAGGGGAGGTGCCCCGTGCGCGTACTTCAGCTGCCTGTTGGCTGCTTTTTCCGGGCAGGGGTGCTCCCGCACCGTCGGTTACTAGGGGTCCTGGCGTGCAATCAACTGGAATCACGGCCCTGGTCCTTTTCACTTTGCCTGTGAGGTAGCGCTTCCCAGCCACGCCGGGGGCGAGGGCACCCCCGGAGTCCTCAGCCGAGAAGCTGTTGGTTGCCACGGTCAATTCGGTCACATGTGGGCTCTGACTACGGGCGTCAGAGTCCATTCCATCAATGTACACACATAGGGAGGTGATGGCGCATCACCCCCCGTGTCGAACAGTGTTTGTCCCAAATTCGGTTACATGTGGGCCCCGACTACGGGCGTCAAGGCTCGCCCATCAATATACGTACGTGAACAGCGTAGAAGCGACGTTCTCCCGTGTGGTACGTGAGCGTGAATCACGGGAGGGCTTGTTGAGGTGTGTTGCCGCACGTCAATCCATCCTGGTCACGGCACCAAACTGTAAGCTTTTTGACTTGCTAGACCTGCAAATAAATCTTATACGACAAAATGCGTAATTGTACTAACCTGCGGGGTGCTTACAAAACCCCGTGCGCTATCCAGTTGATTCGATATTCACGTAGGTGGACTGATACGTTTACCAGGCCACCTCCAGGTTGGATTGACGGCCCTCGCGGGAGGGACTTCGCACCCATGCTGGAGACAACAAGCCTCGTAATCCGCGTACAATTCACTTAAATACCAACTAAAGGTGTCCACACACACGTACAAATGTACGCGCGTATGTCCACCTTCAATCACAACCTCCAAATCGAGGCGTTATGATTCCCTGTTGGAGGTTGCTTCAATCGCTGTGAATTTAGACAGTGAAAGGGGCCCCGAATCCAAAGATTCGGGGGTGCTAGTTCCCTACTAAGTGTTCGCTACCACTTCCAAAGCTAAACTGATTGTTTTGTTGCTTGCAAACACGAAGACAACTTCCGTGTCCTGTTCCCAAGCAACCATGACGTAAGGGCAAAGAACGTTAAACACACGAAGAACGTAAGCACGTGGAACGTAACCCTAACTACGCCCGAGGCAATACTTATTTCTTAATTGCCTCACTAATTGGGGTGGATGCTAAAATCCACCCGCCTCGGGCACCTACTCTAGCTTTATATATATATATATATATATATATATATATATATATATATATATATATATATATATATATATATATATATATATATATATATATATATATATATATATATATATATATATATGTTTCTATAGCAGGTGTAAAATGTTTATATATATGAGAAATGACCTCTGTAGCACTTGATAAATATACCTGTGTAGACATAGCGATATACACGTGTGTGTAGAAAAAATAAAGCTTTGTAAAAGAGAGATCTTGTTACTGTCTCAGTTTCTGTAGCGTTCAATAAACGCATATGCAATAACCGATTCTCTGCATATATATGTATGTGTGAATAAAAAATAAACAAAATACTTGGAAAATGATTTTTCGTTACCGACTTCTGAAGCGTTTTTCTATACCCCGCTTAAAACTGGTCCGTAAAACACGACACGTTTGACCCCACCCCTAGAATCTGGACGCAATGCATTACTATTTCATGCGAATTTTGAGACATCTTTTGGGCGGTATTGAGCGATGGAAAATTACGCGCTCGTTTTCAGACTGTCGGGTTAAATAGCTCCACATTTCTGCGGAAACGAGTCGCGTAATATTTGACCTGTGTCTAAAAAGAGCACGCTATTTCAGCGCCAGGTGCAGAATTTGGAAATTTTTCAATAGTATTCATAACAATTTTTTGACACCCCTCTAGAACGCGAGATGGCAAAAAACGGGTCCCTTTTCCCCCCATTGCGCGTTCTAGAGGGGTGTCAAAAAATTGTTATGAATACTATTGAAAAATTTCCAAATTCTGTACCAGGCGCCGAAATAGCGCGCTCCTTTTAGACACCTGGTTAAAAAGAGCGCGCTATTTCCGCGAGCATGCTCACATGCTTGCTCACACCCCCACATGTGCACCCCACTGTCACTCGGTCACACGCGCACCACGCACCCGCTTTCACCTGGTCACACACCCACACGCACACCCCGCTTTCACCGGTCACACGCGCACCAAGCATTCGCTTTCACTCGCGCACACACGCGCACACCCCGCTTTCACTGGTCACACGCGCACCACACACCCGCTTTCACTCGCTCACACACCGCGTCCCCGACCCACCGGTGGTAACAAACACAACACACACTAGTTCATAGCCGCGCCTCCACCTGAGCGCGGACGGTGGAGATTCCCCGCGACTGCCACGGGGCTCTCTGGGCAGGCACGGGCCTGTCGCCGGCCTTCGCCTGACCGTTCGTTCTCCACCTCCATAGCCGGCGCTGCTGCGCCCACATCACATCTCCGACCCGCCAATAGTAAAAAACGTAATACACACACACTAGTTCATCATAGCCGCGTGTCCTCCTAAGTGAGGTCCTTGCCATAACTTAGCCTACGAGGAGGGTGGCGACTCCTCCACGACTGACGCCGATGCTCGTCCTGTCGACCTCCTCCGCCTGACTGCTCGTTCTCTACCACCACTGTAGCCGGGGGGTTGTGGAATGCGCCACGACATGTTGGGGGTGGGGTCGAGCACAATAATGCAAACATTGCTTTAGATGCCTGATCATGGCAAACTTTTCCTACATACATCAAAATTACCATTATACTTAAATACTACTCCTAAATACTTAAATTCATCTGGCCAAGTTCTAGGTCTTTTTCCATCAAATTGAAATTGTACTTTTCTATTTTAACCTTTTTCCCACCAAATATTGTAATTTTAGTTTTACTTGCATTTACAGTTAATTTCCATCTATTACAGTAAGATTTAATTGGTTTGCATTCTTGCAGTCCTCTGGTGTGTTTGATAATATTACAGTAAGTCGCTCAGACAAAATTATGAATAGGTTCAAAAGTTATTAATCTCTTCATCTTTGAAATCAAGTGATTTTACCATTTGTCTTCATATACTCTTCTAAATCATTAAATAGTGAGTAGAATAATAGTGGCGATAGATTTTCACCTTGTCGTACACCTGTAAAACTTTCAAAAAATTGAGACCTTTTCTCCATTCACAAAAACACAAGATTTCACATTCAAATATAGATTGCGATGACTTCCAGCACTTTTCCCCTAATACCATATTTCTTTCTAATTTAAGCCATAATCCCATCCTCCAAACGGTGTCAAATGCCTTTTGTAATCTATAAACGCCAAGAATATAATTTTTGTTTTTTGTATCTAAATAGATCAATGACTTGTTTAAAAAGGAATATATGATCAATTGTTGAATAACCTTTCCTAAAGCCTGCTTGATTTTCAGAGAGCAAATTGTTTATTTCAATGAATTTAGTTAGTCGTTCATTAATCAACATGGTAAATAATTTACCAATACAACTTAGCAATGTTATACCTCTGTAGTTGCTTGGGTCATCAATGCTTCCTTGTTTTTTAAACAAAGGTACAATTAAACCTACACTCCAATCTTCTGGTATTTGTCCTGAGTCTAGTACTTTGTTGAATAAGTAAACATATATTGGCATTAATTTTGGAATACTAGCTTTGATATAATCATTAGTTATTTCGTCGACCCCTGCAGCTTTATCTGATTTTAATTTGGAACCCTGCATTAGTTACTACCATGTTTAATGAACTTGTTCAAGATATCATCAGTAATATTTTACAATTTGGTTTAAAACAAAAGTGATGTCAAGGATACGGTTCCCCATGTTACGCCCCACGCCGATGCACAGCACGTCCTCAGGCGCAGTTCCAGGAATCCGCAGGTGCATGCTGTGTCCTCCAGAAAGGAGGTCCCAATGTAGCACACCCGGACGTCAGACGTTCGGGTGCACATGCCCTCGATAAGAGGGGTTCCAGGAACCGGTAGGCGCGTGCCTGGTCGATGGAAAGTGGGTCAGCATGCACAGCTACGTTCGACGTTTGAGCGAAGGTGCCGGATTCCAAGGAAGCCTGGTGGTTATGTCGAGGTGCTAGGCCTGTCCTTGTTAGGGGACTCCTGTCCTTGTTGGCTGCCAAGTGACCTGGCCCTGGCACACGTCGGACGTTCGTGGTGGTCATACCCCACGCCCAGGCGTCGCGGGCCTCCTAAAAGGAGGTGGGTCGCGATCAATACCCGAGGTCATCCTAGTGACAGGGAGAAGGGCGGGGGCACCCCGGGTGTCACGGGAGTAGGAGGTGTCCACGAGCGGGGCTGCCAATCAGGTGCTGGTCCATGTTGAGTGACGATATGATCATCAAGGTGCCCTTGGGCTCACGGGTGCATGGTGGTGTAGGCCGTGCACACCCCCCCCCCCAGACCGTCCTCTCCACCACAGGGGGCGTTGGGAGGGTCGAGAGTTGGGGTGGTTCAAGGGGCCACTTGGAAGTGTGACCGGGGCTGAGGGGACACCTTCCCCTCTCGGGACAGTCCTTGGCAGGAGGGGCAGAGGCTCCCTCCCACAAGCCCTCGGCGGGTCTACTGCGGGTGTTCCCCTGGCTTACGTGCCCGGCCCGAGGGGGGGGGCGCCCACTGGGGGGGTTGACCCGTCCACAAGTGAGGTTGACACAGGTTGTCGCAGGTTGGCTTGGAGTGCCCTGCCTGTCAGCCGTAGAGCGCCATCCAGACCTGCGGGTAGCAGGCGGCAGCCCGTGGATAGCAGGTCGGAGGGTGGACGGCAACACCAGTCGGGCCCTCCTGCCCCTGTACCCAGCGCCCCAGGGCCACTTTTCCAGGTGATAGGACCTCGGCAGGTGTGCCGGTAGTAGTCATCGTTGGTGTGGGGGTCAGGGGAACTGACCCCGGGTTGAGGGGCCGACGATTGTACTTCCGGTGATGAGGCCGGGGCCTCTACCTGTTTATTCTCGCCGGCTGCCCTCCAGGCGTAGCTACTAGGGACGCCAGGGGCTCCCCAGAAGCCACAACGTCCGCTTCCCTCGTTCACTAACGTGAGGGGGAGGTGCCCCGGCGCATACTTCAGCTGCCTGTTGGCTGCTTTTTTTCCGGGGCAGGGGCTCCCCGCACCGCCGGGTTACTAGGGGTCCTGGCATGCAATCAACTGGAATCACGGACCTGGTCCTTTTTCACTTTGCTGTGAGGTAGCTGCTTCCCAGCCACGCCGGGGGGCGAGGGCACGGAGTCCTCAGCCGAGAAGCTGTTGGTTGCCACGGTCAATTCGGGTCACATGTGGGCTCTGACTACGGGCGTCAGAGTCCATTCCATCAATGTACACACATAGGGAGGTGATGGCGCATCACCCCGTGTCGAACAGTGTTTGTCCCAAATTCGGTTACATGTGGGTCCCGACTCACGGGCGCCAAGGCTCGCCCATCAATATAATGCACGTGAACAGCTTAGAACTGCTTCTCCCTGTGGTACGTGAGCGTGAATCACGGAGGTTTGTTGAGGTGTGTTGCCGCACGTCAATCCATCCTGGTCACGGCACCAAACTGTAAGATTTTGACTTGCTAGACCTGCAACAAATCTTATACGACAAAAATGCTTTAATTGTACTAACCTGCGGGTGCTTACAAAACCCCGTGCGCTTATCCAGATGAGGCGATATTCCAGGTTGGACTGATACGTTTACCAGGGCCACCTCCAGGTTGGATTCGCCCTCAAGGGAGGGACTTCTCGCACCCATGCTGGAACAACAAGCCCTCGTGAATCCACGGTAATTACTTAATAACGAATAAAGGTGCCCACACACACGCACAAATGTACGCTGCTGCATGTCCACCTTGACGGTGTGAATTTAGACAGAAAGGGGCCCCAATCCAAAGATTCGGGGGTGCTAGTCTCTACTAAGTGTTCGCTACCACTTCCAAAGCTTAACAACTGATTGTTTTGTTGCTTGCAAACACGAAGACAACTTCCGTCCTGTTCCCATGACGTATGGGCAAAGAACGTTAAACACGAGCGTAAGCACGTGGGCGTAACCTAACCGAGGCAATACTTATTCTTAATTGCCTCACTAATTTCAGGTGGATACTAAAATCCACCCGCCTCGAACCCCCTTTTTTTTTATTAAATATATATATATATATATTTTTAAAAAAAAAAAAAAAAACTTGGGGTGTAAAATGTATATATAATGAGAAAGCCTCTGTACCTTGAAAAAAATTTGTGTAGACATAGGATTACACTGGTGTAGAAAAAAAAAAGTTTTTAAAGAAAATCTTTTTTTGTCTCGTTTCTGTGCTTCAAAAAACGCATATCAAAAACCCGTTTTCTCTGCATATTATGTTGGGGGAAAAAAAAATAAACAAAATCGGGAAAATGATTTTGTTACCGACTTCTAAAGCTTTTTATCCCCCGCTTAAAACTGGCCCAAAAAAACACACACGTTTGACCCCACCCCAGAATCTGGATGCAATGTTTTAAATTTTATGCGAATTTTGAGACATCTTTTGGGGGGGTATTTAGGATGGAAAAATTTCCCTTTTTGACTTTTGTTTAAAAAACTCCACATTTCTGCGGGCGAGTCGTAAAATTTTTCCTGTGTCTAAAAACCCCTTTTCAGGAGTGGAATTTGGGAAATTTTTTCAATTATTTAACAAATTTTTAACCCCCCAAAAGAATGGGGAAAAAGGGCTCGTTTTTTCCATTTTTTCGGGGGGTCAAAACTGGGAAAAAATTTCCCCAAATTTTTCCAGGCCCAAAAACGGGGCCCCCAGCACCTGGTTAAAAAACGCTATTTCCCGGCATGCTCACATCTTGCTCACACCCCATGTGCACCCCACTGTCCTTCACCGGGCACCACCCCGCCACCTGGTCCCCCCCACCGCCCCCCCGCCACCGGGCACGCGCAAAGATTTGCCACTCACCCCCGCGCCCCCCCCATGGTCCCCGCGCACCACACACCCGCCCTCGCTCACCACCGGGGCCCCCCCACCCCCGGGGGAACAAACACAAACACACTAGTTCATGCGGCCCCCCGGCGGGGGGTGGAAAATTCCCCCCCGAGCCCGGGGCCTGGGCAGGGGCGGGGCCCGTCGCCGGCCTCCCCCCCCCTGACCGCTCGCCCTCCTCCCACCTAAAAGGCCCCCTGTTCATTACCCTTTCCCCAATTCCGCCAAATTTTGTAAAAGGGGGGATTCCCCCACCCCACTGTTTCCCTCCTCGCCCGTCCTTTTTCCCAATGAGGGGTTTTAA
>CM032662.1:31055021-31077834 GCA_019095985.1 Streblospio benedicti | reverse complement strand
GTATCCAGTCGAGTTTCGAGGGTTTCCAGCCTTCGTATTTCCCCCGTGAAGGCGGACCATCTCTCCGGACGGACACGGTCGTTTGGCGTCTGGGGGGCTTATATCGAAGGTCCCTCTTCGGGCATGGTTCTTTGTCTGGGCCACCCTGCTAGTGGTCACCTGTGGCTCCAGGGCCGTAGCCGGGGGAGCCACTGTGGCGACCTTCACAGGGGGAGGACAGGGACGGATCGATTTAGCGGGTCGCGGTTTGCCGTGGTTTGGGTTTGGAACGGTCCCGGACTTTGCAGGTTCACGAGCGGTCTCGGTCTCCTTTACAAGAGACTCTGACCCCTCGTCGCCCACATTCTCCTTGACCGCCTTTGCCCATGCTTTGGCCCCTTTGCCTCTTGCGAAGCAAAGCCTGCCTATGCCGTTGGCTCTTGGTTTCCGATCGACTCGGGGCCGCAGGGGTCGCCGGTGTGCTTCCCCCATCCCGCGGCCCTGTCTCCCCTGACGCCCTCACCACGGTTGATGAGGTGACAGGCTTGGAGCCGTCGACCTTCCGTCGGGCACTTTTGGTCACCTTCAGAGGACCAAGGAGGTCTCCAGCCTTGGCCAACAGCGTAGCCTCCAAAGACCGGGTCTCTGAGGCCGAACTGGAGGCTTCTGGCTTAGCCTTGCCACGGTTCTCGGGGCTTTGCGGGCCCAGCAGCTTGAGTGGAATTTGTACCACTAGGGGAGGACGTATTGGGCCAGCCGGTTTGCTGCCAGTACGCTCCTTCCCCACTGTGGTAAGCTGCTGTGAGGTCACCAGGTTCGAAGTCGTAGAGGGGGCGCACACGCCATCTGGTCCCGCACCCGAGGGTGTAGGTCCATGACGTGGGTCCTGTTGTAGTCTGCATATTTGCAAACATAAATTGTGGTTGTACTTTTATACTGTGTACTGTATTCTATGTTTTTATTGTATATATTGCGATAGCCATCTTTAGAGTTGTAGTAAACTTGTTCTTGAAGCAACATTTGTCAACATCTGTAGCCATAAAATATTACAGGTCCCCCGCACTCATGCGGTTGTCTGAGGGTTCGGCAGTCACTGAAGCATTTGCACTGTTTGGTCCTTCAGGGAGAGTTGTTCCTTCCAGCCGTTCCCAGCGGAGAAAGAGGCCCACCGGCCATGAGAGTGGTGTCGGCGCCACCCTCAGCCCCCTCCTCCAGTTCCATGGTTGTTTCGGTTGTCCGTGGCAAATCCGTTGTCCTTGTTATCGCCGTTCTGGTTGTCCGTGGACAGCAGTCCCCCGCACCCTCGGTGTCGCTACCTTGACGAAGAGGTACTGCTGTCCAAATCTGAGCCGGTACTCAGATCCTCCTTGTCCCCAGGCAGGTTGCTACCCTCCATAGTCCTTTGACGGGGCTACGGTTGATAACAGTACGACTTCTAAACAAAAATGTACAGCTTACCGTGCACCTCTGTCTCCAAAGTCGAACTGGCCGAATATCACGGTTTGATTTACAAAGTCACATTTTGGCACGTCAAAACCGGATAGAACAAGTCAAAACCCGATAAAAACCGGATAGAACAAGACAAAGCCAGACAGAACACGGGTAGAACAAGACAATACGTCATAAAGCCAAAGCCGTACATCCCAGACAATGGCTTTATGTCTTGTCAATTCCAAGAACTGTCCTATAACCGGTCTAAATTGGAACAAGTGCAAAGCGCCTGCAAAGCACCTGCACCAGTCTAGACCGGTTCCACGAGTTTTGCTGGCCACGATTTGGCTCATTATAGGACATGGAAGTTACGAGAACAGGAACTACCGTTACCAACCAGACTAAACTCAACTGGATTATGGAGTGAGCGATGATACAAGCTGTCCCAATGCTATGCTTATGGGAGAAATTGCGCAATACATTTATTTTGAACGCACATAGCTCAATAAAACTTAAGACTTCAGCAATCTCACTTACATACATCACAGATAACATATTTTCCTTTCGTTCGATAGTAAAATATACAGTGAAATCTTTGCATGATCATAAAAAGTCTACTGACAATATCAGCAGGCGACGACAGGTAAAAACACCTCACAGATATATTGGATCATATCTCTCTTATACATTGTCGTATTAATATATAATTTTGATGGAAATCATCTGCAGTAAGATGCGATTCCATTCATATATATAAGTCTATGTAATTGTTTTAACTAAATAGTTTAATTTGACCATTAATCACATCCATCGCCCGTCTAACGCACAGCTTCGGCGTTTGCTGTCAAATGTATTGCCTATTACTCGATTTTGTCCAAATCGGACTCGTTGCTATATATTTTATTATTCATTATGATGAAAATAAGAAACGAGTCAGTCTTCAAGAATAATGTACTGTTAATATGAAAACGTTCGGATGAAAATCATATGAGCTACTAAAAGGACTATTGTTCTATGTTTACTCGAATCGACTGACTAGACTCACGCCATTTTCTGGTCTGACGAAACGTGTTGGTTAGCATGATCCAGTGATGGCTACATTCGCGTTAAGTACCCATTTAAATAACGTCTCGCTGAAGAACTTCCCGCACTATTCATAAGATATTGGACTTATTCTGCGCATACAAGCGTCTGTGTTTGATAGGTGGCCCTCCCGGAGGCGGGCGCTCCCTTCACAATTAATGGCAGGGCCAATTCACTTCACCCAGACTCCCTTACAGGAGGCTGGGGTGGACATACACGAGTGGTCAATAATTACAGGTTTGTGCTAAATAAACTTGGCCCATGTTTGCAATATTTAACACTCGTGCAGGGCACGTTTCGAAGCGAAAGGTGGAATCAACCAAACACCTCGGTATCAAAAGCGCCAGTCCAGGGGTTCTGACTGGTTATCCGTCAGTTACAGAACCTAGTCCCAAGACTAGCAATTAACACCAGATGGAAGGTCTCCTCCGTGCTAATTCAAACCACTCGTCAGTCATACGTTTCACAACGTCCCCCCTGACTGTCCTGAGGACCTCGTCGAAGACGTGTTAACCGGTTTTGTCACAACGTCAAGGTCCTCGGGATGGTTTAATAGCTATCATCAGTTCAGTGGCGCGGGTTTGTGTGGCAATCCAATTTCCTCTCTCTCCCCAAGTTCCAATAGGGAACTTCGGTTAATGAGAAAGAGTACTATTAGAACTTCACGTGTGAAATTTTGGACACCAATTAGCATCTCGAAAGTGCAAAACAAGTCAGCCGTATAGTTAAGGGGCGTCCACCTCAACTGACCACGTCTTATTTTGCCGAGTTCTCGAGCTAGTCAGTGAGGGCTCCCTCTTCCCGTACACAGTGACGGGCTTGAGGTGTGCGAACAACCCACTGTTCACTCAAAGGTTCACGGTTACTTTATTCACACAGCCGTACATGAGGTCCACAGGCAGCATAGGGTCAGCGCACTGACTGTAAAAACAGTCTATGCAGGCGTGAACCCAGTACCGGCTTGTGGCGTCTCACGCAGGCCATGTAAACACTCATCAGTTCCTGTAACTCATCCCTGGGTGGGCTTCAGTTTGAGGCCAGCGGATCTTGGTCTATCAAACATGCCTATCAAGTTTGCCAAGGCAATGGTGAAGTCCCGACCAAAAGGCCAGACTATCGTCAAAGTACACATGACGCTTTGACAACACAATGTCAGACAATACCATCTCCATAAGCCTACGTAACGTAGCCGGTAGAGGTCAACAGTATGACACTCAACTCGTACACCCAACAAGTCACAATGCAATTTCCTCAGCATCCCCAGTGTCTATCCTATGGCTGCTCCAGTTGCTAAAGTAAGCTTTGCAACCAGGAACCACCAAGATTTCCACCAAGGATATGATCACCCAACACAGACGCTGTGTCTGATCATCCGTCAGAACACCTTCCTCAGGAAGCATACATTTGAGACGTTCAGGAAGTTCTTGGCCTTGAGAGTTCACCTCCCGAAGCACCTCCACCATCACAAACAGTCTCCCCACTATCGGTTACCAGATCCTTCCTCTAGGTACAACAAGTTACTAGCTTCTCGTCCATGCATGAACGAGACAAAGCCACTCGATCCGGTACCAACAGTTGAGAAGATCGCGTTGAGCCATCATGAACCCGAGTGCGTCGCAAGGGCTGGGTGTAGCCACCACCAAGGCTACCTGGGTACCTGTCTGAACTCCGTTGGACCTCTCCTGAAGAGGGGTGCTGACAACTCCGTCCGGCACCCCCGACACCTCAGGCGTTCTGAGGTTAGTGGGCGGTCAGTATTGTCCGTGAGTGGTGTCACCTGTGCAATATTACAATCTGGGAGCATCCTCAGAAATAACTTCCATTCTCCACTGGGGATACTCTGCCCTTGAGTCACACGCTCCAGACAAGTCACCATAGCGACCTGCTCATTGGAGTACGTTCCCTCAACTAGGCAGTCTCTCCCCACAGTTTGTATTCTTGACAGTAGCATGGAGGCCGCACAGTACACGCCGGTACTGGGCCTCTACACTTGGCTGTCAACAGGCCCGGACATGTTTTTGGTCCTGGATGTGGCCGGGCCGTGAATAGTCATTATGCGTTTGGAGAAGTTGAGGTCAACTCCATTGTCAAATAACCAATTTCGACCCAGTAGTAGGTCAGGGTCCACTCAGTGTCCCAATAATGAGTGTCTGAGGTCAGGACTTACTACCCACTCGGACCAACGTCGTCGGATCTGACTGGCGCACCTCTAGGTCACTTCCGCTAGCCCCCCGTGAAGCGGGCGATGGAGGTATCCTCAGGGTGGCCTCTCACGTCCCATGGCTTCATAGTACGCGATTGGAAAGCATACTATAGGTTGCCCCTGTCCACACATGCAGTGGCTGTCCAGCTTCCATTAGCGCCAGGTTGCTGAAGTACCACGTGCACATGACAAGACAGGCGGAGCTCGCTAACCGGTTTTCGGCCAAGTTTCTCTTCCGTGAGTCACTTGACCTGCGGTCCACATTCCCGTCAAGTTTCTCATCCCATGAGTCACTTGACCTGCCGGGTCATCTTTAGTGGTGTGGATGGTTCCCAACACCACCCCTCTCAGTTCAAAACAATGAAGCACGTGCCCGTTCCCAGCACACTCCAGTTCTACCACCGGGAAGCATGTGGAGTGATGCTGACAGGTGCCTTCACGGACAACAGGACGTCCCCGGATGGGACATCCCTTTTTGAGCGCACGTGGTGGGACTCAAGCTGTCTACGGTCCGCATAACCCCAAGCCGCCAGTTACCTGTGGGCGGGGTTTTTGACTTTTCCCCCCAGTGGGTCCCTCCACACTGAGTTTTTTAGTCGACATGCCCATCGATTGCATCGCTGCTTGAGCACCCGACGACTCCAGTGTCTACAGACATCGAAACGACAATAATTCATTCACTGGCAGTGTTGTACTACCCAACGACCCATGGGGCGCCCGTTGTCCCATGGTCGGCACTCCATCGATGGGCGTGCCCACTTGTCCTCCGACTGATACCGTCACCCCGCCCAGGACTCTCCTCGCGTCCCTCGCGAGGTCTCCTGGATATGCACTTCGGGTTATCACGTGTCACAGATCAAAGAGCCACTCTGTGAGCTTATCCCTACCAGGTTGTCCGTCAGCCATGATACTCTTCCGATTGGGCCACGGTTAGTCAAGAGATGGACTGAGTCTACATACTTACACCGGAGAAGTTCAGGCCGACTGCCATGCTCATTGTCCCGAAGTGTTTGCGGCTCAACGCCGTCTTACAAATTTCCAGTGACCCCTGGTGGGCGGGCCAGGGGTAGGGTTTTTGGTGACTTACCGCGGCCCCGCCGCCCGGGCAGAGCCACGACTTTTGAATTCCTGCCCAGGCAGCAAAACACTCGTTCAGTGTTGCTCTCTCCTCCAGGAGGTACCGAGGGACAGTCGGCGTCTGCGATGATTATCGTCACCACACTCCCAGCAAGGATTCCCGTGCGCCCCTCTCGGTTTCACAATGGGGACAGTCTTGTCGAAATGGCTTTGGTCACCACCTCCCAACAACCCGAGCTCATGCGCCGGTTTCACAGGTACCCCAGGGCTGTTAGACGTCACAGCTGGCCGCTGGACCAGCTGCATGCCCTTCAAAGCTTTCGCACAGGAGAACGGTATCCCCCTGAAGCCTGGGGCTTCCCACTCGGTTTCGGTTTCGGATCCTTGGGAGTGCCCTGTAAGCAACTGAGACCTATAGCACTCAGGCTCATCCCGGCTCTCCCGGTGGATCAAGCGGTGCTGCAGTTCCAAAAAGGGCAATGGTACTGCCTCCTCCTCGCAGGCATCAAATACATGACGCAGCGAGGGGTAGCAGGTAAATCATCCTGCAGCCTGTCCATAATGACTTCTTGCCGTTTGGGCGGGTTATTTGCATAAGCCCGCCTTGCCAGCAATTGAAGGCCGTTTATGAAGCCGGCTACGGTTTCCCTTTTTCCCTGCTTTCGGGTCATCAAATCCATGGGCCACCACCAATTTACAAAAACGGCCCTTGCGGCAAGCGAGGTACACCACAACCTGGTGGTTGTGTCCACCCTTGCATATGCCTAGAAGCCCAAGTTTGTATTCATGGAGCTCCTCCAGCATTAGCTGTTGTACCGTGTGTACAGACAGCACCCAAGCTAGAGGGCCCTGGTGTCCCACCTCAACGTGTGGCAGTTCGTCATTTCCGGCCTAGAATCAATGGCGGAGCCACCCAGGGGTGACTCACATGCCAGAGGTTCATGAGCCAGTGTGTGCACAGTAGGCCTACTCGCCTGAGGACAGTGCATCCCAAAGTGACCATAACAGCCAGATTGTCAGCACCATGCCTCGGTTTGAGTTCTGAATTGTTGCATATGGTGTCACATAAGTGTACATTATGATACCCACTTTCTAAACACAAACATTTCTGTCAAGCCTAGTGAGTGGGTATATAGCAGCTTAAAACCATACCAGTGGTACATGGTCATCTAGCCCCGTCCTAGAGCACGGAAGCTCCATTGGACCTTGCCCGGAACTCAGTAGTAGTACCTGGCAACCCCCGTGTTTGCCAGATGAAGGCTATCGGGGGAGGCTCCAGAATTGTGAGGTTGTCCATGGAACTCAATGGATGGAGAACGAGTTCCATATCTCATGTCCCTGTCCCCACGGCGGCTCAGGAGGGTTATCACGGTTGGTGCGCACCCTGACACGGCTGGGGGAAACCAGGCTGCCCCGGAACATTTTGTTCTGAAGTTTGGCAGTCCCCGGGGTCCGGAACATTGCGTACACCTGGTGTACCAACGTCACCTGCATTTCGTGCCCTAGGCAGACTTCCATGTCGTGCCCAGGAGGCTGGACGACTAGAGTCACCAGCTTCATCGCCGTATCAAACAAGTCCACAAGTGCATTCTGCATACGTTTGTCCAAGGTTGTCGGCCCGCCACTGAGACTGATATCACGTCATTGGCCCCAGACACTGCAGTCTTAGGCCTAAACGTAATGTTCTCGATCGAGTTAGCGGCCCACGCAAATGTTCGGAGCGCCAGGGGCACACCAGTTCGGACTGCCCACAGGTTTTGCAGCAGGTCTGGATACCTCGGTTTTGGAACGGCCCTGAGGTCCCCTGGAAGGGGGCCTCAGGTACTATTTCTGCACGAAGTTCGCCAAATCCAGCTCAGCGGTTGCCACGTTCATACCACGGTGCTCCGCCGAAACAAACCTTCAGGGGAGTAAACTCCCCTAACTGCTTGCACCAGCTACCCTCCTCACCCGGTGGTGAGTCGGGAGAGCACCCGTGGTCCGGTCACATTGGTTTCGCCACGGTTTTCCATTCCCTCACCCGGTGGTGAGATCAGGAACATCCGTGAAGGTCTACGATCATCCATGCGTTGTCGGTCGGGTTATCCAATCAAATGACCGGGTGTGTCGCCACACGCCAATCAAATCCTGGTCACGGCACCAAACTGTAAGCTTTTTAGACTTGTACACGGCTCCTGGTACTTGTCGAGGCGCTCACACGCCTGGGTTCTCGTTGTGTTTGTCCCAATGATACGTAGGCCCACACTACCACGGTCGTACAGGGCCTCTCCCAAGACCAGATTGACGGCCCCACACTGGGGGACTTCGCACTGGTGCTGGTAGCGACGACTTCAGACCGTGGCACACGCCAAGCTGAATATGTATCAAAGAGGGTACTAGATCCAAGACACGTATGCACGAGGGTCTAGTAACCTTATTAATACGTGAGTATAGTTTGAAAGGCCCCGAATCTACGAGATTCGGGGGTGTTGGTTCCTACGATGTTGTCGCAACAACCTCTCAAGCTAAACTGACGGCTATTCCGTCTTCGATTTGCGAAGTCACATAAAACCGGATAAGACCGGACAAAACCAGTGTTTGTCCTGTTTTAACCGGTCTGTAACCTAGCAACGGGACACATCGGGACACCACGAGACACCGGGTACGTCATAAATGACGTGCCTATGGAAAGTGCGAGCGTAGGACGTACGGGCCATCACGGTGCGGGGTCAACTAGGAATTGACTAGCTAATGGGGACAATGCTACAATTGTCCCACCCCGCACCTCTAACTAGTGTTAGCTCACACATGTATAACTTTGCCTTAGTTTGCAGGCAGGCGCTTCACCACCAGCTGGTTTCGACGACAGGCTCGTGGTGGACGTCGCTGAAGTCCTGGGCGAATTCGGCTGCTTGTATACTTGCAGAGAGTGCGTCTGGAGTGCCGACCACAGCCGGGGCACGTTGCCTGGACTTCCGTTGGGATGCTCGTGGCTGGCTACGAGGGCCGGCTGCTGGTCGCCCACCCTCGGGGTTTCAAAGAGGCCCCGGTGGAGGAAGTGCCAGGCCGAAGCATTGACTGAGTGTGTGCCTGTGCGTGGAGCAGCCTTGATTTAATTGTGTTGCATGTATCTTGTTTTCTTTAATGTTCTTTGTTTTAGCCAGCTTCCAGAGTTTCGAGTGACTGGAGGATTTGTGGGTAGGTATAGTTTCCATGAGGAGGCCGGGTCTTCCGTAAAAAGCGAAGCCCCAGTCCCACCATGAAAACTGGGGTAGAATGCAAAGCAAAGAGTAGGTGCCCGAGGCGGGTGGATTTTAGCATCCACCCCAATTAGTGAGGCAATTAAGAAATAAGTATTGCCTCGGGCGTAGTTAGGGTTACGTTCCACGTGCTTACGTTCTTCGTGTGTTAAACGTTCTTTGCCCTTACGTCATGGTTGCTTGGGAACAGGACACGGAAGTTGTCTTCGTGTTTGCAAGCAACAAAAACAATCAGTTTAGCTTTGGAAGTGGTAGCGAACACTTAGTAGGGAACTAGCACCCCCGAACCTTTGGATTGGGGCCCTTTCACTGTCTAAATTCACACCGATTGAAGGTGGACATACGCATACATTTGCCATTTGTGTGTGGACACCTTTAGTTGGTATTTAAGTGAATTGTACGCGGATTACGAGGCTTGTTGTCGCCAGCATTGGTGCGAAGTCCTCCCGCGAGGGCCGTCAATTCAACCTGGAGGTGGCCTATCAGTCCACCGTGAAACGTATCAGTCCACCTACGTGAATTTTTGTCGAATAAGATTTATTTGCAGGTCTAGGTTTTGTAAGCACCCCGCAGGTTATATATATATATATATATTTTGTCGTATAAGATTTATTTGCAGGTATATATGTAAGTCAAAAGCTTATATATATATATATATATATATATATATATATATATATATATATATATATATATATATATATATATATATATATATATATATATATTATATATATATATATATATATATATATAAAGAATATATATATATATATATTATATTGAATATGTATATCATATATATAGCCATCATATATGGCAATTCAACATGAGTTAAGCAAGTGATCATTTTTTTTATATTTTATTTGTATGTACACGGTGTTTCAGGCAAAGCCATCATCAGGGCACAATGAACATGAGTTTTGAGTGGCACTGGTTTTATACTGTAGTTTTGAACTATTTATGATCTGCGAAATAGTTTGGTTTATAGTGTAATTAGTTAGATGTTCTACGTTATGGAGGCATGTTTCAATAGGAACTTTCTTCTATGTCTGCAGCTGCTGGCAAGTTCATTTAATAACGATTTTATTTCGAACATCAGTTTCTACTTCTTCAATGATTAACTAGAAATTGTCAGTGGCAATTAAAAAGAACTGAAGATAAGCTTACTCCGCCCACTAAGACAACATTAAGATAAGCGGTCTTTGAAGACTACATTGATTTCCAAATTCAAGTCAAATACTTGACCCTGCTTCAATAAAGTGTAAAGTATATAATACTATATCCTGGAAATTATAGCATTTATTGACAAACATATCACGTGACTCACAAACAGTAAAACAATGCAGACTCAAACACTGAAACTTCACACCGGATTTATCTCATAGTCGTCTGCAAACAGAAAACTCAAATTCTGTTGATAACTGTGGCTATCAACAAACAAGATAATCAAACATACTCACTACCAAATAACATGATTTGTACTAATAACAACAACACGTTTTCTCTCTATACATAGATCATTTGTATTTATTTGTTGGTGTAATAGTGTTTATTTATTAGTGTAAGGTCTCAGTGCTCAGTCGACATTTACTTTTGGAGGACTACGGTTAAGATTCGGCTACAGCCAGACGCCTTCAAAGTTACACAGTAGTACATAGACATTTTGAAAACACACACACACACACACACACACACACACACACACACACACACACACACACACACACACACACACACACACACACACACACACACACACACACACACACACACACACACACACACACACACACACACACACACACACACAAACCAAACAAACAAACACACACAAACCAACCAACCAAACAAACAAACAAACGACCTTGTCCACACCGCTACGACTGCATGCGACTCAATCCGACCTGTGGACAGGCACCGTCGTAATCAGACGGTATTTCAATTTTTCTACACGACGCTCTTCGACCGTCGCGTTTACAGTCGCATATAAATGCAATTGTAAATGTGGTTGTTTATAGTCCTGATCCAATTCTTGCTCTCACGACTTTACAATTTACACCAGGTCATTGGCCAACTTAATTATTGATAATCAATTGTGGGAATTGACCACGAGATTAGAGTGTCAATGGGAAAATTGAGTGGTCAAAACCATTCTATCATGACTAAAATCCACACTAAACGAGTGTCTGGTTGGATTTTATTTTAAAATAAATCTTATCATAACGTTCTCATTGCAAGTCAATTTGTCAACCAGCTTGCTCAATTATACGATTGACTGCACGCGCGGAGACCACTTCTACGGCACTAGTCTAAACTTTTGACCATGCGACGTCAGCGGCTGTATTGAAAATGTGACGAGTTTAGACTAGTGCCGTAGTAGTGGTCTCCTGCGCGTGCAGTCAATCATATAATTAAGCACGCTGGTTGACCAAATGCGTTGTTTATTGGCGGTGATTTTTTGCATGGAATGATAAAATGATCATTTCTCATATGCTTGCATCGGCAGTACATTTTGCGCACAATGCTGATCACTCACACAATCACTCACACTTTCAACCCAATGACCTGTACCTAATTAACGTGTAGGTGCCACGGAGCAGTGCCCAACTTCTTTATGGATGAGTTTGCTCAACACCCACCAACAGACCCGACATGTAGTCGTAGCGGTGTGGACGGGGCTTTATGGACATAACGTGAGACACTTATTTTATTATTTTAACATCATGACCTGCCTATTTTATATAGATCCACATAAAATGTAAACAAGACTTTACACGTATTATCCTTTGGGGAAAATACTTCAAAGAACCCAAGGAGTACGTAAGTATTACGATGTTACAAAAGGTTCGTGATACACATCTCGGAGCCCCGTGCTACCTTATTCACGTTATCTTTATCAATGATTATGATAGTGACATAACTATCCCGAAGCCGAGAGATGCAACAAGAGTTTTGTCGCTAGGTGGTAGCGACGAAGTATATATAGCCTACTTCAATTTACATTGATGGTAAAATGCCCATACAAGCCTGCCACATTTCTCTTGAATCAGTCCACAAAAAGGAAAAGAAATAGAAAAAAATGAAATAAATTAAAATAGAATAAAACAAAGTAGGATTTAGGTGTAGAAAATGCTAATATTTTTGCACCCCTCACATCAAATCGACTGTTTGTTGCTGGTATGTCATTTCCACGTTCATAGTGGAGGATCAAACTTTCGCATGCCAGGGTCTGGTTGATTTTTTGCCGGATTCAGCAATCAATTTTACATCGGCATGTGAATTTCTGCAAAGAATTATGCAGTTTTTTTTATAAGCCCTGGAATCTTGCTAAATCCAATATATCTCCGTGTATAGTGTTGATAAAGGTACTAAAGTAGACACACTGTGGACAGACCACTGGATTTCAAGTGGCGACGTCTGGTGAAGAAATCGGCAGCTAGGATTCTTATTTCGTCAATATGATATTGATAATATTAAAGATCTGTACAAAAACAATTTAATCACCAGAAGGCATCCATTAGACCAATATCTAACGAACATAACATCGTTTTCGAAGTATCTTGAAGGAGCTGCATGTACCTTTGTCAAACCAGTTCCCTTGACACTGACTTTGAAATAAGTTGTTTTTCAAGTAAAACAAACAATGTTTTGGGACACATGCAGAAACAAACAATCTATAAACAATCTATAAATCTAGCCCCCCCCCCCCCGCTCTTTAATTGTCTGAACGGCCCCTTACATAGGTCTAGATCTTACGTTATTACGTAATTAGATCTACGACATTTATTGATTTAAATTGTACGTTTTTAAAGTATCTTTGTTTCCAAAAATATAGTACCGGTACACAGTATTAGCCCTTTGAAAAAATTATAGCAGTCTAAGCAGAAACATGCATGGTCCCATCCTGGGGGTCCCATGGACAAAGGAAAGAAGCTATTGGTTATTTTAATGTAATGTAGATCTAGAGTTCATATGGCAGGATCAGATGGTAGACTAGAAACTATAGACTAGATCTAGATCCTAGTAGAAAACTAAATCAAAAAATGAAAAGAAGTGGTCTCGTTTTAGAGTTTAACAAAACGCTCGTAAGACATATCAAAATCATCATTGCAATTGCTTTTTTGTCGTATTAAGTAGAAATCAATGTAGTGGACTACCATTTATCATCAGCTGTATGTGTGCGTGTGTGTGTGGCGTGTGGGTGGGGGAGCTCTCAAAAATTGACAAAAACTCAACTTTATTTTAGCGCGGCTCGTGTGCACAAAAGACAAAAGGATCGGCGCGTAAAATTGCCATTGCCATTTGCCGTTAAATAAAAACATTTGAATATATATGCCCATAATTTAGACATCATTTTACAAATGTAATAATAAATAATAATAGGCAAGTATTTACAGTGCCCGTATCCAAAGCATGCTCACAGACACTTTACAATAGATAAACAAAAAATACAGAAGAGTATATAAAAGTTAACAATGCAAAAATTAGTATAAAATTGATATCATAATGATTCTTTAAAAGTTAACCCTATAAAATTCTTCGAAGAGAAATGTCTTAAGTTCTTTTTTAAAAGTATTGGTATTAGAGCATAGTCTAAGAGCGGTGGGTAGAGAATTCCACATGATTGGAGCAATGTTTTTAAAATTCCTTTCTCCATAGGTTTTTGTCCGAAAGCGAGGTACCACTAAAAGATTTTTGTCATTCGATCTTGCAGATCTAACTGAGTTTGGTTTGATTTTTAAGAGTTCCTTAATATATAAGGGGGCTTCATCGTGCAAACATTTAAAAACAAATAGTAAAGTTTTGAATTTAATTCTGGCTTTGACCGACAGCCAGTGTAGTCCATACAGAATTTCTGTGATATGGCTGTATTTTGGGAGACGGAGTACCATTCTGGCGGCAGCATTCTGTAGAATCTGAAGTCTCTGTGTTTGAACATCTGGCAAACCTAGATACAGGCTGTTGTAAATATCAATGCGTGATGTAATAAATGCATGGATTAGAGACTTCGTGGATTTTTCATCCAAATACGATCTTATTTTACCAATGTTTCGAAGCTGTAGCCAACCAATCTTGCATACTTTGTTTATTTGTGATTTGCAGTCCAATACACCATCAAAAATAAATCCTAGGTTTCTGACTTCAAGTGCTGGAATTATATTAGTGCCACATATATCAATTTGATGTACATTGAGCTTTGGCTGGTTTAATTTTGAAGATATTAATAGAACCTCCGTTTTGTCGTCGTTTAAACACAGAAAATTGTTGGTCATCCATGATTTTATGGTCCTAACAGCTACTTCAATTTTAGAAACAGCTGCTGAAGATTGCTGAACACCGAATGTGACATACAACTGGGTATCATCTGCGTAACAGTGGTAAGATATATCAAGACTACGGAGAGTCCTTTCCAGAGGGGACATATATATGATGAACATCAAGGGTCCAAGAACAGAACCCTGTGGAACACCAAACTGCAGATCAAGAGTGTCAGATAAAGTGTCATTGATTAAAACAGCCTGTTTTCTGCCCTTTAGATATGTACTGAACCATTTGAGTGCTTTCCCAGAGATTCCCAGGTAAAAGTTTAGACGGTTGAGAAGTAAGTCGTGATCTATGGTGTCAAAAGCTGATGATAGATCAAGCAGCACCAATAGCACACACTTGTTGCACACAAATGTATTTAGGATATAAAGAAAATATGGCAATGTGATAACAGCTAGTAGATACATGTGTATATCACAACTCACTTAACATGTCAGACAGTAATTTCAAATACTTTTAAATAACTTTTTTTTCTTTTTTTTTCAAAAGGTGACATCACCCAAGTGTTAGATAGATCCCCACACACACACACACCATGTCACCTTTCGTCATCTTTTGCTGTAACCCCCCGGCTGCCGGGTGACGTCATTTGTGAATGATACCTTGTAAGGTCAGGATTGGGTGGGAAAGTGCTGGATCTACTGGTTGAATTATACTACACATAGATATACCTTATACGCTGTTTTTAATGTACTTAAAATTAGTGGGAATCTGATGAACGTTGTAGAGGTCTATCACTAAACTCTGTCTTGTGCTTTCAGATACATCATGTGTGGCTATGTATGGCTGTATGGAATCCATGAGAACCACTCTTTTGCTGCACTCAATAGGAGAGCTACTCTTGGTATACATATAAACACACACAAATCTGACATACCACCATGACAAACAATATATATATAACTCATATTAATGAAACAATCTTAATAAAATATTAAGGCCATTTTAATGCCAGATTAATCGGATTCTTTTGTAGGTATGTTAGTTGCAAGATGAATTGAGACTATCCCTCTGAGAGGGAGAAAAAGAAGCTTTTCACAGCAGCTGAGAGCAATAACGCGTGCATACACGGGACAATCGGAAAGAGTGGTTGTTGCGGTAGACGTCATCAATATTTGCGAGTTGGCATGGATCCCACCTATGCTCACCTCAACTCAACACAGACACAGGTCCGCGACTATCGATCTGCATATCACGCAATGCTGTTTATTATGACTAAATATTGGAGATACGAGCAGCAATAATCCACCTCCAGCAGACGACCGTAATCCGCTTTCATGGAGTGTTACTGCCCTTGAACGCCATCGATTTCGTTTGGTAGATCTAACGTCGTTGACAAACATATGTTTCTCTTTTATGTCGAGTTTCACACGTGGAAAAACTCAAACGAATAGAACGTCTGCCTGCCGCTGGAATTCTGGATTGGTCACTTGACAAATGAGCTGAAGAGGTTTGTAAGTGTTAGGATATCTCACGGCGTTTATTCACCTCAGCCCTTGAGCCATAAAAGGGAGAATGCTATTCAGAGTTGGTATGAAATAGGAGACAACAACATGAGATAGTCACATGCAAATTGATGATTTCCAGGATAGTTTCACGTTAAGTGCGGACGTTGATCCCTGGATGTTGGAGTAACTATTTCAGTGTGGTTTAAAGGCTGGATCGTCTGGTAAAAAGGGATTGAAATGAATGCGTGTGCTTATGAAGCAAAAGTATACATTGTTAACAGTTATATATTTTAGTCATGAATTGTGCGCTTCACTGTGTTCTGTTTCAGATATAAGGATATGGTCAACTTCTAGTGCATATTTATAGTGATGTGACCCATAATTAGTGTGACGTATTGGGATGTGAATGGTTCAATAAGAATAGAGTACTTCATAATTAATGCCGCTTATATTCACATGTGGATATGAATTGAATACGTTAGAGTGAAATCCAAAGGTGGCATACTATGCCATTGGCATATATATATAAATATACATAAAATTTTGGTATATCAGTGCCGTATACTCAGTTGAGTCGTTTTCCTTTCAATCCATTTGTGATCAGGATACTTTACTCTTCATACATGCTCTATGATCTGTATGTTGTTGCATAACTTTCTTCTGTTTTCTTGTTTTCTTTGTAATTTTTTCTGTTTTATCAGGAAGTCTGCTTTATAGCATGTATGATTTACAAAAAACAATTCAAATGGCCTGATATATCCGCAGGATCATTTTATATTGCACGCAAATCAAGTGCAACTAACTACATTAATTAATTACTTCATTCAACAGTGAATGTATGCAATAAAAATGGACATTAGACATATAAAGATAGCAGATACAGAGAGTAATTGATTTGTAAAAAATGCTATAAATCAATTAGGTCTGGTGGATATAGAACACATTCATAACCCCAAGTTATTGTAACATTTGTCACAAAATAGTCTGCGTTTAAGAAAAATATAATATGGTGTATTCCAGAAACTACTCACAATATGTCAATCATAAAGAACAAGCTAGCAATTTGTTCTAAATAGTATGCTCAATGATAGGATATTATCAGCATTATTCTTTAGGGGCGCCCTTCTATCAAGTCTTAGTATAATTAGATTGGCAATGATAACTTAGGGGTCTATCAAAGCATGCATTACCCATTCTTATGGAGCTCAGTTTCTTAACACTGCCGTAGTGCAAACACCATATAATATAATCAGTAAATCTATAAGGTTGATCCTTCTATAATTCCCACACTAATGATTGTGCCACAACAATGAAGCTTTTCAACTGTCATAAACATGGTGTATATACATATATGCTGGATATCATCAAGTCAAAGCCTTGAGTCTATACGCCAATTCGAACACACGCAGAGCCATTGTTGACACACACAAAGGCTTAATTATCATCAACCAAGCTGATAAGATGAGCTCATAGTTACTTGTTGTGGAGGCCAACAAACCTTACTGACCGCTAATAGCAATCAACTGGTCAGCACAACGGTGTACTAGCTTGACGTTTCCGATTACTCAATCATCTTAATAACTGTGTTCTTCTGGTGGGTCCATTAATGTATGATGCCTCATTTGCAGGTTGAGAAGTACAGCTATAGACAGAAATGACAATCAGAGGCATGTGCTGAGGAGATTATTGGGGGCCTTATACCCAGGACAAAGAATACATGATTATAAAGACGATTTTATATGGAGACTGGTGGACTAGTTTGTATGGATGTATGGATTTTCACATTTCTAAACCATATGCTGAAATAATAATGGGATAATATGGAACAAACGCTGTTTGAAAAACTTCCAAATGAACTATTGGATACTTACATCTTTCAAAAGGCTATTTATAGAGCGAAGTTGTAGTTGATTTGATGAGTGGACGGAATGTGAGATATTTCAACAGTCGAACACAACTGTGTCTACTCTAGAAGTTTTAAATTGCAATGACCAACTTATCAAGCAACGTGTGCATACAATAGCCATGACATTATCTTACCAACACTTAAAGCCACTCTGGAATAAACATATTGCTGTGAATGGCTTATGATTTGGGACGTATCAATTTTCAGTTCCACTGTGCAGGGATATCTGGTATTACACCCATATGATATATACAGTCAAAAGAAAACAGGACTGCTACGTGTATCATGATGAGTCCTAACGTATGGAAAAGGGTGGTAGGAACATAGTGGTGTACAAATGACCCACAGCACTTGAACATCATGGCTCAAATGACGACAGGCACCGCGATGACTCCAAGACAGGTGAGCTGAGATACAGTGGCTTGTTTATCCTAATCTCTATAGATTATAGATTAGATAACATAGTGAAGTTATGAAGTTACATGGTGGCCATCTTAGATAAGTAAATAAATACGTAAGTAGGTTTAGGTTTCAACGCTTACTGGTTTCAACGGCTTACTGGGGTAGTGTTTCTTCTTCTTCTTCTTCTTCTTCTTCTTCTTCTTCTTCTTCTTCTTCTTCTTCTTCTTCTTCTTCTCCTTCCTCCCCTCCTTCCTTCTCCTCCTCTTCTTCTTCTTCTTCTTCTTCTTCTTCTTCTTCTTCTTCTTCTTCTTCTTCTTCTTCTTCTTCTTCTTTGCTTGAAATTCTCGTTTAACCGCTAGACTACACAGTACACCGGCTGGTACACTGGCACTAAGGATTATGAATATGAATTGTTCCACAGGTTTTGCTGACATTTAACTAAATAAATGCATCACTGATTGAGATTGACGCGTATAAAATGTATTTTTACCGAATCATTAACACGGCCAGAGACACTGTCATACAAGAATAGCATATTCAATGGCGACTAAATGTCGCACGACAGAAGTTCAGATTACGAGATTGCTAGACGTGTCAGATCCACATAGTTACTTTGTCCATTATTTAAAACATGCATTAGTAATTATACATGTAGACATGCTTTGTTACCGGGGACATTACTGAACCACGTGTTCTAGCATGCCCCAATTCTGGATCAAAATGCACCATACTTATTGTCATTATTTTTGAGTTTGACATCCTTGTAGGGATATTACAGTATACACATGTCTTTATTATTTGTACATCCCACCAATAAATTTGTTCTCCATATTGTCTCCATGACCGCTCATAGCCTAAAGGGCAATCAGGAACTGTGCAAGTTTTATCACTAGTAGTGTAACAAAACCAGTCTCAGCTTTTGTTAATCCCAAGTATGCGAGGATTGTAGCATTCTCGCAATGTATAAAGTAGGAAATAGTAAATTGCACTGGACTTTACAATGCTTTTTTAAGTGATAATAGGTCATTTTAGAATTATAAAAAGTACAGAGACTGGAACACATTTTTGTCTGTTCCAGGACTATACCACCTCTGTGAACCCACTGCACATACTGGAGCAGCTCAACTCCGGCTTCCAGAAGTCCAAGCGTGAGCAGATCGACCGCTTCCTGCGCGACCAGGATGACCTCAACCGCCGTTTCAGGCAAGTAACAACAGCGCATGAGATGGAACGAGAGATGACTTCCCTCTGCTGTGATTCACCCATACGTGCAATGTGTGTAATCAGAACAACTTTACCTTTACTTTAAGCCCTTCTGCGAAATCCCATTCATCAGATCATGAAGGTGGGGGGGGGGGCGTAATTGTATTGCATCAGCTCCTTTCACCACCTGCTGACATGCCCAAGAAATGACAACTTAACGAACATCCATTCTTACTTGTGCACTGGGTGTCATCGCTTTAACACCCCCACCCCCACCCCCAAATACACCACAACCACACCACTCCCTCTTAAAAAAACCCAGCAACTCAAAAACTGGAATTTTGGTTCGTCTCTGTGTCACCATAGCCTATACAAAGGACCAGCTTTTCCACTATATATATATTATATATATAAGAGTAGTGTCAGTGTGGTAGGGCGTAATGAGGATGGGTGTGTTCAATCTTCACTGTGATTTAAAAGTAGAACTGCAAATCTAGCCTGAACCGGAGCTATAGTTATTTGTAGAAAACACAGACAGATTATTGATATCAAGATGACCAACTATATAATAATCATTTTGTAGGTTTCCGCTGAATCGTAGCAGATGGATTACTCCTATATAGAACATCTAACAATAGACGCAATACCGACCTGTATAAACTGGTTGCTACACTATAGGTCTACTGAGAGTGTTATTCAATTTCCGTAATCAGAAGATATCTATGTTTGGTGATGTGTGGCTATTTCAGAATGGAAGTGGTCATTTGTGCGTGGGTTTTTTGCGCAATACCACGAGATTGTTTGACGTAATGGTTGACAGTGGTTGATTGGAGTAGATAGTAACTCATACCAACTTGCTTGTCAATTGAATAATTGGAATGAGTTGTTAACGTACATGAGAGTTTTCATGGTTTTCCCTGATTTCAGGGATTTCCACGTTGGGTGGTAACAGACAGGCTTCGCACCAAATATTACTTCTTTCACACAGTATTTCAGGGGTTTTCATCGAGTCCCACTCTCATGTATGTGCTAAGAAAGGGGCGTTTGTCACCTGAATCTGACACCCAAGGGCAAAAGTACCCCGGCACCCAACTAAACGACGTTACTCTATGAATGTAGGCCTGTAGAAAATATTGTTGAACTGACTTATTTACACAGCAAGGAAAATATCATTCACGGACAACATGGGTACAATTCCTGGAATAATAAAGATTTCTATCAATAGCAAGCTATCAACAATGAGTGAAACATTGTTGTATACAAGCCCTGCAACAAGGCACAATTCAAACACTTATTCATAAAATTAGCCCATTGTCCGGGACAAGTTTCAGACGTGGTCATCATTATTTGGATATTTTTGGTTGCAGGGTATTCCATTATGATGAGGATCATATCAACGCATAACAGTAAGGTATGCATATGTACTGTGACTTATTCACAGCTATGATTATCATTATGCGCTGAGAGGCTCCATGGAGTAAAGTTAGCAGCAAATCAATGTCCGGCCGGTTGTAGTTCAAATCTGGCTCTGCCTTAACTGCACTAAACCACATTGATGTTCAAACTGTACTTAAATAGGGCTAATAGTACAGCTGTAAACACGGTACAGTGTTATTAGTTTTTCTTTAGTAATAATTGTGTTTACAACATGTAGTACGTGTCAAACAACATCAATATCACTTATAATATACAACCACACATTGTATATAGTGCAATTTTATGCACACGCCAATACAGTTATTGCTGTTTCCTCAAAGAAGCAGAACAACGGTTTTCCATTGTTTGTTTTTGGTTGATTCTTTTGGTGTTTTTGTCCAATTCTAGCTACAGAAAATAGCCCGGCAATCCTTTGATCGCATTTACAACAATCACTCCGTGTAAAATGGAGGATTAGGGCATGGAAAGTTGGTTATAAATTATAACCAAATATAATAAGAAAAAAAATAAAAATTGGCCATGTAAGTACAGTGTTTACTATAGAGAATGGTCACATCAGTTAGGTTGCCACCTTACACGGGGTGATGGTGTTACAAGGGGTCAAGAAATCTCCCATCCCTATTTTTGGTCTTATTTCCTACATCCACATTTTTTTGCCTTTTTCCAATGCCCCACAAATTTTAATGCGTTTTCCCCACATCACACTTCCTTGATATCCCCCCAAAAAAAAAAAAAATCCCTCTTGTTTTTATCCATTTCTCCCACATCCCACTTCCTTAAAAACCCACCCTTACATATCTCAAATGATGAAGGTTTTCACATTGAGAGGTGGTCATGCTGTGAGTTGGTCACTCTATGTTCTCCATGTACCGCTGCAGTGATGAGAACCTGGCCTCGGGCGCGGAAGCCGGCGACGACGACGACGACGCCTCCGACACGGACGACGTGGAGAGTGAGTTCAACATGCGGCTCGACACTTTCAGGTGAGAGAGGAAATCCGGACGTGTCATTGGCGCAGTCTGTTCTGTTGTAAAGTGCAACCTGGCTTATGTGGACACCTTTGGTAGACGAGAAGTGAACAATGTCCATGTAAGGCAGGTGCCTTTGAAAAAAGAGGTTTACTTTATATATGATAATGGAGGAAAAGTTAAAAGTGAAAAGTGTCCACATGATAAGACAGGCATTCTGAAATGGGAGATGTCCACATGGACATGGTCCACTGCAATTCTTATGGTAATGTATCTTTTCTTTAAAAAGAATATATAAGAGAGATTAAGGCCAAAAAGCTATATTACAACAATTGTAGATTTTTTTTACGAAATTACGCTGTGAAGCAAGTTACAATGATTTTACATTGGGATACGCAGTTTTTGTTGTTGCTGCTGTTGCTTTTGTTGTGTTTTGTTCAAGGGGGTGAAGGTATGACGTAGATCTGTGTTTGGTTTGTGTGAATGAAGCCTTGCTGTTTGTTTGAATCATGGCTTTTAGACGCATTAATGTATCTTTTCTTATTCTTTTTATCGAGTATGGCATTGTGAACTGTTATTCTTCGTAACATACACGTTAATACACGAGGTAAATGTCCCTTAATCTAATATGGATAGCTATATTAGTAACCATCCACTTAAACTTATCATAGTTCTCAACTCTCAGAAGATATTAGTATATAAATAATTTAGAGCAATTCATATGAAGTTAGAGATGTACTACTGTGTGGGTGGGAGTAGGAGTATGAAAGGCTACGCGTTCCTTGATTAGAATATCAACGGTCATGGCATAACCAGTTAATAGGATTTTACATTTATATAAGACAATAAAAGCGGCTGCTTCTGCTGCTTCTGCTACACCATGCACATTGTATTTTCTCATACCTAGTAGTATTATCCAACAGCTTCACCCCCTATTGATCAGCGCCATGCATGATTGATTACACACACGCACATTGTGTACAAAGCTGCAAGCCGTACCTTACACTACTCCCTGTCAATAACTCTTGCCAGGGCCACCAATGGGTCAAAAGTCCATATCACTCAATAATGTACAGTTTACAAATGCAGAAATGACACTTCATAAACCA